>CM042380.1:1647399-2219899 GCA_023634145.1 Thymallus thymallus | reverse complement strand
CATCCCTCCACCACCCATCCCTCCACAACCCCATCCCTCCACCACCCATCCCTCCACCACCCCATCCCTCCACCACCCATCCCTCCACCACCCCATCCCTCCACCACCCATCCCTCCACCACCCCATCCCTCCACCACCCCATCCCTCCACCACCCCATCCCTCCACCACCCATCCCTCCACCACCCCATCCCTCCACCACCCCATCCCTCCATCACCCCACCCTCTACCACCCCATCCCTCTACAACCCCATCCCTCCATCACCCCACCCTCTACCACCCCATCCTCCACCACCCCATCCCTCCACCACCCCATCCTCCACCACCCCATCCCTCCACCACCACCTCCCTCCACCACCCCACCCTCTACCACCCCACCCTCTACCACCCCACCCTCTACCACCCCATCCTTTACCACCCCACCCCACCCTCTACCACCCCACCCTCTACCACCCCACCCTCTACCACCCCACCCTTTACCACCCCACCCCACCCTCTACCACCCCATCCTTTACCACCCCACCCCACCCTCCACCACCCCACCCTCTACCACCCCATCCTTCCACCCACCACCCCATCCCTCCACCACCCCATCCTTCCACCCACCACACCACCCTCTACCACCCCATCCCTCCCTCTCCTTCCTCCCTTTCCTTCCTCTCCTCTCTCCCTCTCCTCTCTCTCCTCTCCTCCCTGCCCTCTACTTCCTCTCTTTTCTCCCCCTCTTGTTCTTCTTCTCTTGTTGTATGAGCTGGCTCACAGGTTGAGATTATAGAACTCTGAACCCCTCTAACCAAACAACCTTTGACCTGAGTTGGAGAGAGTACACTGCTTTCTCCTTGAATGAGGAGAGAAAATTATGCTGCAGGAAAATAAACACATTTATGTTCTTTATGTTTTACGAAACCTATAGTAGCTTTTTTAAACAGCCTGTTAGTGAGCTCATTTAAAATACTCCAGTTCCATTCATTAAAACAGCGGAGACAGAGGTAGATGTCTGACCCGGTTCCATTCATTAAAACAGCGGAGACAGAGGTAGATGTCTGACCCGGTTCCATTCATTAAAACAGCGGAGACAGAGGTAGATTTCCTAGCTGCTTCTTTCCGTTGCCTGCTAGCAGTAGACCATTAAATACACAACCAGGGAGGCTCTTTACAGACACTATATTCTGGATGTTAAAAGAATGACAGTCAATACAGCAGAACCTCACAACACTAATAGGATGCCATCATTTTCAGTGCAAAAACAAGTGAGTGTTTCAGAACCTTTCCGTCACGTGTAAACTGTTAAACATTCTCTCTGCCCCTTGCTCTGAGATCAACCCTCACCGCACAAAGCTAGCCCCTGTTAGAATAAGAGACTTTCAACCAGTGATTTTTCATCTTATTAAAAGCTAAGCTCTTTGAGTAACAGGCAGTGTGAAGTGAGCAGGTTAAACCACGTTGCAGCACATTCGTGACTCAATCTCCCTGAGAGATATGGTCAGTTGGAACACGTTGATTTTCAGAGCTGTTTTTCTGAGCTGTTGTTCAGTGCTACCCGTCAGATAGCGCTACACAGGTACTGCCTTAGGATGTCCAATGAAATCACACCATGTTATTTATATAAAGTGAACCACCACTCATCATTATGACAGGAATTACAGGACATTACCTGGCTGACAGGCTTAATGTCTCTGCAGACAATTTCATTGTAAAGATCTTTGAGCCATGAAGGACAGTATGAGATGTCAGTGAAGGAAGTGGGACAACTAGCAGGCTCTTCTACCTTCTGTAAGAGTACCAACCTCCACCAGAGCAACACAAACACCAACGGAACATTATTATTGGCTCGCCATCTCAATCATGGAACGGAGGTCACTAGAGGCCAAAAGAGTTTTCACCATCATCCCTCTCTCCACCCTTTTCATACCCCTTGGTCCTGGTGTCCCTCCCTCCCTCCCTCCCTCCCTCCCTCCCTCCCTCCCTCCCTCCCTCCCTCCCTCCCTCCCTCCCTCCCTCCCTCCCTCCCTCCCTCCTCTCTTTGTATGCTCTAGTAATCTGGGGTGTTATGTGGTTAGTGTGTGTGGAATGTGTTAGGGGAAAGGTGCATGTTAGACTGTGTTGGGGTGTGTTCTGAACTAAACCCTGGTCCTGCCACATCACACCACTCCAGTACAGCAGGGAGAACAGAACTGGATACCTGACTAGAGTTCTCTCTATACCTCAGACGCTGCAGAACCTGAACTTAAAGCTATCCAACACAATAACTCTCAATACAATAATACATGATCAAGATTTATTGATAGGGAAGTGCTGTGCTGTGCTGGGACATAGCTGCATTGGAGAGAGGGTTGATGATCGAGGGGCCAGGTGGATTTCCTCTGGTTTTCACCCATCAGCGTCAACTATAGAGAAGGGGTCAAGATGAACCAGACCAAGGTGTTGGAAGAGGAACCGTATAATTACTATGACTACTCAGACTGGTACTCAAACAATATGGAACCCACCAGACCTCCAAAAGAGTAAGTATGGGGTCAGTAAATAGTATACTATTTAGCCAACACTTTTTATCCAAAGTGACTTACAGTAATAAATACATTCTCGTATAGGTGACCACAGCACAGTATGCTCTACCAACTGAGCCACACAGGATCAGTGCAATTAATTATGGGGACTGTGTCATAATGTTATTATGATTTAATTTATTCTAAGCTCAGGGTTTCTCAACCACTTACCCTCAGGGGCCAAAGTATTGATGGTTTTCAATTCTTCCAGTTTCCCATCCATGGTTGAATATCCATTACAAATGGCATATTTTCAGTTCTTAGGTGAATTTCATGCATAAATCGTTTCTGACTGTCAATAATCAGCTTGTGTTTTATGATTGTTTCAGAGTTATTCTCCCATGTGACCCCACAGCGGATGACCAGCTTTTTCACATATGTATCGCTTCAGTATCTGTAAGTATCAGGCCTACTGCCTATTTCAATTTTCCACCTGGATAAAACATTTTCTTGTTTACAACATTTTATTTAACCTTTATTTTAACAGGGAGTCATGTTGAGACCAAGGTCTCTTTTGAAAAGAGTCATATAGTTATGTAGAGTTCCATGTAATTACAAAGATACACATCCAATACAAGATCCTATAGGGGATGTTCAGTCAGTACAGACCATGTCCTAAAGGGGATGTTCAGTCAGTACAGACCATGTCCTATAGGGGATGTTCAGTCAGTACAGACCCTGTCCTAAAGGGGATATTCAGTCAGTACAGACCATGTCCTAAAGGGGATGTTCAGTCAGTACAGACCATGTCCTATAGGGGATGTTCAGTCAGTACAGACCATGTCCTATAGGGGATGTTCAGTCAGTACAGACCATGTCCTATAGGGGATATTCAGTCAGTACAGACCATGTCCTAAAGGGGATGTTCAGTCAGTACAGACCATGTCCTAAAGGGGATGTTCAGTCAGTACAGACCATGTCCTAAAGGGGATGTTCAGTCAGTACAGACCATGACCTAAACGGGATGTTCAGTCAGTACAGATGACTATATAGACCATGTCCTAAAGGGGATGTTCAGTCAGTACAGATGACTATACAGACCATGTCCTAAAGGGATGTTCAGTCAGTACAGACCATGTCCTAAAGGGGATGTTCAGTCAGTACAGACCATGTCCTAAAGGGGATGTTCAGTCAGTACAGATGACTATAGACCATGTCCTAAAGGGGATGTTCAGTCAGTACAGACCATGTCCTAAAGGGGATGTTCAGTCAGTACAGATGACTATAGACCATGTCCTAAAGGGGATGTTCAGTCAGTACAGATGACTATATAGACCATGTCCTAAAGGGGATGTTCAGTCAGTACAGATGACTATAGATGTAGTCAGTACATTCGTGCTACTCACCATGACCTTAGAAAGCCATCTCAACATCATCAGTGATATATTCCATCGTTAGGCCTTGGACAATTTGTGGTAAAGGGCTGGCTCCACTTTACTGAGGAAACCAATGGCATGAATTGTAATTGAACTGACATACTGTAGGGCTATTCACTCTGGGAGTCTGCCAAATAGAGGACACTCAGAGCACTATGAAGGGTCAACTTGGTCTCATAGACTAGACGTAACACAGTAAATGTAAATCTGTGACACTCAAATTAGTATATGTTATATTTGGTATGGTATGTATTCATTTGTGGATGTCAATAATCCATTTTGTATGATACGTTCCAAATTACAATTTGTATGACATGTTACGAATTCTAACGTTAGCTAGGCTAGGTTAGGGGAAGGGTTAGCTAACGTGATAAATAGTTGCAAAGTAACTAAAAAGTAGTAAGTAGTTGCAAAGCTGCTAATTAGATAAAATGCTAAAGTTGTCCGTGATGAGATTCAAACATTTGTGTTATACACCCACTCATCCACTCATCCACTCATCCACTCACCCACTCATCCACTCACCCACTAATCCACTCATCCACTCATCCACTCATCCACTCATCCACTCATCCACTCACCCACTAATCCACTCATCCACTCATCCACTCATCCACTCATCCACTCATCCACTCACCCACTCATCCAGTCATCCACTCACCCACTCATCCACTCATCCACTCATCCACTCACCCACTCATCCACTCACCCACTCATCCACTCATCCACTCACCCACTCATCCACTCATCCACTCACCCACTCACCCACTCATCCACTCACCCACTCATCCACTCATCCACTCATCCACTCATCCACTCACCCACCCCTCCACTCATCCACTCATCCAACCACCCACACCTCCACCCATCCAACCACCCAACCTCCACCCTCCACCCATCCAACCACCCACTGGTGATGTAGCATTCAGAAGGTCCTAGGAGTTTCCCCATATTACTTCAGGCCTTCTGGCTTGACAACAAGGTACATTAGAGGATTATTTTAGTTGTACTGTAGTTAAGGAAAGGAATTAGAGTTCCTAGTGTAGCACTGATAGGATTTTGTGTCTCCTAGCTCCTTATGGTGCTGATTCTAGCAGCCCTGAAGAGGAGGAAGACACTATGTGAGGGTTTCGCCAGTGGATTAACTGGCATCTCAAGGTAAGTGCAGGTCATTACCAAACATATCAACATGGAGCAAGCAGGAACTCTTGTCAATATATGACAACACACTGGGAAAATACCGGTTGAATCAATGTTGTTTCAACCAAAAAATTCAATGTGATGACATTGAATCAACGTGGAAAACTGATTGCATTTGAAAAAAGTCATCAACGTAAGTGAATTTTCTATTTTTAACCTAAATCCAATGACATGGTGATTCATTTTGTTGATTTCACGTTGAATTCCCATTAGTTGACAACTCAACCAAATGTAAATCAAAACTAGATGTTGAACTGACATATTTGCCCAATGGGAAACCCCACAAAACACCACTGTTACAAGAACAACTCAGGCTGCCTCATCACAATAACATACTGATAGACAATTAAACATGTTACCATTCTGTAATACTGTGCCACAGTATTGTTGACACATACATTTTCTGGTGTTTGCTTGGTCTTATCTCTGGTCTCTTCCTGCTGTGTGCCCTCACCAGTCCAGTGAACTTCCTGGACCAGACGCAGCACAAGGCCCTAGCGGTAGCTGTGTTTGGGCTGGTCTTCAGCAAGCTGTCTGTATTGGTCCTGGCTCAAGATCCCCTGCCCTTCTCCAAAGACACCCCTCAGGAAATTAAAGGTGAGCAGCTGTGTCCCTGTCCCATTAAACAGTGACCATCACTCAACAGTCCTAGAGAGACCTTTTCCTACTCCTGATAAAGGCACAATTGGGGCGGGGTCAATTCAGGAAGGAAACTGATTCCTCTCCCAGACAAGCTCCCAAAACTCTGTAACAGGCCTTGGGATGAGGTTCCAGACCGATAATAACTCTGTAACAGGCCTTGGGATGAGGTTCCAGACCAATAATAACTCTGTAACAGGCCTTGGGATGAGGTTCCAGACCGATAATAACTCTGTAACAGGCCTTGGGATGAGGTTCCAGACCGATAATAACTATGTAACAGGCCTTAGGATGAGGTTCCAGACCGATAATAACTATGTAACAGGCCTTAGGATGAGGTTCCAGACCGATAATAACTATGTAACAGGCCTTGGGATGAGGTTCCAGACCGATAATAACTCTGTAACAGGCCTTGGGATGAGGTTCCAGACCGATAATAACTATGTAACAGGCCTTGGAATGAGGTTCCAGACCGATAATAACTATGTAACAGGCCTTGGGATGAGGTTCCAGACCGATAATAACTCTGTAACAGGCCTTGGGATGAGGTTCCAGACCGATAATAACTATGTAACAGGCCTTGGGATGAGGTTCCAGACCGATAATAACTATGTAACAGGCCTTGGGATGGGGTTCCAGACTGATAATAACTATGTAACAGGCCTTGGGATGAGGTTCCAGACTGATAATAACTCTGTAACAGGCCTTGGGATGAGGTTCCAGACCAATAATAACTCTGTAACAGGCCTTGGGATGAGGTTCCAGACTGATAATAACTATGTAACAGGCCTTGCGAAGAGGTTGCAGACAGATAATAACTCTGTAACAGGCATTGGGATGAGGTTCCAGACCGATAATAACTCTGTAACAGGCCTTGGGATGAGGTTCCAGACCAATAATAACTCTGTAACAGGCCTTGGAATGAGGTTCCAGACTGATGATAACTCTGTAACAGGCCTTAGGATGAGGTTCCAGACCAATAATAACTCTGTAACAGGCCTTGGGATGAGGTTCCAGACTGATAATAACTATGTAACAGGCCTTGCGAAGAGGTTGCAGACAGATAATAACTCTGTAACAGGCATTGGGATGAGGTTCCAGACCGATAATAACTCTGTAACAGGCCTTGGGATGAGGTTCCAGACCAATAATAACTCTGTAACAGGCCTTGGGATGAGGTTGCAGACCAATAATAACTCTGTAACAGGCCTTGGGATGAGGTTCCAGACCGATAATAACTCTGTAACAGGCCTTGCGAAGAGGTTGCAGACAGATAATAACTCTGTAACAGGCATTGGGATGAGGTTCCAGACCGATAATAACTCTGTAACAGGCCTTGGGATGAGGTTCCAGACCAATAATAACTCTGTAACAGGCCTTGGGATGAGGTTGCAGACAGATAATAACTCTGTAACAGGCCTTGGGATGAGGTTCCAGACCAATAATAACTCTGTAACAGGCCTTGGGATGAGGTTCCAGACAGATAATAATTCTGTAACAGGCCTTGGGATGAGGTTCCAGACCAATAATAACTCTGTAACAGGCCTTGGGATGAGGTTGCAGACCGATAATAACTCTGTAACAGGCCTTGGGATGAGGTTGCAGACAGATAATAACTATGTAACAGGCCTTGGGATGAGGTTGCAGACAGATAATAACTCTGTAACATGCCTTGGGATGAGGTTCCAGACAGATAATAACTCTGTAACAGGCCTTGGGATGAGGTTCCAGACAGATAATAACTTCTGATACAGTATAAACACACTGAAGGAAGACCTGGCGGGACACTAAATACAGACTGTGTTCCTACTCCTTCCAGAGTACATGAAGATCATCTCCATCTTCTACTGGCCGGTCCTCTACTACCCCCTCCTGGCCTGTGGTACGCTCCACAGTCAACTGGGCTATGTGCTGGGCAGTCTGCTCTCCTGGACACACTTTGCTGTCCTCGTCTGGCAGAAGCTTGACTGTCCCAGAACACCAGAGGTAATATCATCTGATATTAAAGTGGGAAAAAGAAACATCCGTCATATTTAACAGAATTCATATCTCAAGCTAGACATTTTCTATATACTGTGTCTTAAAATCTTGTTTCTATCATAACAAACTTGTAAAAAATCAGTACATTTGTATTGATATGTTTTCCATTATCTTGTCTCCACAGTTGTATAAGTACTATTCCCTGCTGGCCAGTCTCCCACAGATAGCCTGTCTGGGATTCCTCTGTGTGAAGTATCCACTACTGTTCCTCAAAGGTGCTAAGGCCAATGGTTCTGAGGTGAGGGAAGACTGCTCTTTGACCAATGAGTGTATAGCCATGAACCTACCATCCACTGTAGTCTCTTTAAGGTTTTGATGACAACAATATCAACGTTTCCTGATCCCTGCCTGCATTTAGGATGTCAAAATGCTGGGGTTATTGTCCTGCTCATGAAATATCTGGATGAGAACTACTCGTGTTGCTTATGTAAGAACTAAACACAGCTCTTCAAGAGACTGTTATGAAACTACATTTCAACCACATACATGTACCAAAGGTCTGATTACCATAAGCAGCTTGGATGGAATTGATTTAGTACAATATCCCTGCACAGATTATGACCAAGAAGGGTTCTTTCTCTCAAGGTTTACACAATGCAGTGTTTATTTCACTGTAATCTGTGGATTGCCTCGCTGTAAATAGTCAGTTACAGTGAGATCATGAGAGGGTCTTTAATCTGTCTGTTGTAATCACAGTTACAGTTCTAACAACATCACACATTCTTTGAATGTGAATGTTAGTGCATCCAAATGATTGATCCTATAGAGTGTTACAGGTTAGTGTTGTCAGATCATGCACCCATCACGTTCATGTGTTAATCAAACAGTGTGATTCTGATACCCCTTGGCTTCAGGACCTTGACAACAGCTACTACACAGACTACGTGAAATTCATTCTAAAGAAGAAAAAGTTGAACATCAGGTGGGGTTTATGAGAGAAACAAGATGTGATTGACCAGACTGTGTTTTATTATGAGAGAAACAAGATACTAACTGGCCAGACAGTGTTTTATTATGAGAGAAACAAGATACTAACTGACCAGACTGTGTTTTATTATGAGAGAAACAAGATACTAACTGGCCAGACTGTGTTTTATTATGAGAGAAACAAGATACCAACTGGCCAGACAGTGTTTTATTATGAGAGAAACAAGATACTAACTGGCCAGACTGTGTTTTATTATGAGAGAAACAAGATACTAACTGACCAGACTGTGTTTTATTATGAGAGAAACAAGATACTAACTGACCAGACTGTGTTTTATTATGAGAGAAACAAGATACTAACTGACCAGACTGTGTTTTATTATGAGAGAAACAAGATACTAACTGAATGAACAGACTGTGTTTTATTCTATGATAAAAACTATGTAATGATGACTGTAGCGTGGAGTTATTGACAGCATTGTGTTTTTGTTCAGTACCTCTATCAGATCAGATAAACCCAAACTGTTGGAGACGATAACAGACATGGCCAAGTCCTATATCTACACACCAGAGAAAGGTACGTCTTGAGTGATTTGACAATTTTTCTGCTAATCTTTTTTTTAATACAAAATATTCTAATGGCACTATTATTTGACCATGTTTTCTGTAGTATTCCGGTTTCCACTAAAGCTGGCGATCTCAGCATTTGTGTCCTCCATAGCAGTTTATCAGGTAACAAATGCTGCAGTTAATTTGGAATCCGTCACATTTCAGCAAAACATAACAATAAACAAAGGAACATAGCAACAATCCGTATCAAAGGTTGGATGTGAACATAACTTTCAGATAACTTCACAAACAGCCATATGGTCATCCATCCCCTAGGTGGCGCTGTTGCTGGTAATACTGGTGATCCCCACCCTCCATATAGTCCGTGCTGGTATAGATGAGAAGTTCCCCTTCCTTCTGGAGGGCTTGGGTATTGTTCTATCAGAGGACAGGATGGAGGTGGTCCAGATAGTCATCCACTATACCTGGTGCCTGGAAGGTGGGTATCTGTCCTGTATTTACTGAGATGAGCTGCAGCATTGGGTGATAACATCGCGTGATACGACCTGAACTCTTATGGCTTATATTGTATATATTAGTTGTATTGTATCAAACTACAGTGTATATATAATGTTTACATTAGTTGTATTGTATCAAGCTAGCTACAGTATATATAATGTTTACATTAGTAGTATTGTATCAAGCTAGCTACAGTATATATAATGTTTACATTAGTTGTATTGTATCAAGCTAGCTACAGTATATATAATGTTTACATTAGTTGTATTGTATCAAGCTAGCTACAGTGTATATATAATGTTTACATTAGTTGTATTGTATCAAGCTAGCTACAGTGTATATATAATGTTTACATTAGTTGTATTGTATCAAGCTAGCTACAGTATATATAATGTTTACATTAGTTGTATTGTATCAAGCTAGCTACAGTATATATAATGTTTACATTAGTTATATTGTATCAAGCTACAGTGTATATAATGTTTACATTAGTTATATTGTATCAAGCTAGCTACAGTGTATATGATGTTTACATTAGTTATATTGTATCAAGCTAGCTACAGTGTATATAATGTTTACATTAGTTATATTGTATCAAGCTAGCTACAGTGTATATATCATGTTTACATTAGTTATATTGTATCAAGCTAGCTACAGTGTTGTCACGAGAGGGTGCATACATGCACCAAGACGCAGGGACTGTAGTTTGACATTGTTTATTAATTTACTGAATTATTCAATTAAAATGATCGAACAACACACACAAAGAAAACACGATATGCAAACGTAACGTTCAAAATCAAACACAAGGATTAAATGTAATAATGCACACTTACTTCTTCACCGTGACTGGAGAATTAATAACCCACAACCCGGTGTGAAACCTACAAACCTATGTAGGATCCCTAATTAGAGACAATGCGCAGCAGCTGCCTCTAATTAGGGATCAAGCACAAACCACCACCAGATACAGAATTAGAGCCGGCAATAGACCTGTCAGACTCCGACCATGGTTACATAGAGAAGCAAATAGGCTTCTCTATGGCCAGAGCCTGACAGTACCCCCCCCAAGGCGCGGACTCCCGGACGCCGAACAAAACACACAAATACATGGGGGGGTATTAGCGGAGGGAAGATTAGTCCGTCGGTGGCGGTTCTGGCTCCGGCGAAGTGGACAGTTTTTTTCCATGCCCCTTTTTTATAACCGGGCCCGGACTGGGTACCGGTGGGGCAAACGGCTCCGGCCATGGAGCTGTGCAACCAACCGGGCCCTGACTGGGCACCGGTGGGGCAAACGGCTCCGGCCATGGAGCGGGGAAAACAACCGGGCCCGGATTGGGCACCGGTGGAGCGGACTGCTCACAGGCCCTGGAGCGGAGCAGACGGCTGGACCCGGATTGGGCACCGGTGGAGCGGACTGCTCAGGCACTGGAGCGGAGCAGACGGCTGGACCCGGATTGGGCACCGGTGGAGCGGACTGCTCTGGCCCTGGAGCGGAGCAGACGGCTGGACCCGGATTGGGCACCAGTGGGGCAGACTGCTCAGGCACTGGAGCGGAGCAGTCGGCCGGAACCGGAATGGGCACCGGTGGAGCGGACTGCTCTGGCTCAGGAGCGGAGCAGACGGCTGGACCCGGATCGGGCACCGGTGGAGCGGACTGCTCTGGCTCAGGAGCGGAGCAGACGGCTGGACCCGGATTGGGCACCGGTGGAGCGGACTGCTCTGGCTCAGGAGCGGAGCAGACGGCTGGACCCGGATTGGGCACCGGTGGAGCGGACTGCTCTGGCTCTGGAGCGGAGCAGACGGCTGGACCCGGATTAGGCACCGGTGGAGCGGACTGCTCAGGCACTGGAGCGGGAGGTTCCGGGCTGCGGACCTTCGCTGGAAGTTCCGGGCTACGGACCTTCGCTGGAGGTTCCGGGCTGCGGACCTTCGCTGGAGGTTCTGGGCTGCGGACCTTCGCTGGAGGTTCCGGGCTACGGACCTTCTCTGGAGGCTCCGGGCTCCGGACCTTCGCTGAGGGTTCCGGGGTGCGGACCTTCGCTGGAGGATCCGGGCTACGGAGAGCCGGCACGAGATGTACCGGACTGGGGAGGCGCACCGGAGGTCGGGTGCGGGGAGCTGGCATGGGACGTTCCGGACTGGGGAGGCGCACCGGAGGTCGGGAGCGGGGAGCCGGCACGGGACGTACCGGACTGGGGAGGCGCACCGGAGGTCGGGTGCGTGGAGCCGGCACAGGAAGCACCTGGCTGGGCGCACGCACTGGAGGTCGGGTGCGGGGAGCCGGTACTGGAAGCACCTGGCTGGGCGCACGCACTGGAGGTCGGGTGCGGGGAGTAGAGCAGAGGTCCGGACCCGGACTGGACATCGGTGAAGCGGACTGCTCTGGCATGGGAGTGGAGTCGACGACCGGACACGGACTGGGCACCGGTGGAGCGGACTGCTCTGGCAGGGAGGTGGAGTAGACGACCGGACCCGGACTGGGCACCGGTGGAGCGGACTGCTCCGGCACGGGAGTGGAGTAGACGATTGGACCACTCCGCCATCTCCCTCTCGACCTCTTCCTCTATCTCCCTCATTTCCTCCAGAACTCCTCCAAAATACTCCTCCAAATACTCCTCCTGCTCCTTGCTCTGCGCCCCCCATTGGTACCTCGGCCTCTCCATGCTCCACATGGGGGGTGGTATTGGCTCCTCCTCCCTGTAGCCAGACCACCCCCAAAGCCCCCCCCCAAGATTACCTTCGGGTTGCTTTCGTGCTCTTCTCCGTCTCGCGCCCCGTCTATAACGCGGCACTTCCTCTCTCTCCGTCTCTCCCCAGTTGCGCTGCTTGGTCTCGTTCGGGTGGGTTATTCTGTCACGAGAGGGTGCATACATGGACCAAGACGCAGCGCAGGGACTGTAGTTCGACATTGTTTATTAATTTACTGAATTATTCAATTAAAATGACCATTTCACCATAAATTTGCCTCGACCAGGTGCTCCTCGCAAGATTTCTGACAGAGGAGTGAAAAGAATAATCAGAAGAGTTGTCCAAGAGCCAAGGACCGCTTGCGGAGAGCTTCAAAAAGACCTGCAATTAGCAGGTACTGTTGTCTCAAAGAAAACAGTAAGTAATGCACTCCACCGCCATAGCCTGTATGCACGCTCACCACGCAAGACTCCATTGCTGAAAAAAAAGCATGTTGAAGCTCGTTTAAAGTTTGCTGCCTAACATTTGGAAAAGCCAGTGAAATACTGGGAGAATATAGTGTGGTCAGATGAGAGCAAAATTGAACTGTTTGGATGTCATAATACACACCATGTTTGGAGGAGAAATGGCACTGCACATCACCCTAAAAACACCATACCAACAGTGAGGTTTGGAGGTGGGAACATCATGGTGTGGGGCTGCTTTTCAGCAAATGGTACTGGCAAACTTCACATAATTGAAGGAAGGATGAATGGGCAAATTTACCGAGACATTCTTGACAAAAATCTGCTGCCATCTACCAGGATGATGAAGATGAAACGAGGGTGGACATTTCAGCAAGACAATGATCCCAAACACACAGCCAAGGAAACTCTCAATTGGTTTCAAAGAAAGAAAATAAAGCTGCTAGAATGGCCCAGCCAATCACCTGACTTAAATCCCATTGAAAATCTATGGAAAGAACTGAAGATCAAGATTCATAGAAGAGGCCCACGGAACCTTCAAGATTTGAAGACTGTTTGTGTGGAAGAATGGGCCAAAATCACACCAGAGCAATGCATGCGACTAGTTTCTCCATACAGGAGGCGTCTTGAAGCTGTCATTACCAACAAAGGCTTTTGTACAAAGTATTAAATAAATATCAGTAAGTGTGTTCAATACTTTTTCCCTGTATCATTTCACATTATTACACAACTTAATTTCTGAACATTGTTTTGGTTTCTTTGTATTTATGGATTACTTGGGTTGTTACCAACATCTGGTGAAATGTCATGTCAATAGCACCTTTGGAAATATATTTACTGTGTATATATAATGTTTACATTAGTTGTATTGTATCAAGCTAGCTACAGTGTATATAATGTTTACATTAGTTATATTGTATCAAGCTAGCTACAGTGTATATAATGTTTACATTAGTTGTATTGTATCAAGCTAGCTACAGTATATATATAATGTTTACATTAGTTATATTGTATCAAGCTAGCTACAGTATATATAATGTTTACATTAGTTATATTGTACCAAGCTAGCTACAGTGTATATATAATGTTTACATTAGTTATATTGTATCAAGCTACAGTGTATATATAATGTTTACATTAGTTGTAGTGTATCAAGCTAGCTACAGTATATATAATGTTTACATTAGTTATATTGTATCAAGCTAGCTACAGTATATATAATGTTTACATTAGTTATATTGTATCAAGCTAGCTACAGTGTATATATAATGTTTACATTAGTTATATTGTATCAAGCTACAGTGTATATATAATGTTTACATTAGTTGTAGTGTATCAAGCTAGCTACAGTATATATAATGTTTACATTAGTTGTAGTGTATCAAGCTAGCTACAGTATATATAATGTTTACATTAGTTGTAGTGTATCAAGCTAGCTACAGTATATATAATGTTTACATTAGTTACATTGGTCGTCACCAAACTGTTCTTGGATGGTTGGGAGAAGTTGCTCTCGGAGGATGTTGGTACCATTCTTTATTCATGGCTGTGTTCTTAGGCAAAATTGTGAGTGAGCCCACTCCCTTGGCTGAGAAGCAACCCCACACATGAATGGTCTCAGGATGCTTTACTGTTGGCATGACACAGAACTGATGGTAGCACTCACCTTGTCTTCTCCGGACGAGGTGTTTTCCGGATGGCCCAAACAATCGGAAAGGGGATTCATCAGAGAAAATGACTCTACCCCAGTCCTCAGCAGTCCAATCCCTGTTCCTTTTAAAGAATATCAATCTGTCCCTGATGTTTTTCCTGGAGAGAGGTGGCTTCTTTGCTGTCCTTCTTGACACCAGGCCATCCTCCAAAGGTCTTCGCCTCACTGTGCGTGCAGAAGCACTCACACCTGCCTGCTGCCATTCCTGAGCAAGCTCTGCACTGGTGGTGCCCCGATCCCGCAGCTGAATCAACTTTAGGAGACGGTCCTGGCGCTTGCTGGACTTTCTTGGGCGCCCTGACGCCTTCTTCACAACAATTGAACCTCTCTCCTTGAAGTTCTTGATGACCCAATAAATGGTTGATTTAGGTGCAATCCTACCAGCAGCAATATCCTTGCCTGTGAATCCCTTTTTGTGCAAAGCAATGATGACGGCACGTGTTTCCTTACAGGTAACCATGGTTGACAGAGGAAGAACAATGATTTCAAGCACCACCCTCCTTTTAATGCTCCCAGTCTGTTATTCTGACTCAATCAGCATGACAGAGTGATCTCCAGCCTTGTCCTCGTCAACACTCTCACCTGTTTTAACGAGACAATCACTGACATGATGGCAGCTGGTCCTTTTGTGGCAGGGCTGAAATGCAGTGGAAATGTTTTTGGGGGATTAAGTTAATTTTCATGGCAAAGAGGGACTTTGCAATTAATTACAATTCATCTGATCAGTCTTCATGACATTCTGGAGTATATGCAAATTGCCATCATCAACACTGAGGCAGCAAACTTTGTGGAGACCAATACTTGTGTCATTCTCAAAACTTTTGACCACGACTGTATATATAATGTTTACATTACTTATAATGTATCAAGCTAGCCTGTTCATTATGTTTTGTAGTGTGTTACCTGTGTGGGTTGACCCTGGCCTGTTCATTATGTTTCGTAGTGTGTTACCTGTGTGGGTTGACCCTGGCCTGTTCGTTCACCCTGATCATGCTCATGAGGTCCATGATCCTTCACAGGTAAATACTTTGATCAGCCAACACAGTCACACAGTCACACAGTCACACAGTAACACAGTAAAACAGTCACACAGTAACACAGTAACACAGTAACCAAGTAACACAGTAACACAGTCACACAGTAAAAAAGTAACACAGTGACACAGTGACAAAGTAACACAGTGACAAAGTAACACAGTAATATAGTCACACAGTCACACAGTAACACAGTAACACAGTAACACAGTAACACAGTCACACAGTAACACAGTAACACAGTAAAACAGTCACACAGTAACACAGTAACACAGTCACACAGTAACACAGTAACATAGTCACACAGTCACACAGTAAAAAAGGAACACAGTGACACAGTGTCAAAGTAACACAGTGACAAAGTAACACAGTAATATAGTCACACAGTCACACAGTAACACAGTAACACAGTCACACAGTAACACAGTAACACAGTCACACAGTAACACAGTCACACAGTAACACAGTAACCAAGTAACACAGTCACACAGTAACACAGTAACACAGTCACACAGTCACACAGTCACACAGTGACACAGTAACACAGTAACACAGTCACACAGTGACACAGTGACACAGTCACACAGTGACACAGTAACACAGTGACACAGTAACACAGTAACACAGTAACTATATTTGTGCACCAAACATTGCCATTGTGTTCTTTTGTACGTTGAAGAAACAACGGCACAATACTCTGACTGATATTCTGAGTGTGTTCCTTTCAGATCGAACCTACAGGGCTTGTACAGAGGAGATGTTTATAACATGTATACCTGCCAGAAGAGCATCCGTCCATCTCAGACAGGCCTAGTGTGCTGGATGGGCTTCATTGGATATCAGGCTGCTGTCATCTCTTTAGGTAGGCTAATGCTGGCCTAACATGGTGGTTTTAATTCCTAATTAAATAGACATGTCATTTTGGTTATTTTTATCCAATTAACATTATTATATAGTTCTTAAGTAAATACTTGGTCATTTCTGTGTGCTACCAACCTGAATTCCTTTTAAACTTACTTAAAGGAATTTTATGAAAGATGGCAGTCTTATTCTAGATTCCTCTCTCACTAGTTCATATTATTTTGTCAGGAATGGTCCTCCAGACTCTGGTCTTCTTCATCTGTTTTGTGTGGTTGGTGTTCCTCATCATCATCCCCGTCTTGTATGGCCAGAACCTCATACTCTTCCAGGTCGCTGCCAAGGCCTGGTGAGTACTTCTCTTACACCGTGACAAAATACATTTTAATCAAATGTGGTTCTGCCTGGTAATATGGAATCATACTCTTGCCATGAAGCCTTTATCTGATTTTCAAGCACCATCTTACAGAAACAATTTGACCAGCTAGCTCATCACCACAATACCATTTGAACTGATTGAGATACTCACCAGTTGATGAGAGCCTACAGCCATGGATTATTTTCCCATTGTGGTATCTGATCTCTCCAGGCCTGTGTGGGTGACGTTGATACTGGCTATTACTCTACAGCACGTGACAGCCAGGTTTGCTTTCATCAAAAAGGATGCTGGGACAAGAGACTTGAACAACAGGTACTAAGATACTAGTACATTATAAATTATTTGCTTTATTTATTTCTAACTTTTCTCAGAATTAGTGACATAATAGATTATCAGGGTTTCTCAAACTCGGTCCTCAGGACCCCAAAGGATGCACGTTTAGTTTTTTGCCTTAGCACTACACAGCTGATTCAAATAATCAACTAATCATCAAGCATTGATCATTTTTAATCAGCTGTGTAGTGTTGGGGCAAAATCCAAAATGTGCCCCTTGGGGTCCTGAGGACCGAGTTTGGGAAACCCTGGATTACACACTTCTTGAGTTGAAAGAGGGTTTTCTTTTCTTTTTGGTATATGTCATGTTAACATGAATAATGACAAAACATTCAAATTAGTTCTACTTTTTCCCAAGCCGGACCCCCAGTACTTATGTAACTACAACACCATCAATCCATCCAAAGAAGAACTCACTAGATGTGTATTGGCTGTGTTGTTCCAGAGGCAGTCTGTTCCTGCTGACCTACCTGCTCTTCCTAACCAACGTCATGGTGGGGTTGATAGCAGCCATCTGGAGGATGGTCATCACTGCCCTCTATAACATCATCCACCTGGGGCGCATGGACATCAGCCTCCTCAACCGCGCTGCTGAATCCTACGACCCGGGTATGTCAACATACAGCAACTGGTACTGTACATTTGTTACAAAACTGATCTTGTCTAGGGGTCCTAGGCCTAGTTACATAATCTGTAACCTGAATGAATGTGTGCATTTCTGTGAGAAATAAGGGTTTGATGACTGTGCTGGCTGGACATGTGCAATATTACCCTGGCCCAGTGAGATAGCAACCTTACCTTGGTCCAGTGAGATAGCAACCTTACCTTGGCCCAGTGAGATAGCAACCTTACCTTGGTCCAGTGAGATAGCAACCTTACCTTGGTCCAGTGAGGCAGCAACCTTACCTTGGCCCAGTGAGGCAGCAACCTTACCTTGGTCCAGTGAGATAGCAACCTTACCTTGGTCCAGTGAGGCAGCAACCTTAACTTGGTCCAGTGATGCAGCAACCTTACCTTGGTCCAGTGAGATAGCAACCTTACCTTGGTCCAGTGAGATAGCAATCTTACCCTGGCCCAGTGAGATAGCAACCTTACCTTGGTCCAGTGAGGCAGCAACCTTACCTTGGTCCAGTGAGATAGCAACCTTACCTTGGTCCAGTGAGGCAGCAACCTTAACTTGGTCCAGTGAGGCAGCAACCTTACCTTGGTCCAGTGAGATAGCAACCTTACCTTGGTCCAGTGAGATAGCAATCTTACCCTGGCCCAGTGAGATAGCAACCTTACCTTGGTCCAGTGAGGCAGCAACCTTACCTTGGTCCAGTGAGATAGCAACCTTACCTTGGTCCAGTGAGGCAGCAACCTTACCTTGGTCCAGTGAGACAACAACCTTACCTTGGTCCAGTGAGATAGCAACCTTACCTTGGTCCAGTGAGGCAGCAACCTTACCTTGGTCCAGTGAGACAGCAACCTTACCTTGGTCCAGTGAGATAGCAACCTTACCTTGGTCCAGTGAGGCAGCAACCTTACCTTGGTCCAGTGAGACAGCAACCTTACCTTGGTCCAGTGCCAGCCAGCTCGGTCTCTCTCCAGTCCAATAGGACTATTTGTTCAGATGTTGAAACATAAATATGTAAAAAAAGGAAAACACCAAAACCAGCTGGAACACTGACTGACCATCATCTGACTTCAACCAGGCTCAGAACCTGGTGTTCTTATCAACCAAACAAAACCAGCTGGGACACTGACAGACCATCACCTGACATCAACCAGGCTCAGAACCTGGTGTTCTTATCAACCAAACAAAACCAGCTGGGACACTGACTGACCATCACCTGACATCAACCAGACTCAGAACCTGGTGTTCTTATCAACCAAACAAAACCAGCTGGAACACTGACTGACCATCACCTGACATCAACCAGGCTCAGAACCTGGTGTTCTTATCAACCAAACAAAACCAGCTGGAACACTGACTGACCATCACCTGACATCAACCAGGCTCAGAACCTGGACAAGGTTGCTGCTGCCCCCTGTGGGATGGAGTGTGAGTGGTAGTGAGCTGTTGTGTGCTGTCTAAACTACCTAACCCATTCCATAACAAATTAATGTGAAGTATTCTCGCATAGGGTGACCACGTCCAGTCATCTAACAATAACCCATGTAATGAAATACATTTCTGAAATATTCCCGATGCAATCCCATCAATGTTTTACCTGCTCTGTAATACACATGTGAACAGGTTAAACCTAACCCTAACACATCGGTTTATGAATGTGAGTCTTCAATATGTCTGAATCCCTGACCTCTGACCCTCATACAGCTTATTGTTACTACTCCCACTACCTGAAGGTAGAGGTCAGCCAATCTCACCCTGTGATGAAGGCCTTCTGTGGGCTGGCACTGCAGGCTACCTCGGCCGGAGGTGCTGGGCAGAAAATGCGAGATGCAGAGGAAGGTTGTTACAGACGTACAAACTCATACACACTCATACACACTCATACACACTCATACACACTCATAGACACTCATACACACTCATACACACTCATACACACTCATACACACTCATACACACTCATACACACTCATACAAACTCATACACACTCATACACACTCATACAAACTCATACACACTCATACACACTCATACACACTCATACACACTCATACAAACTCATACACACTCATACACACTCATACACACTCATACACACTCATACACACTCATACACACTCATACACACTCATACACACTCATACACACTCATAGACACAAACATGGTTTTGCACAAAGGGTGTGGCCTTTGCTTTCCCTCGCTGACACTTCCCAGACATGACATTGACTGAACCAACTACTACACAATGTGGAATTTATAACCACAACAATGTTATTTATAATTATCAAATAATTCCATCCATCTATCCATCCAGTGTTAGTCTCTTGGGCTGCCCTGACAGCCTGCTCCCCCTCCCTCCCTCCCTCCTCCTCCTCCTCCTCCTCCCCTCTCTCCTCCTCCTCCTCCTCCTCCTCCTCCTCCTCCTCCTCCTCCTCCTCCTCCTCCTCCTCCTCCTCCTCCTCCTCCTCCTCCTCTCCCCTCCTCCTCCTCCTCCTCCTCCTACTCCTCCTCCTCCTCCTCTCCTCCTCCTCCTCTCCCTCCTCCTCCTCCTCCTCCTCCTCTCCCTCCTCCTCCTCCTCCTCCTCCTCCTCCTCCTCCTCCTCTCCCTCCTCCTCCTCCCCTCTCTCCTCCTCCTCCTCTCCCTCCTCTCCTCCTCCTCCTCTCCTCCTCTTCCTCTCCCTCCTCCTCCTCTCCTCCTCCTCCTCCTCCTCCTACTCCTCCTCCTCCTCCTCCTCCTCTCCCTCCTCTCCTCCTCCTCCTCTCCTCCTCCTCCTCTCCCTCCTCCTCCTCTCCTCCTCCTCCTCCTCCTCCTCCTACTCCTCCTCCTCCTCCTCTCCCTCCTCCTCCTCTCCTCCTCCTCCTCCTCCTCCTCCTACTCCTCCTCCTCCTCCTCTCCTCCTCCTCCTCCTACTCCTCCTCCTCTCCCTCCTCCTCCTCTCCTCCTCCTCCTCCTCCTCCTCCTACTCCTCCTCCTCCTCCTCCTACTCCTCCTCCTCCTCCTCCTACTCCTCCTCCTCCTCCTCTCCTCCTCCTCCTCCTCCTCCTCCTCCTCCTCTCCCTCCTCCTCCTCTCCTCCTCCTCCTCCTCCTCCTCCTACTCCTCCTCCTCCTCCTCTCCTCCTCCTCCTCCTCCTCCTCCTCCTCCTCCTCCTCTCCCTCCTCCTCCTCCTACTCCTCCTCTCCTCCCCTCTCTCCTCCTCCTCCTCCTCCTCTCCCTCCTCTCCTCCTCCTCCTCTCCTCCTCCTCCTCTCCCTCCTCCTCCTCAAATCCTCCTCCTCCTCCTCCTCCTACTCCTCCTCCTCCTCCTCTCCTCCTCCTCCTCCTCTCCTCCTCCTCCTCCTCCTCCTCCTACTCCTCCTCCTCCTCCTCTCCTCCTCCTCCTCCTACTCCTCCTCCTCCTCCTCTCCCTCCTCCTCCTCTCCTCCTCCTCTCCTCCTCCTCCTCCTCCTCCTCCTCTCCCTCCTCCTCCTCTCCTCCTCCTCCTCCTCCTCCTCCTACTCCTCCTCCTCCTCCTCTCCTCCTCCTCCTCCTCCTCCTCCTCCTCCTCCTCCTCTCCCTCCTCCTCCTCCTACTCCTCCTCTCCTCCTCCTCCTCCTCCTCCTCCTCCTACTCCTCCTCCTCCTCTCCCTCCTCCTCCTCTCCTCCTCCTACTCCTCCTCCTCCTCCTCTCCTCCTCCTCCTCTCCCTCCTCCTCCTCCTCCTCCTACTCCTCCTCTCCCTCCTCCTCCTCTCCTCCTCCTCTCCTCCTCCTCCTCCTCCTCTCCTCCTCCTCCTCTCCCTCCTCCTCCTCCTCCTCCTCTCCTCCTCCTACTCCTCCTCCTCCTCCTCTCCTCCTCCTCCTCTCCCTCCTCCTCCTCCTCCTCCTACTCCTCCTCCTCCTCCTCCTCCTCCTCCTCCTCCTCCTCCTCTCCCTCCTCCTCCTCTCCCTCCTCCTCCTCCTACTCCTCCTCTCCTCCTCCTCCTCCTCCTCCTCCTCCTACTCCTCCTCCTCCTCTCCCTCCTCCTCCTCTCCTCCTCCTACTCCTCCTCCTCCTCCTCTCCTCCTCCTCCTCTCCCTCCTCCTCCTCTCCTCCTCCTACTCCTCCTCCTCCTCCTCTCCCTCCTCTCCTCCTCCTCCTCCTCTCCTCCTCCTCCTCTCCTCCTCCTCCTCTCCTCCTCCTCCTCTCCTCCTCCTACTCCTCCTCCTCCTCCTCTCCCTCCTCTCCTCCTCCTCCTCTCCTCCTCCTCCTCCTCCTCCTCCTCCTCTCCCTCCTCCTCCTCTCCTCCTCCTCCTCTCCTCCTCCTCCTCCTCCTCCTCCTCCTACTCCTCCTCCTCCTCTCCCTCCTCCTCCTCCCCCTCCCTCCTCCTCCTCCTCCTCCATGATTGCAGGGATCCAGCTGGTGGATCAGGAGAGGATACAGAAGAAGGTGGTTAACAGCAGGAGGGTGCGGGCTCGCTGGCAGCTACTCTACACTCTGGTCAACAACCCATCTCTACTGGGCTCCAGAAAACACTACCAGCTGCAGGTAGGTCGCCCAAACAGAGGGTAGAAAAGCAGGCCAGCAACCTGTGTTTGTATGTGTGTGCGCGTGTGTGTGTTTGTGTGGGTGACAATTTCCTGTACTCTTCAAGACAAAGTATTTTTCTTCTCCAGCCCTCTGACAGCTTTGTGAATGGAACAAAACGCAGCGCCGCGGCAGGAAGCAAGAAAGACGCCAGCAGCAAACCCACCGCTGCCGAGGCAGGCGCCGCCACACCCACCGCTGCCGAGGCAGGCGCCGCCACACCCACTGCTGCCGAGGCAGGTGCCGCCACACACACTGCTGCCGAGGCAGGTGCCGCCACACACACTGCTGCCGAGGCAGGCCCCGCCACACACACTGCTGCCGCTGCCACCGACACTGCTGCTGCTATCTGAGACTATGACACACGGTCCTGACTGATGTTATGGGGTTTATACAGGCACTGATGCTTTGCCCTGGCTGCTCTCTACAGAACCCAATGTTCCAACTGCTTGGTCTTCAGGGAAGCAGTTGACTACAGAGGCCTGTATTTCTGTAGGTGCAGTCAAGTGCCTTGGTTTGTTCGGCTCCACATGAAGTGTCATATTGTTGTCTGCAATGTCCATTTCAACATTTGCTAGTCTATTATTTTGTTTTTTGTAAAGGTCCTGATGGTGAAATAGTACACAATCTCAATGGGTTGCATGTGTTTGGTTATGAGGCACAGAATACATCCTGTTAAAGCATCCACTATCCACACCTTCATTTATCAATTGTTTCGGTAAGTTGTCAGAGGTTGAGATATTTGCTTTCAAAATATATGCAAGAAGAATGATACGTTGTAACTGACATCACAATCCAGTGAGCAAAAAATAAACTGCTTTTCTCCTAGGTGGGAGTATGTGATTAAGACTCGTATTTTAAAAGAGAGATATCTTTTCAAACAAATAAAAATGTTTTAAAGTAAATACAGGGGAACAACATGTGTAAGCATGTTCTCAAGAACCATGATGACTGCGTCTAGAAACCCATTTTACAGAAGCCAATATTCAGACAGTTCATTCGTAGTAACACAACCCCCTTTGGCGTTTCACTATAGATCGAATAACATGCCACGCGAGAAGCTGAAATCAATAATGAACAAGCATTCCTTGTCCATACTTTATTACTTCAGGCACATAGCAGAGGATGAACACTGAGGAAATGTACACATCTTAACACTTACATTGATCTTACACTATCAAAATGTTTTCCAGGAGTTGAGCAGCAGTGGGGTTTTAGAGGATCTAAAGGTTGGATCATATATATTATTGACACAATACCAGGTTAAAGGTTACAGTAAAGTGGACATTCACTCTAGATAAAAGAAATAGCATTGATAGCCTACAATAGATTAACATACACATTCATAAGTGCATATGTCACTTTAAGAAGGGACATTTTAGATACAGTTAAAGGCTTTTTCCCTTGTTGCCTGTGACAGACTACACTGAACAACTGTCACAATTCTCAGGAAACATCACTGTTAAGAGGACACTAGAGGAAACATCACTGTTAAGAGGACACTAGAGGGAACATCACTGTTAAGAGGACACTAGAGGAAACATCACTGTTAAGAGGACACTAGAGGAAACATCACTGTTAAGAGGACACTAGAGGAAACATCACTGTTAAGAGGACACTAGAGGAAACATCACTGTTAAGAGGACACTAGAGGAAACATCACTGTTAAGAGGACACTAGAGGGAACATCACTGTTAAGATAGATAGATAGATAGATAGATAGATAGATAGATAGATAGATAGATAGATAGATAGATAGATAGATAGATAGATAGATAGATAGATAGATAGATAGATAGATAGATAGATAGATAGATAGATAGATAGATAGATAGATAGATAGATAGATAGATAGATAGATAGATAGATAGATAGATAGATAGATAGATAGATAGATAGATAGATAGATAGATAGATAGATACTTTATTGATCCCCCGGGGGGGAAATTTCATCATCATTAAGAGGACACTAGAGGAAACATCACTGTTAAGAGGACACTAGAGGGAACATCACTGTTAAGAGGACACTAGAGGGAACATCACTGTTAAGAGGACACTAGAGGAAACATCACTGTTAAGAGGACACTAGAGGAAACATTTTTACATTAGGTTTACACTATTTTACAGTTTTTTACTTAATCTTCACAGAATACATAAGAAATCTTTACTTATCCATTCAAAAGCACCTATGACTTTGTCTAAACTGTATCCAGGCCATTGATATCGCAGACATGTTGAAATACGAGAGGTTTCTCATGGATAGATAAACAGTTACTGTGAGACTCACGTGATCATGACTGAAGATGACTAGAACGTGTCTCGTTAAGACTCATAAGGCAACAACATCAGCATCAGTGGTGTGGTTCTTTGTAGTGCCCAGAGATATTAACAGCCTCCGCCCCTAGTGGTAACCTATCACTGTACTCTGACCCCACCTCACACTCATCCAGATTCCCTCTGTACTGAGACAGAGTGAACGACTCGGTCACCACACTCCCCTCCACGTCCCCCTCTCTCTCCTCCTCTCCCCCACTCTCTGACACCCCCTCCTCTCCCTCCCCCATCTCGCTGGCTGTGATCTTCCTCTGTGACTCGGCGTACGAGTTCCTCAGGTTGAAGTTGACCACTAGGTTCCTCTCCATGTGGTGCTGGTGGTCTTTAGCCTTCATGATGAGCTTGTAAGTCTTGTTCCTATATTTGTAGACCAGGTGGAAGCAGGTCGCCCCCAGCAGGGGCACGGTGGAGACGGTGAGGAGACAGATACTGACGACTATGATGATCAACAGGTTAGGAACTCTCTTCCTGGTGGTAAAGAGGACCTGCACCTCACAGTCCTCTCCTCTGTAGGTGAGACAGAGGGAGTAGTTGGCGCCGGGGCGTAGGTCCTGGAACAGATAGCTGTTGACGCCATCTTCCATCCTGGACCACTGGACGGCTGAGTGACTGTGGTCTGAGGTGACACACAGATACAGCCCTGAGTCCACGAGGGCTCTCCTGGTTACCTCTGATTGGTTGATGGAATGGAACCCTTCTGAGGCGCTGACAGGGATGTCTGTGTTGTCTTTGGGAAGGAGGAGAGAATTGAGTCTAACTTTAGCCTCAGTCTCTGACAACCCTAAGGTTATGACTCCAGAGTCAAAGGTATACTGCCTGACATCCTCCAGGCTTCCATTAAAGGCCTGGTTGGAGATGTACTGTGTCTCACTGGTCAAGGTACATTTGCTAGTTGCCCGGGGTGGATGTCTGGACACTTGCTCTGTACGCTCAGTGTCAACTTCAATGGAGGGAGGAAGGGTTGGGAAGATATTGTACTTTCCCTCCAAACTGGGAATATTGAATGGTTTGAAAGGGTTATTAATAGAGGTTTTGATCACAGGTTGAAGTGCTGATGGGATTGTCTGCCTATTAATAATAACTGGTGGGTCATTCCCTTTTCCAACAGGTGGAGGTGGGGGGGGGGTTGGTACTACTACTACTGATAGTGAATCCTCATCTTTACCAAACTCATTGGTGGCGGAACAGCTGTAGTTGCCATTGTCCGTTTTACTAAGGCGTGGTAAGACTAGAGTGCCGTTATGGAACATTTTAAATGGATTGTCTGCCATTTTCAAATCTTCATTAGATTCCTTGGATTCTGCTAATTCTTTATCTTTGGTTGACAGATGGTAGTCAACACTTTGGCGGTTTGTGTGTATTTTCCAGATAACCTCTGGCTTTGGGTTCCCTTTGATCTCACAGTTCAGGATCAACACTGTGCCTTCATAGAGCGTTGTATTCTCAACATTAGGCTCAGGCGTTATGCTAACATTAGGGGCCATGCACTTTGACTCAGACAGTTTCACTATGACTGCTCCTCTCAACTGCTCTGGAGTGTCACAGACAATAGAGTTCTGTTCCGGTACCGATATGATAGTCTTTAGAATCCAGTCCCTCAGCCAGTCCATCCTACAGTGGCATCTGAATGGGTTGTTATAGAGCTGTAGATGGGACAGGGAGATCAGGCCGTCAAACGTCCCCTCCGCTATAGTGGTGAACCTGTTGTTGTTGAGACGGAGAGACCTCAGGTCCTTGAGGTTAGAGAAGGAGTCTTTAGGCAGACTGACCATCTCATTGTGGTTCATCTTCAACAGCTGCAGAGCTGTGAGGTTATGGAGATCCTCCCAAGGGAAGTCCACCATCTTGTTGTGACTGACATCAAAGTTCCGTAGCTGGAACAAGGGAGCCAGGGTGCCCGGCTCGATGGTGACTATCTCATTATGGGCCATCCATAAGGACGTGACTTGGGTCACATTGTCAAAGCTGCCCGACTCCACCAAAGATATTTTGTTGGCAGAGAGACTCAGAGTGGTCACGTTGGGGGGCAACCCTTCAGGGATGTCAACCAAGTCTTTGTAGGAGCATTCAGCGAAGTGGCGTCCGTATTTGTCGGAGCAGTCGCATGGTTCAGGGCAGCCGTGTCCGACTCCAATAACAGAGCTCCATAAGGAGAGGAAGAACAAGTAGGAAGGAGACATTTTCTCTTCCTGCAATACAAATGTCACTGTGTCACTAAATACCTGTATTAGTTGTAAATGTCAAAGCTGTTTACAATTCACATTGCACACTCTCAGTAACCATCCATAAACAGTACATATATAAAGGTACCTCAACATTCTCTTGAGTGTAAATGCAGCAATGAAAATATGAATATTGATGGATAGGCAAATAAATACTGCCAACCCCTGACTTTGCAATCCACTTACAGGATTTATATATGTCTGATAACCTACTATGGGTTAGTAATTCTACTTAAATTAGATCAAATTTGATGGTTCAATTTTTTAACAATAATTATTAGTTTCAATAGCCATTGATAATAATGTACTCATAAAAATATAGGAAGATTTTTTTATTTAATTCGAAATTTCAGTTCTACTAAACCAGAGAGCTTGTGAAAAGGGCAGCCACCTATTTGGAGCCATGCAGTTTGTTCTAAACTACGCCACAGCGTCTGTGCCCGAGCCCTGTCCTTGGTGCTGAAACGGACCTCACCGGCACCACTTATGATGTTGTTTACCACGGAACCAGTATGCGTGTAGCTGGTGTAGGACGCTATGGTCAAGGCGACATTTCACTGCAAAAAACACAACTAAATCTAACACGTTTAGGAAGGAACTGTTAGTTATATTTCACGATGACTCAGGTGTAGTTAGAGGTCAAAACGCAATTAAAAGACGCAATGCTACATTCTAGAAATAATTATAATTTGTAAGCAAACATAAACACATTCAACCTCGCCATCAAAAACAACATACATCTTACCTGTGCGATGTTTTCCCCAGCCCAATGGAAGCAACGGATATTATTGCTGTTGATAGGAGTGGTCTCTTATTTGAACCCCAGAAAGCTGGCTACACGATGAGTTGTGAGCAAGTTTTTAAAGATGTGCACGGATGACATTGCTCTTACATGATTGCTGAAACATATGTGGATCCTTTCGTGGTCGGATGCTGATATGTCTGTGCGTTGCGATTGGGTTTAGCAGAGAGTCTCAGCACACACCCGCCTCTGGAGAAAGTAGACGTTCCACAAATTAAAGGGATGCGCCCTCCCTCTTCCAAGGCTTCTGTTATCTTCCATGACAACAATGTAGGAGACCCACTCAGCCATTTATTGATGGGCTGTTAATAATGTGACAAGCTGGAAAAGTGCCAGGTTCTAGGGTCTGGATTGAGCAGGCAGTGACGCAGAGGCAAACAACAAAAAGGGCCGTTTTAAACGTAACCCTAACCTTAACCACACTGCTGACCCGAATGCTTGACCCTAACCTTAAATTAAGACCGAAAATGCAATTTTTGTGTTCATTAAATTTTACAATATAGCCAATTCTGACTTTGCAGCTGGCCCATCCAGGAGAAATTGCTCAGTTCTGCCTCAAGGATAAGACTCATCCCTATAAACATTGAGGTGCTGTCACACCCTGATCTGTTCCACCTGTCTGTGGGATTGTCTCTCCGCCACCCAGGTGTCTTCATCTTCCTCATCATCCCCAGTGTATTTATACCTGTGTTCTCTGTTTGTCTGTTGCCAGTTGGTTTTGTTTCGTCAAGCCTACCAGCGGTTTCCCCTCTGCTCCTGTCTCTCTATACTTCCTGTTCTCTAGTTCTCCCGGTGTTGACCTTCCTGTGTGCCCTGACCCTGAGCCTGACCCTGACCCTGAGCCTGACCCTGAGCCTGCCTGCCGTCTTGTACCTTCGCCCGTCTGTCTGGATTATGGACCTCTGCCTGCCCCTGACCTGTCTCTTGCCTGCCCCTGTGGGGTTAATAAACTATTGTTACTCAGATGTTGTCTGCACCTGGGTCTTACCTGTAACGCTGATACGTGCTTTCATTCCAGAGAGGATGAGGTGAAGCAAGAGGGTTTACTCCGCCCAAAATATGTGCAGATCATCAGTTTTGTATGGGGGAAAAAAAACTTTATATCGGAGTTGTCCCTGTTGAAATTCAAGATGGTCTAGGCATATTCATGAGGCTAGCATAGCATATCACTCTTCATTGAATACAGGCGGTTGACGTCAACACCCCTCATCGAACTGGCTATTCAAAAAAGTATTCAAATAACAAGATGTATCCACCAATCCAAAGAGAGGAATAGGCAGGAGCTTGACCGCCGTTCTGCTCTGTGGACAACAAATCCCATTGTTAGGGCAGAGACATAAGCGTCTCCTCATTATATCCAGTATCTCTGGTCATACAACAAAGTTAATTTGCCATGTGCTCTCATCAAACATTTCAGCCATAAGCTATATTGCAACAAGGATTCACCATGCCTCTGAACAGAATCCCTTCCTGTGTGCGGCGGCCTGGAACACATGCAATATTAAGTACAGCAAATATTTTACACAAAAATAAATAAACCCCCCATATTTACTAAAAACAAATAACAAAGTCCCCTTGAACATAACATTCTTCAATACCTTCTAGCTAGCAGCTCTCCCACATGGTGTCTGGGGCAGCCAGGGCCATCCTTATAGTGTTTATCTGTCCTCTTAGCTGGCATGTCCCCCTCAGCTTCACCATGCAGGCCGCATACCTCCACCCACATCCACAGAGCTGCTCAGCCTTCACCTGTATGGCACCTTAACACGAAGCAGGCCAGTTAGGACAGTCTCATAGACCAACAAGGTCTGAAATTTTTTAAAATTGCTGTAAAAGGTCGCTCTCTCTCAATACCGAGGACTATTCAAGAAATGACTTTCCCAGGTGGAATAATTAGCTGTGTCATCCACCAAAGATGATAGGCCTGCGCATAAAGTATTAACATGTGTCACTCCACAATGATATATTAGTTGAAAATACAAAATTCAGATTTAAAAGCCACATTGTGGACCACTCCAATAGAGTTGACACACTATAGAGTATGAAGTCATAGGCAAACATAGAACAGTATGAGGTCATAGGCAAACATAGAACAGTATGAGGTCATAGGCAAAGATAGAACAGTATGAGGTCATAGGCAAACATACAACAGTATGAAGTCATAGGCAAACATAGAACAGTATGAGGTCATAGCGGAGTGAACAGACAGTGGCTCGGGTGGTTGATGTCCTTGATGATCTTTTTGGCCTTCCTGTGACATCGGGTGCTGTAAGTGTCCTGGAGGGAAGGTAGTTTGCCCGCAGTAATACGTTGGGCAGACAGCACCACCCTCTGGAGAGCCTTGTGATTGTGGGTGGCACAGTTGCCGTACCAGGCGGTGATACAGCCCGACAGGATGCTTTCAATTGTGCATCTGTAAAAATTTGGGAGGGTTTTAGGTGTTAAGCCAAATTTCTTTAGCCTCCTGAGGTTGAAGAGGTGCTGTTGCGCCTTCTTCACCACACTGTCTGTGTGGGTGGACCATTTCAGTTTATCAGTGATGTGTACACCAAGGAACTTTATGTTTTCCACCTTCTCCACTGCGGCCCTGTCGATGTGGATAGGGGGGGTGCACCTTCTGCTGTTTCCTGAAGTCCACAATCATCTCCTTAGTTTTTTTTTACATTGAATGAGAGGTTGTTTTCCTGGCACCACACTCCCAGGGCCTCACCTCCTCGCTGTAGGCTGTCTCGTCATTGTTGGTAATCAAGCCTACTACTGTTGTGTTGTCTGCAAACTTGATGAGTTGGAGGCGTGCTTGGCCACGTAGTCATGGGTGAACAGGGAGTACAGGAGTGGGCTGAGCACGCAGCCTTGTGGGGCCCCAGTGTTGAGATCAGCGAAGTGGAGGTGTTGTTTCCTACCTTCACCACCTGGGGGCGGCCCGTCAGGAAGTCCAGGATCCAGTTGCACAGGGCGGGGTTCAGAGCCAGTGCCAATAGTCCGGGTAGCCATTTGATTAGCTGTTCAGGAGTCTTATTGCTTGGGGGTTAAAGCTGTTGAGAAGCCTTTTGGACCTAGACTTGGTGCTCCGGTACCGCTTGCCATGCGGTAGGAGAGAGAACAGTCCATGACTGGGGTGGCTGGAGTCTTTGACCATTTCTAGGGCCTTCCTCTGACACCGCCTGGTATAGAGTTCCTCTGTAGTGCCTTATGGTCGGAGGCCGAGCAGTTGCCGTACCAGGCAGTGATGCAGCCAGTCAGGATGCTTTCGATGTTGCAGCTGTAGAACCTTTTGAGGATCTGAGGACCCATGCCAAATCTTTTCAGTCTCCTGAGGGAGTATAGGCTTTGCCCTCTTCACGACTCTCTTGGTGTGTTTGGACCATTCTAGTTTGTTGGTGATGTGGACACCAAGGAACTTGAAGCTCTCAACCCGCTCCACTACAGACCCGTCGATGAGAATTGGGGCGTGCTCGGTCCTCCTCCTTTTCCTGTAGTCCTCCTCCTAATCCTGTCTTGATTACGTTGAAATGCCTAAAATTTGACAAAGAAACCCACCTAATTTGGTCATAGGCCTATGTTTTATGCCAAGGTCACTAAATTGAATCTAAATAAATTGCCAAACGAGTGAGAGCGGGTTGATAACATTGGCTAACACTCTCTCTGATAGCTCAGAAAGTAATGCCTTATGAAGACTGTAGATGTCGCTGTTAGGAGATTGAGTTTTGAGTCATATCAAAGATAGTGAAGAAACAAGAAAGCCGACCTATACACACCTTGTTGATATCTTTCTCTAAAGTCGATGGTGGCAAAGACATAAATAACACTATTTTCATGAAATTCACACGTATAAAACTAACGTATAAATAGCTGTATTTGAATTCGGTCTGAAAGCAATTATCATTGTCTGAAAGCAACAGGTGGATATTGGCCATGCGGGATCTTTGTCGTTCGTAGAATATCTTTGCTCTTGCGGTCACGTGTCTGCAAACGTTCAGAGCAGGAAGCGATGCAGTAGCGTCAACAAACCCACAATGAAATAGACAACTATGAGATTATATAGATAGATTCCGGATTACTTCAATTGTAAAGAAGCATTCATGCTCTTGGAAAGAGACACTATTGCATCCATTGAAGAGAAGAAGGACACGTTGTCGGAGGTTTTGTTAACAGGCTAACTTGAGTCGGACCAAGCCCCAAGATGACTGCATCTGTGTTCTTCGGGTGTACGTTCATCTCTTTCGGCCCTGCCATTGCACTGTTCTTGTTTACTATCGCCAGGGATCCACTCCGAGTCATCTTTCTGATCGCCGGGTAAGTAGCCAGCGTAACGTTAACTAAAGAAAAAGGGTTGCTTGCTATATATCTAGATTTGTATAGAGTGTAGCCATTTAACTAACATCAGTTAGCCGTAAATGCTAACGATAACTAGCTAGCCCAAAGGCTAATGCTAATTCACAAACCAAACCTTGTTGGTTATTGGTCACACAGTTTCTGACATTTGCTTTTGCTGTATTAGAATGAATTACTCTGTTAAGTGTCTGCAAATGTTAAACACAAACCACTGCTAGTTGGAGATCTACTTGTCGCGCAAGCTTTTGTTCCAGCCCAGCACTAAACCCAAATAGTCGCACATGCGCGATTACAGGTACCACTTGTTTTTCTTTTACATTTTGTGGAGCACCCGTATAATGTTTTATTTCACAGTACAGTAATTAATTTATGCCATATAATTAGCCAAATATTATGTATGTGGCTGTATGAGAAGTGTATAATTGGTATGACGGGTACAGTGCCATGCATGTATTATGCTGAGTGTGTATTGACCAGTGTATATTCTGAATACAGCAGGACTGTGTGTCTAAGACGTTAATTATATCCTAAACTTTTCCCATTTTAGTGTGTTTCTATACCTAGTGTTAACCTGTTTTTTCTCTCCCAGGGCGTTCTTCTGGTTGTGTTCTCTGCTGCTGTCTTCACTAGTGTGGTTCATCACAGTTCAGATCAGCAACAAAGAGAGTTCCTCCCAGCAGAAAGGACTGCTCATATTCGGGGTGGTGCTCTCTGTGCTGCTGCAGGAGACTTTCCGCTTTGGCTACTACAAGCTGCTGAAGTAAGTAGCAGACCTGGGCTCAAAAACTATTAGACATTTTTCCAATACTTTGAACATTTGGTTTACCCTGTTTTGAGTGCTAGATAGTCAGTGATGACAGTTTGAAGGTAATCTATTGGTCAATTAGGCCCGACAAGCTTGATCAAGCCCAGATAAAGTATTTTATATTATTTCAAATAGTATTTCAACCTGGTGTGGTGAGTAGTAAGACTATCCCATGACCTGCTCATCGTAGTGCTCTACTGTATCCCTCAGGGGTTTTCCAGACTGTAGCTGAGAGGAAGTACATTGTTGAGAGGAATATCAGTGCCTTCGTAAAGTATTCACACCCCTTGACTTTTTCCACATTTTGTTGTTACAGCCTAAATTTAAAATTGATCAAATTTAGATTATTTGTCACTGGCCTTGTGACGATGTGGATTTATGCGCTGCGGTTAGACCCTATATTAAAGTAACACATTCTATTTCTCTTAGGCATTCTGCCATTTCCTCCTAGAGGCATTCTACTGCACAACTATATTATTCTATAGATCCTGTGTTAGCAGTAAGCTACTGTTTATAGATCATGCCCAATTCGGTAGGAAAATGTTGGTATGGAAAACAATTTTCGAAAAATCGGTTCCACACATTGCAGTTGCACACCGCTATATGATACCGGGTTGCAGTCATTCACCGGTTCCGTTCATGTAAGAATTCATGATTGATGTTTAACATGTTCCCAATCTAAAGTGTACATGGAAGTGGTCACGTCTGTTTTAGACGGGATGTAGTAATGGGATACTTATGAGGATGTGTCATTGGACATGGGTATGGCCCAGGGAGGGGCTAGAGTATATAAGCGCCTGTTATGGGGTTTCTGGGTAGATTGGATTTGTTGATAGAGTGGGGAGGTTCCTGGAGCCAGGTACACCGCCACCTTTACGAGTTATGGAATCTAAAGGGTAAGCCAATTTATTTAGTTTGAGAAGTAAGTCTATTGTCTATCTTTTTGTGTTGTAAATATTAATTGCTGGCTATCAACTTTTCACCACAACCTTCTGCATCCTTCTGAATATCTGCACTTAAGACCGCAACTCTACGTAACCCATGTCACAGGCCTACACACAATACCTCATCATTTTAAATTGAATTATGTTTTTCGATATTGTTTACAAATTAATTAAAAATGAAAGGCTGAAATGTCAATAAGTATTCAACCCCTTTGTTATGACAAGCCTAAATAAATTCAGGAGTAAAAATGTGATTAACAAGTTGCATAATAAGTTGCATGGACTCACTCTGTGTGCAATAATAGTGTTTAACATGATTTTTGAATGACTACCTCTCTGTACCCACACATACAATTATCTGTAAGGTCCCACAGCAGTGAATTTCACACACAGATTCAACCACAAAGACCAGGGAGGTTTTCGAATGCCTCGCAAAGAAGGGCACCTATTAGTAGATGGGTAAAAGCAGACAATGAATATTCCTTTGAGCATGGTGAAGTATCAATACACCCCAGTCACTACAAAGATACAGGTGTCCTTCTTAACTCAGTTGCCGGAGAGGAAGGAAACTGCTCAGGTATTTCAACATGAGGCCAATGGTGACTTTAAAACAGTTTCAGAGTTTAATGGCTGTGATTGGAGAAAATTAAGGATGGATCAACAACGTTGTAGTTACTTCACAATACTAACCTAATTGACAGTGGAAAAAAGGAAGCCTGTACAGAATAAAACATATTCCAAAACATGCATCCTGTTTGCAACAAGGCACTTAAGCAATACTGCAAAAACAATTGGCCAAACGCTGACCTTTTTGTACCGAATACAAAGGGTTATGTTGGTGTCAAATATACACATTACTGAGTATCACTCTCCATATTTTCAAGCATAGTGGTGGTTGCATCATGTTATGGGTATGGCTTGTAATTGTTAAGGACTGGGGAGTTTTTCAGGATAAAAAATAAATGGAATGGTCCTAAGCACAGGCAAAATCCTAGAGGAAAACCTGATTCAGTCTGCCTTCCACCAGACACTGGGAGATGAATTCACCTTTCAGCAGGACAATAACCTAAAACACAAGGCCACTGGAGACGGTGAATGTTCCTGAATGGCCGAGTTACAGGTTTGACTTAAATCTACTGACCTGAAAGACCTGAACATGGATAGTTATCTAGCAATGATCAACAACCAATTTGGCAGAGCTTGAAGAATTTAGCTGCAAAAAGGTGCTTCTACAAAGTATTGACTAAGGGGTGTGAATACTTATGTAAATTAGATATTTCTGTATTTAAGTTTCAATACATTTCTAGAAACATCTTTTCACTTTGTCATTATTGGGTATTGTGTGTAGATGGGTGAAAAAATTAATAAACATCTAATCCATTTTGAATTCAGGCTTTAACACAAAAAAATGTGTAATAATTCAAGGTGTATGAATACTTTCTGAAGGCATTGTATGCTCCGGTAGCTGACAGATTCTGACTGTTTTCATAGCTTTTGTTGTGAGAGAAACTTGCACAATTAATGGTAGTGGATGGGCATTCTGGGATTTGATGATAGTTTGACTGTTAGAGAAATGTGGAAACTGTAGGACGATTAAGGGCTGGGATTGGTGTTACTATATTTGATGATGCTGTAGTTTGATTGTTGTGCTATTTCTTTGTCTTACAGGAAGGCAAACGAAGGCTTACTCACGTTGAGTGCAGAGGAAACCATGCCGATCTCCATACGGCAACTGGCCTATGGTATGTGGAGGAAGACAGGAAATTACCTAAAGAATGCATAACATTATGAATAGAAGCAGATGGAAGATGGAGATTATGAATAGAGAATAGAGCAGATGGAAGATATTAGAGATTATGAATAGAGAATAGAAGAAGATGGAAGATATTAGAGATTATAAATAGAAGCAGATGGAAGATGGATATTATGAATAGAGAATTGAAGCAGGCCTATAGTTTTCCCTCTGTGGTAGTTAGTTATCATGGTTCATATTACATTACTATAAAACCCTCATAGCTGTTATTACATTTCTCTCTATTATTGTCTGTTTTCCCCAGTGTCTGATAGTGTCTGTTGTCTGTCTGTTTTTCCACAGTGTCTGATAGTGTCTGTTGTCTGTCTGTTTTCCCCAGTGTCTGATAGTGTCTGTTGTCTGTCTGTTTTCCCCAGTGTCTGATAGTGTCTGTTGTCTGTCTGTTTTCCCCAGTGTCTGATAGTGTCTGTTGTCTGTCTGTTTTCCCCAGTGTCTGATAGTGTCTGTTGTCTGTCTGTTTTCCCCAGTGTCTGATAGTGTCTGTTGTCTGTCTGTTTTCCCCAGTGTCTGATAGTGTCTGTTGTCTGTCTGTTTTCCCCAGTGTCTGATAGTGTCTGTTGTCTGTCTGTTTTCCCCAGTGTCTGATAGTGTCTGTTGTCTGTCTGTTTTCCCCAGTGTCTGATAGTGTCTGTTGTCTGTCTGTTTTTCCCCAGTGTCTGATAGTGTCTGTTGTCTGTCTGTTTTTCCCCAGTGTCTGATAGTGTCTGTTGTCTGTCTGTTTTTCCACAGTGTCTGATAGTGTCTGTTGTCTGTCTGTTTTTCCACAGTGTCTGATAGTGTATGTTGTCTGTCTGTTTTTCCACAGTGTCTGATGGTATCTGTTGTCTGTCTGTTTTTCCCCAGTGTCTTATAGTGTCTGTTGTTTGTCTGTTTTCCCCAGTATCTGATAGTGTCGGTCTGTTTTCCCCAGTGTCTGATAGTCTCTGTTTTCCGCAGTGTCTGATAGTCTCGGTTTTCCCCAGTGTCTGATCGTGTCTCTGTTGTCTGTTTTCCCCAGTGTCTGGACTGGGGTTCGGCTTCATGAGTGGAGCGTTCTCAGTGGTCAACATCCTGGCCGACTCTGTTGGCCCCGGCACCATTGGTATCCATGGAGACTCCCAGCACTACTTCCTGACCTCAGGTACTGCATGAGGCTGTCATGTCTAATTTCACTACCTTTCCTGACAGTTGTCATTTCTCTTATCTCCCTATAGCGTTCATAGCCATCATCCTGAGGCTAACTCTGTCTCTATCTCCCTATAGTGTTCACAGCCATCATCCTGAGGCTAACTCTGTCTCTATCTCCCTATAGCGTTCATAGCCATCATCCTGAGGCTAACTCTGTCTCTATCTCCCTATAGTGTTCACAGCCATCATCCTGAGGCTAACTCTGTCTCTATCTCCCTGTAGCGTTCATAGCCATCATCCTGAGGCTAACTCTGTCTCTATCTCCCTATAGCGTTCATAGCCATCATCCTGAGGCTAACTCTGTCTCTATCTCCCTATAGCGTTCATAGCCATCATCCTGAGGCTAACTCTGTCTCTATCTCCCTATAGCGTTCATAGCCATCATCCTGAGGCTAACTCTGTCTCTATCTCCCTATAGCGTTCATAGCCATCATCCTGAGGCTAACTCTGTCTCTATCTCCCTGTAGCGTTCATAGCCATCATCCTGAGGCTAACTCTGTCTCTATCTCCCTGTAGCGTTCATAGCCATCATCCTGAGGCTAACTCTGTCTCTATCTCCCTGTAGTGTTCATAGCCATCATCCTGAGGCTAACTCTGTCTCCCTGTAGCGTTCATAGCCATCATCCTGAGGCTAACTCTGTCTCTATCTCCCTATAGCGTTCATAGCCATCATCCTGAGGCTAACTCTGTCTCTGTCTCCCTATAGCGTTCATGACCATGGCCATCATCCTGAGGCTAACTCTGTCTCTGTCTCCCTGTAGCGTTCATGACCATGGCCATCATCCTGCTCCACATGTTCTGGGGGGTGGTGTTCTTTGATTCCTGTGAGAAACAACACTGGTGGTCCCTGGCTGTGGTCGTCATCAGCCACCTCCTCGTCTCCTGTCTGGTAATCAGAAAAGAGACAAAGATGGAAAGGATGGATGGATGGATGGATGGATGGATGGATGGATGGATGGATGGATGGATGGATGGACGGATGGATGGATGGATAGATAAATCATTGTGTTCATGCAATAGGTCTACTTGACTGATGGGTTGATAAATAAATCTGCAGAATGAAATGTGTGTTGGGAGTAGCCTTACAGTACTGCAGCATAGTACTTACTATCGTCTTCATCCCCATTGGGACATAACGCCAAAAAAGGCTCCTCCACTGATTCCTGTCCTTCACGACCGTACTTCAAATTGGACATAACATGTCCCCACGTTGTCATGACGTTCTACAACCCTCAGTATGAATGACCCCAGAAATCCATAATAACGGAGCCTTTGGGTGTGTTCGTAAATTCAATCTGGAGTGCCAGAGTGCGCTCTGGGTGTTTGTAAATTCAGTTGCTTGTCAGATTGTCAGTTCGTAAATTCAGAGCGTTTCGCTCTCTGAGCATTCAGAGTGCACACTGGACGCTCTGGCCAAGGAGTTGGGTTGATCCGAGCGTTCTGACCTCACAACGGCACCCAAGCTAACTGGCTAACGTTGGCTAGCGAGAACCCCTCAGTCTGACCATGTTACTCACCCTAGCAGAGCTGGTCAGGCTGTTTTCATGTTATCCAGAGCGTTAGTGACTGGAACTGTTGCTGCTGGCAACCATTTAATTACGCTTCTTTGCCAACACTTACTGACAGCGGCCACATTCAACAGGTGTTGAGCGTTAGTAAATTAATCAGTTATTATGCGCTCTGACACACTCAGACGAGAGTGCTCTGAAATTGGAGTAGATAGTCAGGGAGAATTTATGAACACATCCTCTGTTGTCATGTCTCTCTCATGACGTTCTAGAACCCTCCGTATGAATGTCCCCAAAGATCCATAATAACTCAGCCTTTGTCTGCCATTTGACTCCCAGAGGTTCCTGAAGCAGAATGTCCCCAGAGATCCAGAACTAATCAGCCTTTGTTGTTTCTCTCCTAGACATTCCAGAACCCTCAGTACGTGGGCAGCCTGGTCCCCACCTACATCATCATGTTCCTCATGGGTCTCTGGGCGTTCTTCTGCGCTGGGGGATCTCTCCGGAACCTTAAACTCTGCCTCACCTGCAAAGACAAGGACTTCCTGTTGGCCAACCACCGGCCCAGATAACAGAACACCGCTAAAGACACATACACACACTGTCTGGGGACTATCCAACAGGATACACACACACACACACACACACACAAATAAATAAGTAACATACAAGGATACACTGGGTCAATGATATGTCCCCCTTGTGTTCTGTGTAGCATTGTTTCAGTGGTGCTTGGGACTGGAAACAGGGATGTAGTCCAGAGAGTAAATGCTGTTTCAGCACTACATTAGTAATAGCATCATCTAGAGGGCCCTTCTTTCCCCACTATGTCCTTGGCAGACACTGCTGAGAACGGTCGATAAACGGGTTAGAAATGGGGAGGAGGGACAGACACATTTTATCTGTGTGTATTTTAACATGAAGGTCCTTAACGAGACGGTACCTATTTGACACCAGACGGGTCTCTCTGGATCTGTGCCTTCTACAGTAATGATGAGGTCGTTAGCGTTCTGTTCCTGTATTCATAAAGCGTCTGAGTGGGAGCGCTGATCTAGGATCAGATCCCCCCCATGTCCATGTAATCGTATTCATTATGATCTGAAAGGAAAAACTGATCCTACTGTAGATCAGAACGTCTAATTGGAGATGCTTTATAAATACGGTTACTGGATTTTCTCTGTAAATGCACCTTTAGTCTTTAATCTATATCAGGCCTCTGATGTTTTTATCAAGTTCATATTCCTGTGTCCTGCTGTATTAGTTGTCAGTCTGTCAGGGCAGCTGTATCAGTCTCCTGCTTAGAAGGGGTGCTAGTACAATACAATAGTGTTTGCATATCAACAACTTAGTATTTACAATTTGGAGGCTAAATGTATGTCAAGCTTTTCATAAACTCTCAAACAAAAGTAAATCCCTCTGGAGAATGAAAGCAGCATATTAGGATAATGAATACATTTGGCCTAAACCTGACCAGTATAAATATTTACCTGATGATGGTACTGTTTTATATGAATGATGTGCTTTACATACTGATCAGTGCTGCTAAGCTTTGCTTCAGCTAATGTGTTTTTTTTATAATCATCACACTGACCTCAAGGGTTGGTCTGATCTATTTGGCTTGTATGGATTGGAAATACCTTTGGCGGTTTCCCAGACCCAGATTAAGTTTATTCCTGGACTGAATAGCTCTTAATTTTAAAAATGATCAACTGAGCATGCTTTAGAAGTGGGCTTAACCATTGTCTGGGGAAACAGGCCCAAACTGTAGCGGTCTTATTGATCCTAACTTCCATTTCGGTCAGATTTTCACTTAGGATCTCCGACTGACGTCAATGCAAACTGATGACTAAGTGAAAATTGGAAGGAAATTAGGATTCTCTCCTTAAGACGACATCATGCCCTTGAAGAACAAATGATTGAATATGTACCACTTTGTTGATGAATTAGCTGAATTTATAGGCAGAGAGTAAGACCTGTGGAAACCATCTGTATAGAGATTTCAACGGAAGATAGTTTAGACTAGGCTGCAATAAATTAGTGTCAAAATTAAATGTCACCTCAGTTGTCATGGTTTTAATGTTTTTCTCTGACCTGTGTAGAATATGGAACTGGACACCTTTAACATAATGGTCAAACTCCCAGCCAATAGTATCAGCCTCTCAGGGTTGAAGGTCACTGATATGCAAATGAGCTGTATGTTCCTGTTTTGAAGTGTGCCTGCTTGCTCCCTGATATTTCACCATGCTTCGGTTTTGATAGACAGTTAAAAGTAATAGCACTTCGTATGTACATAGGTGATGACAAACTGTTCCCTTTTTCAAATGTTTATGTAATATTGTTTCTAAATGAATATTTAACCCTTTGTGATGTTACATCTCCTAGTTTCCATTGTACATAGGAAAATAAAACTGTTAAAGGTTTGAGATCCTATAACTTCTGATGGAGTTAGGTCTTGTGTTGGGCCCATGACGTCCTATAACTTCTGATGGAGTTAGGTCTTGTGTTGGGCCCATGACGTCCTATAACTTCTGATGGAGTTAGGTCTTGTGTTGGGCCCATGACGTCCTATACCTTCTGATGGAGTTAGGTCTTGTGTTGGGCCCATGACGTCCTATACCTTCTGATGGAGTTAGGTCTTGTGTTGGGCCCATGACGTCCTATACCTTCTGATGGAGTTAGGTCTTGTGTTGGGCCCATGACGTCCTATACCTTCTGATGGAGTTAGGTCTTGTGTTGGGCCCATGACGTCCTATACCTTCTGATGGAGTTAGGTCTTGTGTTGGGCCCATGACGTCCTATACCTTCTGATGGAGTTAGGTCTTGTGTTGGGCCCATGACGTCCTATACCTTCTGATGGAGTTAGGTCTTGTGTTGGGCCCATGACGTCCTATAACTTCTGATGGAGTTAGGTCTTGTGTTGGGCCCATGACGTCCTATACCTTCTGATGGAGTTAGGTCTTGTGTTGGGCCCATGACGTCCTGTAACTTCTATTGTGTTGGGCCGATGGTCATCTGGTTCTACTACCAGAACCTCTTCTAGAATAATAGAACCACTGTAGGTCAGTTTCATCATAACCAACCTGAGTGAACTACTCTCTCCATTGCATAGTGGGCACAAAACAGGCGCCAGGCTTTCAGCAGGACCAGGGGAGATAACAACAGCCTGTAGCACACAGGGAGGGAAGCAACCTTACCCAGTACAGGGGGATGCATTCAGACCCCTTATATGAGATAGAGAGAGGGAGGGAAGCAACCTTACCCACTACAGGGGGATGCGTTCAGACCCCTTATATGAGATAGAGAGAGGGAGGGAAGCAACCTTACCCACTACAGGGGGATGCGTTCAGACCCCTTATATGAGATAGAGAGAGGGAGGGAAGCAACCTTACCCACTACAGGGGGATGCGTTCAGACCCCTTATATGAGATAGAGAGAGGGAGGGAAGCAACCTTACCCACTACAGGGGGATGCGTTCAGACCCCTTATATGAGATAGAGAGAGGGAGGGAAGCAACCTTACCCACTACAGGGGGATGTGTTCAGACCCCTTATATGAGATAGAGAGAGGGAGGGAAGCAACCTTACCCACTACAGGGGGATGCGTTCACACCCCTTATATGAGATAGAGAGAGGGAGGGAAGCAACCTTACCCACTACAGGGGGATGCGTTCAGACCCCTTATATGAGATAGAGAGAGGGAGGGAAGCAACCTTACCCACTACAGGGGGATGCGTTCAGACCCCTTATATGAGATAGAGAGAGGGAGGGAAGCAACCTTACCCACTACAGGGGGATGCGTTCAGACCCCTTATATGAGATAGAGAGAGGGAGGGAAGCAACCTTACCCACTACAGGGGGATGCGTTCACACCCCTTATATGAGATAGAGAGAGGGAGGGAAGCAACCTTACCCACTACAGGGGGATGCGTTCACACCCCTTATATGAGATAGAGAGAGGGAGGGAAGCAACCTTACCCACTACAGGGGGATGCGTTCAGACCCCTTATATGAGATAGAGAGAGGGAGGGAAGCAACGTTACCCACTACAGGGGGATGCGTTCAGACCCCTTATATGAGATAGAGAGAGGGAGGGAAGCAACCTTACCCACTACAGGGGGATGCATTCAGACCCCTTATATGAGATAGAGAGAGAGGGAGGGAAGCAACCTTACCCACTACAGGGGGATGCGTTCAGACCCCTTATATGAGATAGAGAGAGGGAGGGAAGCAACCTTACCCACTACAGGGGGATGCGTTCAGACCCCTTATATGAGATAGAGAGAGGGAGGGAAGCAACCTTACCCACTACAGGGGGATGCGTTCAGACCCCTTATATGAGATAGAGAGAGGGAGGGAAGCAACCTTACCCACTACAGGGGGATGCGTTCAGACCCCTTATATGAGATAGAGAGAGGGAGGGAAGCAACCTTACCCACTACAGGGGGATGCGTTCAGACCCCTTATATGAGATAGAGAGAGGGAGGGAAGCAACCTTACCCACTACAGGGGGATGCGTTCAGACCCCTTATATGAGATAGAGAGAGGGAGGGAAGCAACCTTACCCACTACAGGGGGATGCGTTCAGACCCCTTATATGAGATAGAGAGAGGGAGGGAAGCAACCTTACCCACTACAGGGGGATGCGTTCAGACCCCTTATATGAGATAGAGAGAGGGAGGGAAGCAACCTTACCCACTACAGGGGGATGCGTTCACACCCCTTATATGAGATAGAGAGAGGGAGGGAAGCAACCTTACCCACTACAGGGGGATGCGTTCACACCCCTTATATGAGATAGAGAGAGGGAGGGAAGCAACCTTACCCACTACAGGGGGATGCGTTCAGACCCCTTATATGAGATAGAGAGAGGGAGGGAAGCAACGTTACCCACTACAGGGGGATGCGTTCAGACCCCTTATATGAGATAGAGAGAGGGAGGGAAGCAACCTTACCCACTACAGGGGGATGCGTTCAGACCCCTTATATGAGATAGAGAGAGAGGGAGGGAAGCAACCTTACCCACTACAGGGGGATGCGTTCAGACCCCTTATATGAGATAGAGAGAGGGAGGGAAGCAACCTTACCCACTACAGGGGGATGCGTTCAGACCCCTTATATGAGATAGAGAGAGGGAGGGAAGCAACCTTACCCACTACAGGGGGATGCGTTCAGACCCCTTATATGAGATAGAGAGAGGGAGGGAAGCAACCTTACCCACTACAGGGGGATGCGTTCAGACCCCTTATATGAGATAGAGAGAGGGAGGGAAGCAACCTTACCCACTACAGGGGGATGCGTTCAGACCCCTTATATGAGATAGAGAGAGGGAGGGAAGCAACCTTACCCACTACAGGGGGATGCGTTCAGACCCCTTATATGAGATAGAGAGAGAGGGAGGGAAGCAACCTTACCCACTACAGGGGGATGCGTTCAGACCCCTTATATGAGATAGAGAGAGGGAGGGAAGCAACCTTACCCACTACAGGGGGATGCGTTCAGACCCCTTATATGAGATAGAGAGAGGGAGGGAAGCAACCTTACCCACTACAGGGGGATGCGTTCAGACCCCTTATATGAGATAGAGAGAGGGAGGGAAGCAACCTTACCCACTACAGGGGGATGCGTTCACACCCCTTATATGAGATAGAGAGAGGGAGGGAAGCAACCTTACCCACTACAGGGGGATGCGTTCAGACCCCTTATATGAGATAGAGAGAGGGAGGGAAGCAACCTTACCCACTACAGGGGGATGCGTTCAGACCCCTTATATGAGATAGAGAGAGGGAGGGAAGCAACCTTACCCACTACAGGGGGATGCGTTCAGACCCCTTATATGAGATAGAGAGAGGGAGGGAAGCAACCTTACCCACTACAGGGGGATGCGTTCAGACCCCTTATATGAGATAGAGAGAGGGAGGGAAGCAACCTTACCCACTACAGGGGGATGTGTTCAGACCCCTTATATGAGATAGAGAGAGGGAGGGAAGCAACCTTACCCACTACAGGGGGATGCGTTCAGACCCCTTATATGAGATAGAGAGAGGGAGGGAAGGGCATCTGGTGTGTTCATGTTCATCTCTTTCATAGAGTTTGCTTCTAATCTGACCTAACAATACCTCTGTCTCCTCTGCCTGTCTGTCCCCTCTGCCTGTCTGTCTCCTCTGCCTGTTTGTCTCCTCTGCCTGTCTGTCCCCTCTGCCTGTCTGTCCCTTCTGACTGCCTGTCCCCTCTGCCTGCCTATCCCCTCTGCCTGTCTGTCTCCTCTGCCTGCCTGTCTCCTCTGCCTGCCTGTCCCCTCTGCCTGCCTGTCCCCTCTGCCTGCCTGTCCCCTCTGCCTGTCTGTCCCCTCTGCCTGTCTGTCCCCTCTGCCTGTCTGTCTGCTCTGACTGCCTGTCCCCTCTGCCTGCCTATCCCCTCTGCCTGCCTGTCTCCTCTGCCTGCCTGTCCCCTCTGCCTGCCTGTCCCCTCTGCCTGTCTGTCCCCTCTGCCTGCCTGTCTCCTCTGCCTGCCTATCCCCTCTGACTGCCTGTCCCCTCTGCCTGCCTGTCCCCTCTGCCTGCCTGTCCCCTCTGCCTGCCTGTCCCCTCTGCCTGTCTGTCCCCTCTGCCTGCCTGTCTCCTCTGCCTGCCTATCCCCTCTGCCTGTCTGTCTCCTCTGCCTGCCTGTCTCCTCTGCCTGCCTGTCCCCTCTGCCTGCCTGTCCCCTCTGCCTGCCTGTCCCCTCTGCCTGTCTGTCCCCTCTGCCTGTCTGTCCCCTCTGCCTGTCTGTCTGCTCTGACTGCCTGTCCCCTCTGCCTGCCTATCCCCTCTGCCTGCCTGTCTCCTCTGCCTGCCTGTCCCCTCTGCCTGCCTGTCCCCTCTGCCTGTCTGTCCCCTCTGCCTGCCTGTCTCCTCTGCCTGCCTATCCCCTCTGACTGCCTGTCCCCTCTGCCTGCCTGTCCCCTCTGCCTGCCTGTCCCCTCTGCCTGCCTGTCCCCTCTGCCTGTCTGTCCCCTCTGCCTGCCTGTCTCCTCTGCCTGCCTATCCCCTCTGCCTGCCTGTCCCCTCTGACTGCCTGTCCCCTCTGCCTGCCTGTCCCCCTGCTCCCCCTGTCCAGTTTTCATCCCGCCATGTCTCCCCATGCTCACATCTCCTTACAACTGATGAAACTAGACACACGATGGTGGAGTGGCACAAAGTGGGCATGGGACATGGGAGGGCCCCAGGAACACTGAGGGGATTTGGTCAAAGCCCTCTTGTCTCTGTAAGAGCCAGTCAGACATAGGCCCACTTCCTCTCTCTAACCAGAGCCCTCTGTCTGGCAAGCATCTGAATCACATTCAAATGCTACACTTGAAATCATGTCCACCAGACCACCACATTTTTTAAGGTTTTACTCGTTGGGTATTGAGTTTAATTTTAACAATTGCCCGACCTTGGCGAGTTTACTAACTCTGAACTTGCCCGGCTAGCCAGAGAGAGAGGAGGATTGGTTCCTTCCCTAGGGTCTAGTTCCTCTCAAGGTTTCCTTCTTCCAATAGTTTTTTTCTCCACTGTTACCCTATGCTGGCTCTTTAGGTTGTTGAGGGTGTTCAGGTCCATGTTGAGGTTGGCTCTTTAGGGTGTTCAGGTCCATGTTGAGGTTGGCTCTTTAGGGTGTTCAGGTCCATGTTGAGGCTGGCTCTTTAGGTTGTTCAGGTCCATGTTGAGGCTGGCTCTTTAGGATGTTGAGGCTGGCTCTTTGGGATGTTGAGGCTGGCTCTTTAGGCTGTTCAGGTCCATGTTGAGGCTGGCTCTTTAGGATGTTGAGGCTGGCTCTTTAGGGTGTTGAGGTTGGCTCTTTAGGTTGTTCAGGTCCATGTTGTGGCTGGCTCTTTAGGATGTTGAGGCTGGCTCTTTAGGATGTTGAGGTTGGCTCTTTAGGGTGTTGAGGTTGGCTCTTTAGGTTGTTCAGGTCCATGTTGAGGTTGGCTCTTTAGGTTGTTCAGGTCCATGTTGTGGCTGGCTCTTTAGGATGTTGAGGCTGGCTCTTTAGGATGTTGAGGTTGGCTCTTTAGGATGTTCAGCATGTTTTGCTAAAGCTTTGTAAAAAGGTATGTTCAAATAAAATCTGATTGATGGGAATTTGTTTTGCAATGTACAATTAAATCACTCTCTCGCTCTCTCCACCCCCCTCTCTTCCCCTCTCTCTCCCTTTCACCCTCACCCCCCCTATCTCTCCCTCTCCCACTCGATCTCTCCCCCCCTCTCTCTCTTACCCCCCCCTCTCTTCCCCTCTCTCTCCCTTTCCCCCTCACCCCACCTATCCCCCCCCCCCTCTCTCTCTTACCCCCCTCTCTCTTCCCCTATCTCTCTCTCTCCCCCCCCCCCTCTCTCTCTCCCCCACCCCCTCTCTCTTACCGCCCCCCCCCATGCATGTTGTACAGTAATATACTGTATGTGTTAGACTCCTATATGGAACACATGAGGGTGCTGTCTAGGTAATAGATGAGTTTTTACCGGTAGGAATAGCTGTAGACACATTTCAGATGTTCAGCATCAGGTGTAAAATCAAATGTCAAGTGCCTTAAATATAACATTTCAAACACAAGCAGCTTATATTAAAAACAGAAACATGTTTAAATGGCTTGTAATACAAATTGTATTTGATTTCTTGAATGTTTTCTTACCAAAATTAGCCGTACTGAATTTATAGGCTGGGCCCTATAGGCTATCTATCAAAAATCACAAATTAGAAGCACATTTAACCATATTTTCCCACTGGATGTTAAAGTGGTTCTCAAAACATTTCCACCTAAGTGGAAATATTGCACCACATCAGAATCCGGGTCCATCTCTGTCCTCGCGCCTTCAGCTTACCTGCCTTCCTTGCATATATTATGCAAATAGGCCGGAGCGGCTGGTGCCTATCCAAGGAGCGAGGATGCTCCCCGGAATAAACCGAATGGGAAAAGAGAGAGAAGGAGAGGAAATCTGTGAGGAGGAAATTATCCACATGGTTTCAGAAAAAATGGACCAATGGTGCAGCTGGATTCCATTTCACCTGCAGGGGAGAAAGCGATTCCACTGACTGTGGCTTGTATGAATCACCAATGGATCCTCATTTAATTTTGAGTAGGAAAAGATGTTTGCATTTTTATCGTTCTATTTTATCCCTATTTATCAAGGTAAGTCCCGTGTTCATTATTGAATTGTCTTCCCCTACTGTCCTACTCTTTGAATAAAAACCATAGCCTATTCGTGTTTATGTGTTTAGTTTAATTTGTGAAGTAATTGTTTTCGTTTCTTACCATTTAATCACTAATGTGAATTACAAATATAATTTTGTCAGTGATTGTTCTCACATTCTGAACATTTCCTATTATTGATTTATTCCCAAAAAATATATTGTACCTTTTAATAATTTCGATCACTCTCATTCATCACTTCCCTTTATTGTTTTATTGATTTATTTCAGCGAATAGACGCAGTGAACATAACAACCTGGCATGATTTTGAGTGAGTTTCATAAATTATATATAATTTATTTGTAAAATAATGTATAATTATATTATAATAAACAAAACAATTAAGACATTATTACACCGATGATTTTCATTGCGAATATATTGAGCCTTTGTATATTTTCTGAGTTGTGGTCAGTCACACAGTAGCCCGAATTCTGTTGATGTCCGGGAAAAGGTCTTAGTCTTTTTGCGCAGTGCTTTTTGTTCCTGACCAACAGGAGTGCTGATTACCTGCTAGGAACAAACCTTTCCTTGTTCCTCTCTTTTTCCCAACAGCGAAAGCAGCAGTATAATGCTGGCGAAATGGTATACCGCTTCCCAAAGAGGACAGGTAGGCGAGCGGAGCCGCTGACTAAAAAAAGATTGAAAGAGTAAAGACATTGGGTGAGCTCTCGGGTCCGTCGGTTCAGGCCTTTCAAGGCGTAAAGTCAGGTGGTCTGAGCGAGCTGGAACCAGCTTATAACAATGGATGAAACAGTTCACCTACATACAGAATATTATGACAATCTAGTGTTAAAATGTAAACTTTCGTAAAGTTGATATAGATCCTACTAATCCATTGTTAAATGAACAGTTTGATATAGATCCTACTAATACATCGTTAAATGAACAGTTTGATATAGATCCTACTAATCCATCGTTAAATGAACAGTTTGATATAGATCCTACTAATCCATTGTTAAATGAACAGTTTGATATAGATCCTACTAATCCATTGTTAAATGAACAGTTTGATATAGATCCTACTAATCCATTGTTAAATGAACAGTTTGATATAGATCCTACTAATCCATCGTTAAATGAACAGTTTGATATAGATCCTACTAATCCATTGTTAAATGAACAGTTTGATATAGATCCTACTAATCCATTGTTAAATGAACAGTTTGATATAGAGGCAGGGGCAGTTATCTTTTTTGGGGGGGCTATGGGGGTGGTCTGGCAACAAGGAAGAAGTGCCAGTATCCCCATGTGGAATATGGAGAAGCAGAGGTACAAATGGGGGCGCAGAGTAAAGAGGAATATTTGGAGAAATATTTTGGAGAAGTTCTGGAAGAAATTAGGGAAATAGAGGAGGAGGTTGAGAAGGAGATGACGAAGTGGCTCAATCCGGGTCCAGCCGTCTGCTCCACTCCAGTGCCAGAGCAGTCCGCTCCACCGGTGCCCAGTCCGGGTCCAGCCGTCTGCTCCGCTCCATTACCAGAGCAGTCCGCTCCACCGGTGCTCAGTCCGGGTCCGGCCGTTTGCTCCACTCCAGTACCAGAGTAGTCCGCTCCACCGGTGCTCAGTCCGGGTCCGGCCGTTTGCTCCACTCCAGTACCAGAGTAGTCCGCTCCACCGGTGCCCAGTCCGGGTCCGGCCGTCTGCTCCACTCCAATGCCAGAGCAGTGGGAGCTTTGATCAGGGTAATCAATCCAGTGGCTTGGCAGGACAGATAAAGACTGCTGTTAACACCACTTTATCTGCCGTGTAACTTTACACAGATGAACCTCCAGGTTTGTGGCCAGACCATTCAATGTGTCGCTTCATTGTCTGCTGGCCCCAGCCTCTCCTCTCCTCTCCTCTCCTCTCCTCTCCTCTCCTCTCCTCTCCTCTCCTCTCCTCTCCTCTCCTCTCTCTCTCCAGGGGATATAACTCTGACCCGTCGCCGAGATATTAAAGATTCTTATCAGCTCCGTCGCTCTAACAGTGTGGAAACCCAATTGAACGGCCCGGACAAAGGCTGTTTGGTTTTCTCATGTAACAAGTGTTTCTCCTTTTCATCCAGAGCTGCCCATCCCTGAAACCCTCTCATTTCCTGACTGTAGCAGCAGTTACTGGACCCAAACTGACTCTGGCACGCCCTCTGTCGTTCAGTCCTCTTGGCACAGAGCAGGCCAAAGATCTTGGTTAGAGATTAACTTAGTAGAGTACATGCTTAGAGATACAGTATCTCTGTTTATCTCTACGGTGTGAAAAAGTCGTTTCTACAAGTAGTGCATCACAGATGAATTCTTACTTAGTGAATAAAGCTGACAGCTGTGTGTTTGTCTGTTTCCCAGATTGCTGAAACATGGTGATGAGTGTTTTGAGCCTGATGCGTGCACCTGCCTCTGAAAGGGGAAAGAGTACTATCCAGGAGATCGAGTCACCTCCCCCTGCCATCAATGGTACAATTGGTACAGTGTGTGGTCACTCTCACCTCCCAGCTCTGGTTTACAGAGTGATGGCAGTGTGTGGTCACTCTCACCTCCCAGCTCTGGTTTACATAGAGTGATGGCAGTGTGTGGTCACTCTCACCTCCCAGCTCTGGTTTACATAGAGTGATGGCAGTGTGTGGTCACTCTCACCTCCCAGCTCTGGTTTACATAGAGTGATGGCAGTGTGTGGTCACTCTCACCTCCCAGCTCTGGTTTACATAGAGTGATGGCAGTGTGTGGTCACTCTCACCTCCCAGCTCTGGTTTACATAGAGTGATGGCAGTGTGTGGTCACTCTCACCTCCCAGCTCTGGTTTACATTGAGTGATGGCAGTGTGTGGTCACTCTCACCTCCCAGCTCTGGTTTACATAGAGTGATGGCAGTGTGTGGTCACTCTCACCTCCCAGCTCTGGTTTACAGAGTGATGGCAGTGTGTGGTCACTCTCACCTCCCAGCTCTGGTTTACATAGAGTGATGGCAGTGTGTGGTCACTCTCACCTCCCAGCTCTGGTTTACAGAGTGATGGCAGTGTGTGGTCACTCTCACCTCCCAGCTCTGGTTTACAGAGTGATGGCAGTGTGTGGTCACTCTCACCTCCCAGCTCTGGTTTACAGAGTGATGACAGTGTGTGGTCACTCTCACCTCCCAGTTCTGGTTTACATAGAGTGATGGCAGTGTGTGGTCACTCTCACCTCCCAGCTCTGGTTTACATAGAGTGATGGCAGTGTGTGGTCACTCTCACCTCCCAGCTCTGGTTTACAGAGTGATGACAGTGTGTGGTCACTCTCACCTCCCAGCTCTGGTTTACAGAGTGATGACAGTGTGTGGTCACTCTCACCTCCCAGCTCTGGTTTACAGAGTGATGACAGTGTGTGGTCACTCTCACCTCCCAGCTCTGGTTTACAGAGTGATGGCAGTGTGTGGTCACTCTCACCTCCCAGCTCTGGTTTACATAGAGTGATGGCAGTGTGTGGTCACTCTCACCTCCCAGCTCTGGTTTACATTGAGTGATGGCAGTGTGTGGTCACTCTCACCTCCCAGCTCTGGTTTACATAGAGTGATGGCAGTGTGTGGTCACTCTCACCTCCCAGCTCTGGTTTACAGAGTGATGACAGTGTGTGGTCACTCTCACCTCCCAGCTCTGGTTTACAGAGTGATGACAGTGTGTGGTCACTCTCACCTCCCAGCTCTGGTTTACATAGAGTGATGGCAGTGTGTGGTCACTCTCACCTCCCAGCTCTGGTTTACAGAGTGATGGCAGTGTGTGGTCACTCTCACCTCCCAGCTCTGGTTTACATAGAGTGATGGCAGTTTGTGGTCACTCTCACCTCCCAGCTCTGGTTTACATAGAGTGATGGCAGTGTGTGGTCACTCTCACCTCCCAGCTCTGGTTTACATAGAGTGATGGCAGTGTGTGGTCACTCTCACCTCCCAGCTCTGGTTTACATAGAGTGATGGCAGTGTGTGGTCACTCTCACCTCCCAGCTCTGGTTTACATTGAGTGATGGCAGTGTGTGGTCACTCTCACCTCCCAGCTCTGGTTTACATAGAGTGATGGCAGTGTGTGGTCACTCTCACCTCCCAGCTCTGGTTTACATAGAGTGATGGCAGTGTGTGGTCACTCTCACCTCCCAGCTCTGGTTTACATAGAGTGATGGCAGTGTGTGGTCACTCTCACCTCCCAGCTCTGGTTTACATTGAGTGATGGCAGTGTGTGGTCACTCTCACCTCCCAGCTCTGGTTTACATAGAGTGATGGCAGTGTGTGGTCACTCTCACCTCCCAGCTCTGGTTTACATTGAGTGATGACAGTGTGTGGTCACTCTCACCTCCCAGCTCTGGTTTACATAGAGTGATGGCAGTGTGTGGTCACTCTCACCTCCCAGCTCTGGTTTACATTGAGTGATGGCAGTGTGTGGTCACTCTCACCTCCCAGCTCTGGTTTACATTGAGTGATGGCAGTGTGTGGTCACTCTCACCTCCCAGCTCTGGTTTACATAGAGTGATGGCAGTGTGTGGTCACTCTCACCTCCCAGCTCTGGTTTACATTGAGTGATGACAGTGTGTGGTCACTCTCACCTCCCAGCTCTGGTTTACATAGAGTGATGGCAGTGTGTGGTCACTCTCACCTCCTAGCTCTGGTTTACATTGAGTGATGGCAGTGTGTGGTCACTCTCACCTCCCAGCTCTGGTTTACATAGAGTGATGGCAGTGTGTGGTCACTCTCACCTCCCAGCTCTGGTTTACATAGAGTGATGGCAGTGTGTGGTCACTCTCACCTCCCAGCTCTGGTTTACATAGAGTGATGGCAGTGTGTGGTCACTCTCACCTCCCAGCTCTGGTTTACATAGAGTGATGGCAGTGTGTGGTCACTCTCACCTCCCAGCTCTGGTTTACATAGAGTGATGACAGTGTGTGGTCACTCTCACCTCCCAGCTCTGGTTTACATAGAGTGATGGCAGTGTGTGGTCACTCTCACCTCCCAGCTCTGGTTTACATAGAGTGATGGCAGTGTGTGGTCACTCTCACCTCCCAGCTCTGGTTTACATAGAGTGATGGCAGTGTGTGGTCACTCTCACCTCCCAGCTCTGGTTTACATAGAGTGATGACAGTGTGTGGTCACTCTCACCTCCCAGCTCTGGTTTACATAGAGTGATGGCAGTGTGTGGTCACTCTCACCTCCCAGCTCTGGTTTACATAGAGTGATGGCAGTGTGTGGTCACTCTCACCTCCCAGCTCTGGTTTACATAGAGTGATGGCAGTGTGTGGGCGAATAAAGACAAATCCTGAGCAGCTAACAATTTCCAAGGATCGTTCCTGGGCTTAAAGCGATGAGTCCTGTACAGATTAGATCTACAGTGAGATTGGACCTGTTCACCTGATATCCACAACCCTCTATTATCTGTCAGAGAAAATCACCTCCCAGCTCAGTTTACAGAGAGTCCTTGTATGATGGCTGTTAATTCAACAGTTTCTCTCTCTGGCGAGTGAAACAGTGATCTCAGTCTTTTTGACCCACCTTTCTTCTCTCCCTCCATGTCTTCTTCCAGCAGTTATCAAGGGAAGAGGATATATAAGGATCTGTATAATAGCACTATGAACTGTGGCGATTCAACAATTGGCAGTTGAAGAGATCCCTACTTTTCAGAAGATGATGATCGCTGGCCTCCCGAACAAAAGGCGGCCATTAGTTATGACACAATGTGCTTATATTAAGTGGTAGCAGTTTGCTGGCAGGTTGGTACTGAATCATGAGGGTTGACGCTGTGTCTCTTTCAGTGTCTGCCAGCATGGAACATTCCAGTGTTCTGTCCATGTGCATGGCCTATGGTGATCGCCACTACAGGACCTTTGATGGTCTACTGTTTGACTACGTTGGAGTCTGTAAAGTCTACCAAGTAAAGGTATGCTGTTTGACTACGTTGGAGTGTGTAAAGTCTACCTAGTAAAGGTATGCTGTTTGACTACGTTGGAGTCTGTAAAGTCTACCTAGTCAAGGTATGCTGTTTGAATACGTTGGAGTGTGTAAAGTCTACCTAGTAAAGGTATGCTGTTTGACTCCGTTGGAGTCTGTAAAGTCTACCTAGTAAAGGTATGCTGTTTGACTACGTTGGAGTGTGTAAAGTCTACCTAGTAAAGGTATGCTGTTTGAATACGTTGGAGTGTGTAAAGGTATGCTGTTTGACTACGTTGGAGTCTGTAAAGTCTACCTAGTAAAGGTATGCTGTTTGACTACGTTGGAGTCTGTAAAGTCTACCTAGTAAAGGTATGCTGTTTGACTACGTTGGAGTACGTAAAGGTATGCTGTTTGACTACGTTGGAGTCTGTAAAGTCTACCTAGTAAAGGTATGCTGTTTTACTACGTTGGAGTGTGTAAAGTCTACCTAGTAAAGGTATGCTGTTTGAATACGTTGGAGTCTGTAAAGTCTACCTAGTAAAGGTATGCTGTTTGAATACGTTGGAGTCTGTAAAGTCTACCTAGTAAAGGTATGCTGTTTGAATACGTTGGTCTGTAAAGTCTACCTAGTAAAGGTATGCTGTTTGAATACGTTGGTCTGTAAAGTCTACCTAGTAAAGGTATGCTGTTTGAATACGTTGGAGTCTGTAAAGTCTACCAAGTAAAGGTATGCTGTTTGACTACGTTGGAGTGTGTAAAGTCTACCTAGTAAAGGTATGCTGTTTGAATACGTTGGAGTCTGTAAAGTCTGCCTAGTCAAGGTATGCTGTTTGAATACGTTGGAGTGTGTAAAGTCTACCTAGTAAAGGTATGCTGTTTGACTACGTTGGAGTCTGTAAAGTCTACCTAGTAAAGGTATGCTGTTTGACTACGTTGGAGTCTGTAAAGTCTACCTAGTAAAGGTATGCTGTTTGAATACGTTGGAGTCTGTAAAGTCTACCTAGTAAAGGTATGCTGTTTGAATACGTTGGTCTGTAAAGTCTACCTAGTAAAGGTATGCTGTTTGAATACGTTGGTCTGTAAAGTCTACCTAGTAAAGGTATGCTGTTTGAATACGTTGGTCTGTAAAGTCTACCAAGTAAAAGTATGCTGTTTGACTACGTTGGAGTCTGTAAAGTCTACCAAGTAAAGGTATTCTGTTTGACTACGTTGGAGTGTGTAAAGTCTACCTAGTAAAGGTATGCTGTTTGAATACGTTGGAGTGTGTAAAGGTATGCTGTTTGACTACGTTGGAGTCTGTAAAGTCTACCTAGTAAAGGTATGCTGTTTGAATAGGTTGGAGTCTGTAAAGTCTACCTAGTAAAGGTATGCTGTTTGAATACGTTGGAGTCTGTAAAGTCTACCTAGTAAAGGTATGCTGTTTGAATACGTTGGAGTGTGTAAAGTCTACCTAGTAAAGGTATGCTGTTTGACTACGTTGGAGTCTGTAAAGTCTACCTAGTAAAGGTATGCTGTTTGAATACGTTGGAGTCTGTAAAGTCTACCTAGTAAAGGTATGCTGTTTGAATACGTTGGAGTCTGTAAAGTCTACCTAGTAAAGGTATGCTGTTTGAATACGTTGGAGTGTGTAAAGGTATGCTGTTTATTGTTTATTGTTTATTGTTAAAAGGATCCCCATTAGCTGTCACCAAAGTAAACAAGCTAGTCTTCCTGGGGTCCACAAAAAGAAATCACACAACAATGTCAAAACGAAAACAGCACAAAATTATAAACATCATTACCACATCATAAATTAATTCAAACAATTCAATACAACCATTTTTACACTCATAAAGTAAATATGTCCTTTCCTTACAATTTTAAAAGATGCATTCTTAAATGGTACCTAAAAGAGTCTTTGCCATTAATTTTTCGTATATTCAATGGGCAATTATTCCAATAAGTGATGGCACGATAAATAACAGTTTTCTTTAAAGCATTTGATGTTGGGCATGGTAACATCATCAGGCCATCATTTGCAGACCTAGTCAAATGTGAATGTACTTGATCACACCTAACAATTTGGTTATATAAAATAAATGGTTGAGAAGAAAAGACAATGTTTCCAAAAAACTTAGTGGTATTAAAAACCAGCCTTTTCTCCACCATTAACCATGAGAGCTGACAGTGCATACTAATAATATTTGTACTAATGGGACAATGTAAAACCAACCTGGCAGCTCTGTTTTGGACTGTTTGTAATTTCTTTAGTTGACCTTTAGATATAGATGACCATACGGGGGCACAATAATCCAAATGGCATAAAATTAAAGATTTGGTCACCTGCTCAACAATGTGTGTAGGGACATAAGAAAGACATTTCCTCACTATAGCAATACCACTACCCATCTTCTTCACGATGATATTAATATGTTCTACCCATGATAGGTGACTATCCACTATTGTGCCCAGTAATTTTACTTTATCTACCTGTTCTATAGGTTCTCCATACACGTTTAAATTCATCTTTGGTATTAATGACAATTTATGACTCGATCCGAAGATAATTGATTTGGTTTTTGAGATATTCAGCTGTTTGAATACGTTGGAGTCTGTAAAGTCTACCTAGTAAAGGTATGCTGTTTGAATACGTTGGAGTGTGTAAAGGTATGCTGTTTGAATACGTTGGAGTCTGTAAAGTCTACCTAGTAAAGGTATGCTGTTTGACTACGTTGGAGTGTGTAAAGTCTACCTAGTAAAGGTATGCTGTTTGAATACATTGGAGTGTGTAAAGTCTACCTAGTAAAGGTATGCTGTTTGAATACGTTGGAGTCTGTAAAGTCTACCTAGTAAAGGTATGCTGTTTGACTACGTTGGAGTGTGTAAAGTCTACCTAGTAAAGGTATGCTGTTTGACTACGTTGGAGTCTGTAAAGTCTACCTAGTAAAGGTATGCTGTTTGAATACGTTGGAGTCTGTTACTCAAGTTAATGTATTTTCCTCATTATTTGACAATAAAGTGGGATGAATAAATGCAATGCAAGAAGTCAGTGAAAGTAAGATACAGATGAATAGACTGACTTAGAGTTCAATTATTCAGTTTACTGTACTTTTTCCCACATTTGGTAGCATAGTTCTATCCTGGGTTAGCCTGCTATTTTCATGTTATCCTTCCCATCCCACCTACAGAGCAGTGTAGGTGGTCTGATGATGAGTGTGACGGCTGAGAACGTGGACTGTTACAACAGCGGCGTCATCTGCAGGAAATCTCTACTCATCAACATCGGTAGATCTGTCATTGCGTTCGACAACGACAGTGGCAAACCAGTGAGTGCATGCTCCTGCTCCTGAACCTTACCAGCTAGCTTGGGATGCCTCCCAGTTTCCACTAGTGGCCTGTTACTTGTTTAATTACTTGCTTTCGATAGGGTTTATGTAGCCTACAGTGTTATAAGACATGTTTGATGAAAACATTATAGAGAAAGGAAATACCCTTAACCCCTGAACCCTCAGACCCCACTGAATATTGTCTTACCATTTTCACACTTACCAATTATGTAAGAAATGTCACTTATTTGAAAAATGAGGTGAAAAGCACAGGGGTCACTACCCCCGGCCCCCCCGGTTACTACCCCAGGCCCCCCTGGTCACTACCCCCGGCCCCCCTGGTCACTACCCCCGGCCCCCCCTGGTCACTACCCCCGGCCCCCCTGGCTCATCTCAACCTGTTCAACTAAGTTGATCTAATTCCTGTCCATTGTACTGTTTCCTGTCCTCCATCTTGTTTAGAACCCGTCCAAGTTGATCGACTGGAGGCAGGAGGTGTTCATATGGAGCGCTGGGCTCTTCACCGTGGTCCATGTTCCCAAGGAGGACCTGACCGTGCTCTGGGACCGCAAGACCACTGTCCACATCCAGGCGGGATCACGCTGGCAGGTCAGGCACTAGGGTTGTTAGTGTCCCCACCCCCTATCCTAGAATAACATGAGCCCTGTCACTACAGAGCAGCTGCTGTTTCCTAGAGCAGTCTTTCTCAACCCAGTCCTGTGGATCCTCCAATCCATCACACCTTATTCAAGCACCAAGCCCTTTAATATTGCCATCACCAAACCCTTTATTAGTGCCATCAGGTCACCAAACCCTTTAATAGTGCCATCAGGTCACCAAACCCTTTATTAGTGCCATCAGGTCACCAAACCCTTTATTAGTGCCATCAGGTCACCAAACCCTTTATTAGTGCCATCAGGTCACCAAACCCTTTATTAGAGCCATCAGGTCACCAAACCCCTTGATTAGAGCCATCAGGTCACCAAACCCTTGATTAGAGCCATCAGGTCACCAAACCCCTTGATTAGAGCCATCAGGTCACCAAACCCGATGCGAGTGAGGGTAATAATAGTTTACTTAATAGACATACTGGTTAAATGAACAGGTAAGTGAATATTTTGCATGGTTAAATTAGCTGTACAGGTAAATATACAGTTATATTTACAGATAAGTGAATATTTGCATGGTTACATTAACTGTACAGGTAAATGACAGGAAGAGATACTTTAATAGCTAAATGTGTGTATGATATAATTTGGGGTAATAATAGTAATTCCCTTAAAATACAGTCCTTAGTGCTCAAGGTTTAAATACAGACAACTGCACGTATTGCACATTCGATATACTAAACGCAATGAGAAAAGGTGCAACTGGCAGGATACTAATATGCATTCCTGAGTGAATGCCTACGTAGGTTAGGTCCAAGAATTACTTGCAATATTGCATGTGATATAATATAACAACTGTACTAATAAAGGGCTTGGTGACCTGATGGCTCTAATAAAGGGCTTGATTGGTGTAATATTAATGTGAATACTGTGTTCAGGGCAAGCTTAGCGGTCTGTGATTGGTGTAATATTAATGTGAATACTGTGTTCAGGGCAAGCTGAGCGGTCTGTGATTGGTGTAATATTATTGTGAATACTGTGTTCAGGGCAAGCTGAGCAGTCTGTGATTGGTGTAATATTATTGTGAATACTGTGTTCAGGGCAAGCTGAGCAGTCTGTGATTGGTGTAATATTATTGTGAATACTGTGTTCAGGGCAAGCTGAGCGGTCTGTGATGAGTGTAATATTATTGTGAATACTGTGTTCAGGGCAAGCTTAGCGGTCTGTGATTGGTGTAATATTAATGTGAATACTGTGTTCAGGGCAAGCTGAGCGGTCTGTGATTGGTGTAATATTATTGTGAATACTGTGTTCAGGGCAAGCTGAGCGGTCTGTGATTGGTGTAAAATTATTGTGAATACTGTGTTCAGGGCAATCTGAGCGGTCTGTGATTGGTGTAATATTATTGTGAATACTGTGTTCAGGGCAAGCTTAGCAGTCTGTGATTGGTGTAATATTAATGTGAATACTGTGTTCAGGGCAAGCTGAGCGGTCTGTGATTGGTGTAATATTAATGTGAATACTGTGTTCAGGGCAAGCTGAGCGGTCTGTGATTGGTGTAATATTAATGTGAATACTGTGTTCAGGGCAAGCTGAGCGGTCTGTGATTGGTGTAATATTAATTTGAATACTGTGTTCAGGGCAAGCTGAGCGGTCTGTGATTGGTGTAATATTAATGTGAATACTGTGTTCAGGGCAAGCTGAGCGGTCTGTGATTGGTGTAATATTAATGTGAATACTGTGTTCAGGGCAAGCTGAGCGGTCTGTGTGGGAACTTTGATCTCAGGACGGTCAATGAGATGAGAACACCAGAGAACATAGACTCTGCCACCACTCAGGAGTTTGGCAACAGCTGGACGGCAGCAGAGGCAAGTGTGTGTCTGTGTGTGTCTGTGTGTGTCTGTGTGTGTCTGTGTGTGTCTGTGTGTGTCTGTGTGTGTCTGTGTGTGTCTGTGTGTGTCTGTGTGTGTCTGTGTGTGTCTGTGTTCATGCATGATACATGTGTGTATCGTTAGTCTTCTAACGTTGGATATGTGTCTGTTCAGTGTGTGAAGAGTTCTGGGTAAAGGCCCCTAGAGGCAGGGAGAGAGACACGGTGCTGGCAGCCAACAGGTCCAGTTGAACAGTGTTCCTCTCCTCTGTCTTGTAGTTCTGGGTAAAGGCCCCTAGAGGCTGGTGACCTACAGGGAGAGAGACACGGTGCTGGCAGCCAACAGGTCCAGTTGAACAGTGTTCCCTAAGAAAGGAGACCCTAGTGCAGCTGGTTTCCTGTCCCTCTTCATGGTGACCCCTGGGCTCAGCAGAGCACGACCACATGGTGAGCAACACAAAGGAAACAGCAACGTCACTCCCGGTTCTCATCACATCAGTCTAATGCAATGGCCAGTTCCATGTCCAACATTATTTTACTTCTTACTCCATTCATAACACTTTCTAACACTATGCATTCCTGGTCTTCCTCCTACTCCAAGGTCTATTCATTAAGAAACTCTCAGTCCCTATCCTCTGGTCTAATGAAGCCTCTCAGTCCCTATCCTCTGGCCTAATGAAGCCTCTCAGTCCCTATCCTCTGGTCTAATGAAGCCTCTCAGTCCCTATCCACTGGTCTAATGAAGCCTCCCAGTCCCTATCCACTGGTCTAATGAAGCCTCTCAGTCCCTATCCTCTGGTCTAATGAAGCCTCTCAGTCCCTATCCACTGGTCTAATGAAGCCTCTCAGTCCCTATCCTCTGGTCTAATGAAGCCTCTCAGTCCCTATCCTCTGGTCTAATGAAGCCTCTCAGTCCCTATCCACTGGTCTAATGAAGCCTCCCAGTCCCTATCCACTGGTCTAATGAAGCCTCTCAGTCCCTATCCACTGGTCTAATGAAGCCTCCCAGTCCCTATCCACTGGTCTAATGAAGCCTCCCAGTCCCTATCCTCTGGTCTAATGAAGCCTCTCAGTCCCTATCCACTGGTCTAATGAAGCCTCTCAGTCCCTATCCTCTGGTCTAATGAAGCCTCTCAGTCCCTATCCTCTGGTCTAATGAAGCCTCCCAGTCCCTATTCACTGGTCTAAAGAAGCCTCTCAGTCCCTATCCTCTGGTCTAATGAAGCCTCTCAGTCCCTATCCACTGGTCTAATGAAGCCTCTCAGTCCCTATCCTCTGGTCTAATGAAGCCTCCCAGTCCCTATTCACTGGTCTAAAGAAGCCTCTCAGTCCCTATCCACTGGTCTAATGAAGCCTCTCAGTCCCTATCCTCTGGTCTAATGAAGCCTCTCAGTCCCTATCCACTGGTCTAAAGAAGCCTCTCAGTCCCTATCCTCTGGTCTAATGAAGCCTCCCAGTCCCTATCCACTGGTCTAAAGAAGCCTCTCAGTCCCTATCCACTGGTCTAAAGAAGCCTCTCAGTCCCTATCCTCTGGTCTAATGAAGCCTCCCAGTCCCTATCCACTGGTCTAATGAAGCCTCTCAGTCCCTATCCACTGGTCTAAAGAAGCCTCTCAGTCCCTATCCACTGGTCTAATGAAGCCTCCCAGTCCCTATCCACTGGTCTAATGAAGCCTCTCAGTCCCTATCCTCTGGTCTAATGAAGCCTCTCAGTCCCTATCCTCTGGTCTAATGAAGCCTCTCAGTCCCTATCCACTGGTCTAATGAAGCCTCTCAGTCCCTATCCACTGGTCTAATGAAGCCTCCCAGTCCCTATCCACTGGTCTAATGAAGCCTCCCAGTCCCTATCCACTGGTCTAATGAAGCCTCTCAGTCCCTATCCTCTGGTCTAATGAAGCCTCTCAGTCCCTATCCACTGGTCTAATGAAGCCTCTCAGTCCCTATCCTCTGGTCTAATGAAGCCTCTCAGTCCCTATCCTCTGGTCTAATGAAGATTCCCAGTCCCTATCCTCTGGTCTAATTAAGTATTTATTTCCTGCTTCAGGCTGTAGTGATGGCTAGTCAGGCTGTAGTGATGGTTAGTCAGCCTGCCAGGAGTAGCTATCATCTAGACTACAGCTAGCATTGTTAGCTAGCCTAGACTGTTTTAACTAGCCTAGTGTTCTACAGTTATCTGACTACTAACGTGCTAACCTGACCTGGGTCACATACTGTAAGTGTGTCACAGGTGTAAAGAGCTCAAATTGTTTATTTAACCTTTACTTAACCATAAAATACCCTTGATGTGGAGGTTCCTAAATCTGTCATCAACTGTTCCTCTAGACACGTCCCTGGTGTCGTTCGGAGCGTCCGACCGGCCTAACTACTTCCTGCCGGTGGACAGCAGCGGCCATCTTATGCTGACCAAGTGGGAAGAGAGTGAACCATTCTGGGACTCGGCTACCTTCATGCTGCACCTTCATGCTGCACCTTCATGCTGCACCTTCATGCTGCACCTTCATGCTGCACCTTCATGCTGCACCTTCATGCTGCACCTTCATGCTGCACCTTCATGCTGCACCTTCATGCTGCACCGTGACACCTGGATTTATTCAGACATACATACCGTCTATTTTGATATGAGTACTTAAAAGTGGCACTTGTGACCATCTAATGGTCTTCTTATGGCTAACTTTTGGTCAAGCTCTTTGAGCTTTTGCCATGTTATGCTTGTGTCCCACAATGCAACCCAATACTTACTGTATGTATCAGAGATGGCTGACAGCTGAGGCCCAGAGACAAAAACTTTCACTTTGGAGTTTAGGCTTCTAACCCCCTGGTCTAACCCCCTGGTCTAACCCCCTGGTCTAACCCCCTGGTCTAACACCCTGGTCTAACCCCCTGGTCTAACCCCCTGGTCTAACCCCCTGCTGCAGCCCCTCCACCCTTCCAACCCCCAAACGATGGCCCCAGCAGCGTGCGTAAAAACACCCATTTAGCCTGTTAATGGGCTCTTTGTGCGGGCAGCCATGTTTTACATAGCACTGTAATGGCAAGCCCTGCAGCTGTCACCCGGCACACTCCCACCTCAGAACAGAACGACACATTTTGTCAGTGGCGAGTGGCTGATGTATGCCTTTAATCACAGACATGTTGAGAGAGAGTGAGAGAGTGAGAGAGTGAGAGAGTGAGAGAGAGAGAGAGAGAGGGAGAGAGAGAGGGAGAGAGGGAGAGAGGAGGGAGAGAGAGAGAGAGAGAGAGAGAGAGAGAGAGAGAGAGAGAGAGAGAGAGAGAGAGAGAGAGAGAGAGAGAGAGAGAGAGAGAGAGAGAGAGAGAGAGAGAGAGAGAGAGAGAGAGAGAGAGAGAGAGAGAGAGAGCTCTATAAGCTGAATGTGGCAGGACACAGTCACTTAGGGGGGGAACAGGAATAGCCATCAACTCATACATCAAGAGGAGATGTGGGCCATAGGCAACCTGGCACCCGGTCGGCATGGTTGGTAACATGACCCTCAGAGTACAGGCTCTCATGACGGTGTGATATGCCATTAATGAATAGGTAGTGAGGATATGACTTGCTGTAGACCTACAATAGACTATGCGCTATGAGCCTACTTTAGGTCATTTAAATGTGTTTCATAAACTTATGATGAGAAAGTTATTATTTTATTTGTAGATACCTGTATCTCACAATGCTATATTTAACACAACCTTTTTCCCAGGGGATATCAATGAGATAACAGTCTCTCCTCTCCAACCTCCACCACCAACCCACCCCCATTACTACGCCCCATTACTACGCCCCATTAATACGCCCCATTAATACGCCCCATTACTACGCCCCATTACTACGCCCCATTACTATGCCCCATTACTACGCCCCATTACTATGCCCCATTACTATGCCCCATTACTACGCCCCATTACTACGCCCCATTACTACGCCCCATTACTACGCCCCATTACTACGCCCCATTACTACGCCCCATTACTACGCCCCATTACTACGCCCCATTACTACGCCCCATTACTACGCCCCATTACTACGCCCCATTACTACGCCCCATTACTACGCCCCATTACTACGCCCCATTACTACGCCCCATTACTACGCCCCATTACTACGCCCCATTACTACGCCCCATTACTACGCCCCATTACTACGCCCCATTACTACGCCCCATTACTACGCCCCATTACTACGCCCCATTACTACGCCCCATTACTACGCCCCATTACTACGCCCCATACACCAAACCCTCAACCACTCTCCACCTTCTGTAGTGTCCCAGTGCAGTACAGGACAAGGAGAGGGACATGTGTGTTGCTGCCTGTGCATTTGACTGTGTTGTGTTGTGTTGTGTTGTGTGTTACACTGCCTGTGCAGACTGCCCTGTGGTTCATATTGTACATTTGTGCATAGGAATCTAATTATAGTAAATATGACAATTTTGTTGTCATCAAGAAGTAACTTGGCTTGTCTGTGGTAACTTCCTGCTTACAGGTAAAGACCTGTAAGTCATTCACTAAGAAGCTAGCAACATCACTACGCACTCACATCCACATAGTAAGGAGATGACTAAGATAGGCTTTACACACTGACTGGCTGACTGGCTGACTGGCTGACTGGCTGACTGGCTGACTGGCTGACTGACTGACTGGCTGACTGGCTGACTGGCTGACTGGCTGACTGACTGGCTGACTGGCTGACTGGCTGACTGACTGACTGGCTGACTGGCTGACTGGCTGACTGACTGACTGACTGGCTGACTGGCTGGCTGGCTGACTGGCTGATTGACTGACTGGCTGACTGGCTGACTGGCTGACTGGCTGACTGGCTGACTGCAGAGAGGAAGACCTGTAAGTCATTCACTAAGAAGCTAGCAACATCACTACGCACTCACATCCACATAGTAAGGAAATGACTAAGATAGGCTTTACACACTGACTGGCTGACTGGCTGACTGGCTGACTGGCTGACTGGCTGACTGGCTGACTGACTGACTGACTGACTGACTGGCTGACTGGCTGGCTGGCTGACTGGCTGATTGACTGACTGGCTGACTGGCTGACTGGCTGACTGCAGAGAGGATGAAACCAGACTGACGTCTTTTCCAGGACAACTATTGTATTAGAGGCAGCTTGTGTATGTGCTATATACAGTACAGTATACCATGGTGGAATGTCATGGTGAGCATGCATGCACTCAACGTACTCAATAACTCTGTATGGCAGTGAGTGACTGGGAGTTGCAATGGGGAAAGTTTCCAACTAGCCAGTGACCCCAGATTCCTTGTTGAGGATCACATTGCTAGCAGATTATCCAGCTGCATGCAGAAAGACACTGCTTAAATTACAGGACACCAAGGCTTTATAGAAGACTGGCTGGGTTTGAACCCATGACAAGTCTACAGGTCTCAGGTAAGGATACATTTCCTACTTTCTGTTCTTAGTCATCACGATATCTGTCCAATCTTGTGTGGAAACGCAGTAGCTTGTTGACGCCAGGATTAGGTCTCAACAGGGTTTACACACTTACCTCTCTCTCTCTCTCTCTCTCTCTCTCTGGCAAGGGCTCGGTAAGCAGAGAGGAGTGAATCTCAACACAGATACAGTGTTGCAGGGTAAATAAAACACTGAGTACCAGCCAAGAGGTTGGACAGCCACCAAGAGCTCACTGTGACACAAGCACGCATCACTTAACATTTTCCACTGAGGTAGTTGACCTAAGGGAGCTTTAACAACACAGGTTGTAGGTTCTACAATTCCATGCATGCAGTTTCTCAGTTAAGTACGTGGGAGTACGTGTAACATGTTAAGACATTCTCAGTTAAGTACGTGGGAGTACGTGTAACATGTTAAGACATTCTCAGTTAAGTACGTGGGAGTACGTGTAACATGTTAAGACATTCTCAGTTAAGTACTTGGGAGTACGTGTAACATGTTAAGACATTCTCAGTTAAGTACGTGGGAGTACGTGTAACATGTTAAGACATTCTCAGTTAAGTACGTGGGAGTACGTGTAACATGTATGAGTCATCTATGGATTCAGATATGTTCTATGTATGGATAATCCTAATATTGTGTTCCAGAGAGTGGTGAGGAACTGGGACACTGTGACTTGTGCATCTCTGACCCCTGGCCAATGAGGGGACATTGTGTGTGTGAGAGAGTGAGTGAAAGGTTACCTACGATCATCTCTGAAACTAAACTAAACATCAGGCTGGAGAGGTAATGAGGAGAGGGACTATGGAGGAGGGGGTGTGGGTGGATTGTGGTTCGCTAAGGACCAATATTATGGCATAGCTCATGACCAGTCATTTTACAGGGCACCAGTTGCCAGGGGGTGGAGGGGAAGCATTACAGCATTACACCATCTGCTCTCTGGGACAGGAAGTTGGTCAACAGGTTAAAGGTCATGCGATTGATCCTCCAACAGGTGAGGCAGAGTAAGGGCTACTTGGAGACCACACACACACACACACACATCTGCCCCTTGTGTCAATCAACGACTCCTCTAGAACGCGGTGGGGAATAAAGGGATACAACGCTCCATGACCATCCAGTTTACGATAGGTACACTCTAACCTGGAACCATCCAGTTTACAATAGGTACACTCTAACCTGGAACCATCCAGTTTATGATAGGTACACTCTAACCTGGAACCATCCAGTTTACGATAGGTACACTCTAACCTGGAACCATCCAGTTTACGATAGGTACACTCTAACCTGGAACCATCCAGTTTACAATAGGTACACTCTAACCTGGAACCATCCAGTTTACAATAGGTACACTCTAACCTGGAACCATCCAGTTTACGATAGGTACACTCTAACCTGGAACCATCCAGTTTACGATAGGTACACTCTAACCTGGAACCATCCAGTTTACAATAGGTACACTCTAACCTGGAACCATCCAGTTTACAATAGGTACACTCTAACCTGGAACCATCCAGTTTACGATAGGTACACTCTAACCTGGAACCATCCAGTTTACGATAGGTACACTCTAACCTGGAACCATCCAGTTTACGATAGGTACACTCTAACCTGGAACCATCCAGTTTACGATAGGTACACTCTAACCTGGAACCATCCAGTTTACGATAGGTACACTCTAACCTGGAACCATCCAGTTTACGATAGGTACACTCTAACCTGGAACCATCCAGTTTACGATAGGTACACTCTAACCTGGAACCATCCAGTTTACGATAGGTACACTCTAACCTGGAACCATCCAGTTTACGATAGGTACACTCTAACCTGGAACCATCCAGTTTACGATAGGTACACTCTAACCTGGAACCATCCAGTTTACAATAGGTACACTCTAACCTGGAACCATCCAGTTTACGATAGGTACACTCTAACCTGGAACCATCCAGTTTACGATAGGTACACTCTAACCTGGAACCATCCAGTTTACAATAGGTACACTCTAACCTGGAACCATCCAGTTTACGATAGGTACACTCTAACCTGGAACCATCCAGTTTACAATAGGTACACTCTAACCTGGAACCATCCAGTTTACAATAGGTACACTCTAACCTGGAACCATCCAGTTTACAATAGGTACACTCTAACCTGGAACCATCCAGTTTACAATAGGTACACTCTAACCTGGAACCATCCAGTTTACAATAGGTACACTCTAACCTGGAACCATCCAGTTTACAATAGGTACACTCTAACCTGGAACCATCCAGTTTACGATAGGTACACTCTAACCTGGAACCATCCAGTTTACAATAGGTACACTCTAACCTGGAACCATCCAGTTTACGATAGGTACACTCTAACCTGGAACCATCCAGTTTACAATAGGTACACTCTAACCTGGAACCATCCAGTTTACGATAGGTACACTCTAACCTGGAACCATCCAGTTTACAATAGGTACACCCTAACCTGGAACCATCCAGTTTATGATAGGGACCCTCTAACCTGGAATCTAGAGACATGACAGTTACCCTCTAACCTGGAATATAGACATATGACAGTGATTCAGCTCTGAACTCCCACCAGTGGAGGGACGCGACAGGGCAGACAGGGCAGACAGGGCAGTCCTGTCTCCTCTTACTGTAATATGTATTATATCTCCTCGGGGTGGATGATGCAATCATCTACCTTCTGCAGAGGGCCTACTCTCACCTGGACAACGCAGGTTGCACTGTGAGGGTTATGTTTTTTGACTTCTCCAATACCATTCAGCTCCTGCTACTGGGTGAGAAGATGAAGAGGATGAAAATGGAAGCACCCTTAGTCTCCTGGGTTACGGACTACCTGACCGGTAGGCCACAATTTGTGAGACTACAGAGCTGTGTGTCAGAACGGGCAGTGAGCAACACAGGGGCCCCCCAGGGAACGGTCCTGTCCCCCTTCCTGTTCACCCTCTACACTTCAGACTTCAGATATAACGCTGAAACATGCCACCTACAGAAGTTCTCGGATGACTCTGCAATTGTCGTGTGCATCAGGGGTGGGCAGGAGGAGGAGTACTGGAACAAAATCAGTGACTTTGTGTTGTGGTGTGAGCAGAACCACCTTCAGCTCAACATCAGCAAAACAAAGGAGATGGTGGTGGACTTCAGGAGAACCAAGGCACAACTGACTGCAGTCCCTATACAGGGATTGGATGTGGAAATGGTTGGGTCATACAAGTTCCTGGGAGTCCATATGGACAACAGGCTGGAATGGGCTTTTTGTACAGGGGCCCTGTACAAAAAGGGCCAGAGCCGACTCTACTTTCTGAGGAGGCTCAGGTCCTTCAACGTGTGCAGTAAACTACTGTATACCTTCTACCAGTGGTGTGCTGGGGAGCCAACATTAAAGCCGGTGATGCTTCTCGGGTAAATAAGCTGATCAGGAAGGCTAGCTCTGTCCTGGGGATGAGGCTTGACACTCTAGAGGAGGTGGCGGAGAGACGGATCCTGGCCAAACTGCTGGCCATCATGGACAACGTCACCCACCCTCTGCATGCCATGGTTATGACGCAGAGGAGCACCTTCAGTCACAGACTGATCCCAGTTACTAGTGGTTTTCTTTGAGACTGTGGTCCCAGCTCTCTTCAGGTCATTGACCAGGTCCTGCCGTGTAGTTCTGGGCTGATCCCTCACCTTCCTCATGATCATTGATGCCCCACGAGGTGAGATCTTGCATGGTGCCCCAGACCGAGGGAGATTGACCGTCATCTTGAACTTCTTCCATTTTCTAACAATTGCGCCAACAGTTGTTGCCTTCTCACCAAGCTGCTTGCCTATTGTCCTGTAGCCCATCCCAGCCTTGTGCAGGTCTACAATTTTATCCCTGATGTCCTTACACAGCTCTCTGGTCTTGGCCATTGTGGAGAGGTTGGAGTCTGTTTGATTGAGTGTGTGGACAGGTGTCTTTTATACAGGTAACGAGTTAAAACAGGTGCAGTTAATACAGGTAATGAGTGGAGAACAGGAGGGCTTCTTAAAGAAAAACTAACAGGTCTGTGAGAGCCGGAATTCTTACTGGTTGGTAGGTGATCAAATACTTATGTCATGCAATAAAATGCTAATTAATTATTTAAAAATCATACAATGTGATTTTCTGGATTTTTTTTTAGATTCGGTCTCTCTATGATAAAAATTACAGACCTCTACATGCTTTGTAAGTAGGAAAACCTGCAAAATCGGCAGTGTATCAAATACTTGTTCTCCCCACTGTACATGTTCATGTACAGTTGTTATATCACATGCAATATTGCAAGTAATTCTTGGACTTAACTTATGTAGTCATTCACTCAGGAATGCATATTAGCATCCTGTCAGTTGTATTGACTTTTTTCATTGCTTTTAGTATATTGAATGTGCAATACGTGCAGTTATCTGTAATTAAACCCTGCTCACTAAGGACTGTATTTTAAGGGAATGACTATTATTACCCCAATTATATCATACACACATTTAGCTATTTAAGTATCTCTTCCTGTCATTTACCTGTACAGTTAATGTAACCATGCAAGTATTCACTTACCTGTTCATTTAACCAGTATGTCTATTAAGTAAACTATTATTACCCTCACTCATATCATATGCATTTTTAGCTATTGAAGTATTTTTCTGCTATCGACCTGTATAGTATAGTTAACCATCCAACATCCACCAATATCTCCTCAGACTGTAATATGTATTATCTCTCCTCAGACTGTAATATGTATTATATCTCCTCAGACTGTAATATGTATTATATCTCCTCAGACTGTAATATGTATTATATCTCCTCAGACTGTAATATGTATTATATCTCCTCAGACTGTAATATGTATTATATCTCCTCAGACTGTAATATGTATTATATCTCCTCAGACTGTAATATGTATTATATCTCCTCAGACTGTAATATGTATTATATCTCCTCAGACTGTAATATATATTATATCTCCTCAGACTGTAATATGTATTATATCTCCTCAGACTGTAATATGTATTATATCTCCTCAGACTGTAATATGTATTATATCTCCTCAGACTGTAATATGATGTATTATATCTCCTCAGACTGTAATATATATTATATCTCCTCAGACTGTAATATGTGTCCTGTCTCAACCTTAAGGTCTCTATAGAAAACTGATCCCGCCTCTATTTTTAACACATGGCACATGGTTCAGACCACTGTGGGTGGGTGTACAGAGTTGGGTCGTAAACAGCGTGTACACAGAATTCCATGGGTGCTGCTGGGTTGTGAACAGGGTTGGATCTTTTACTGCTGTGTTTACCCAGACCACTATGGGTGCTGTGCATGTTTCAGAGGCTATTTGTATTCGTATTTATTAAGGATTAACATTAGGGGTCCAGTTTGTGTGTGTGTTAATATGTGTCTGTACCTGTGTGTGTCTCTTCACAATCCCTGCTGTTCCATAAGGTGTATTTTTATCTTCTTTTTTTCCGTCTGATTCTACTGCTTACATCAGTTACCTGATGTTGAATAGAGTTCCATGTAGTCATGGCTCTATGTAGTACTGTGCACCTCCCATTGTCTGTTCTGGACTTGGGGACTGTGAAGAGACCTCTGGTAGCGTTGCATCTGCAGCACAAGTGGAAGTAGGGAGAAGCACGTTTTATGTTTTGTAATAGTGTTTAATAATAACAGTGTTGACACTGCTGAATAAAACTCAGACATGAACTCACTCATAAAAACAGCAGCTCTTTGCTATATTCTTTGACATTCTCTCTCTGGTCATGGTTTTAAAAGTTATGAAATCTCACGTAGGCTAGTATCAAACTGTGCTTTGGCTGGGGTCGTGGAAGCTATAGCTAGGCACAGTGATTCAACCTTTCGGATTGGCCAGGCGCTTGATTTAGACAGAGATCTCCCGGAACGGCGGGTAGGTGGAGTTTGTCTTTTCAGACAAATTAAGTGGTTCAAAATGGGAACACTTTGCTTACCTGGTGCACATGAAAAAAAGGAGGGCAAGCCTTTGTGACTTTATTATTGTCTATTTTACAGAAATGTTTGGTGATCGACAACGAATACCTGGAATATCGACCAGTCGATCGTGAATAACCGTTTGGTGACCTGTGGTATAAATAGACACACTTTACTCAAAGGCAGTGGCATGTCATTAGTAAAGATTGAAAAAAATAGGGGGCCTAGACAGCTGCCCTGGGGAATTCCTGATTCTACCTGGATTGTGTTTGAGAGGCTTCCATTAAAGAACACCGTCTGTGTTCTGTTAGACAGGTAACTCTTTATCCACAATATAGCAGGGGGTGTAAATCCATAACACATATGTTTTTCCAGCAGCAGACTATGATCAATAATGTCAAAAGCCGCACTGAAGTCTAACAAAAGAGCTCCCACAATCTTTTCATCATCAATTTCTCTCAGCCAATCATCAGTCATTTTTGTAAGTGATGTGATGGTTGAATGTCCTTCCCTATAAGCGTGCTGAAAGTAAAATAGCATTGTATCTGTTCAAACAGAAATTTTGCCTCAAGTTTACTAAGGGTTGGTAACAGTCTAATTGGTCGGCTGTTTGAGCCAGTAAAGGGGGTTTTACTATTGGGTAGCAGAATTTGCTTCCCTCCAGGCCTGAGGGAACACATTTTCTTGTGGGCTGAGATTGAAGATTTGGCAAATAGGATTGGCAATATCGTCAACTATTATCCTCAGTAATTTTCCATTCAAGTTGTCAGACCCAGGTGGCTTATTTTTTATTTATTTATTTTACTAGGCAAGTCAGTTAAGAACAAATTCTTATTTACAACGACAGCCTAGGAACAGTGGGTTAACTGCCTTGTTCAGGGGCAGAACGACAGATTTATACCTTGTCAGCTCGGGGATTCGATCCGGCAACCTTTCAGTTACGGGCCCAACACTCTAACCACTAGGCTACCTGCCGCCCCTTATTACGGGCCCAACACTCTAAACACAATATTCTTTCCACCTCATCAATCCACAGTGATTTAAGTGTGTTATTTAAAAAACTGGAATAAGCAATTTAGCACTTGGTGGTCTACAGCAGCTTCCCACCAGAATGAACTGCAGCCATATTACTTCAACAGTATTTAACATGAGATTGTCTCTATTCTTTACAGTAATGTGGTTCTGAATATAGACCGTAACACCGCCCCATTGGCATTTCTGTATGTTCTGTAGACGTTGTAAACATGTATTGCTACCACTGTATCATCCAAGGTATTAGTGAGTTTCAGAGATAGTCAGAATATGAATGTCATCTGTTACAGCAAGTTATTGATTTCATGAACCTTGTTTCTTAGCTACGTATGTTAATGTGGGCTAATTTTTGCAATTTCTGTGTTGCTTGATTGTTTTTATTGCTTTTCTGGGAAGCTTATCAGAAGTAGACATGACAATGTTATTTATGTTTGAGCTGATGGTCTTACTACTAGGACACACCGCCTCAGTGCTAACAGTATAACTCTGGTTCATAGGTTCATGATTACTGTGTATATATTTTGGGCGGCAGGCAGCCTAGCGGTTAGAGCGTTGGGCCAGTAACCGAAAGGTTCAAATACCCGAGCCGACAAGGTGAAAAAACCTGTCGACGTGTCCTTGAGCAAGGCACTGTAGGTAGGCCATCATTGTAAATAAGAATGTGTTCTTAACTGAAAAATATGTATATCTATACACTACCGTTCAAAAGTTTGGGGTCACTTAGAAATGTTGTTGTTTTTGAAAGAAAAGCAAATTTTTTGTCCATTAAAATAACATCAAATTGATCAGAAATACAGTGTAGACATAGTTCATATTGTAAATGACTATTGTAGTGGAAACAGCAGATTTTTTATGGAATATCTACATAGGTGTACAGAGACCCATTATCAGCAACCATCACTCCTGTGTTCCATGGCATGTTGTGTTAGCTAATCCAAGTTTATAATTTTAAAAGGCTAATTGATCATTAGAAAACCCTTTTTTAATTATGTTACCACAGCTGAAAACTGTTGTGCTAATTAAAGAAGCAGTAAAACTGTCCTTATTTAGACTAGTTGAGTATCTGGAGCATCAGCATTTGTGGGTTCGATTACAGGCTCAAAATGGCCAGAAACAAAGAACTTTCTTCTGAAACTCGTCAGTCTGTTCTTGTTCTGAGAAATGAAGGCTATTCCATGCGAGAAATAGCCAAGAAACTGAAGATATCGTACAACGCTGTGTACTACTCCCTTCACGTTCACATGAGCACTTGTATGTGTGCGTAGGCATGCATGTGTGTGTGTGCATGTGTTTATGTGTGTATGTGTTTACGTGCATGTGTTCATGTGTGTGTAGAGAGAGAGAGAGAGCCATCAGGACCCCTGGGCCTCTTTGGTTTCAGGCAGTCAGACTGTCTGGCTCTTCATCCCTGGCCATGGACAGCTGTTGTCTCTGTGACTAGAGAGAGGAGAGGAGGGGGAGAGGAGGGGAGAGGGGAAGGAGGGGGAGAGGAGGGGGAGAGGGGCCATGGCAGGAAGGCGGCTTGCCACAGCGACTGGACACAGTGGAGCAGGACTCAGCAGTAACCCACAAATGTTGTGTTCATACCAGATTCTTGTGTTGTTCGGAAGTTCTACAAACTAGTATCTAAAGGCCCTTGATGGCAGAAGGCAGCACCAGGTTGCCAGGTTGGATCAAATGTTGGCTAGATGTGACTCTGCTTGTATTTCTATGGTCCTTTAGGTGCCATGTGTGCCAGAGAAGGTCACCCAAGGCTCCCCACCATGTTAGAGAGAGTCCTGTGTCATGTTACTTTGAAGAGCCAACAACAGGTGCAGAGAGAGATAAAAAGAGGGGGGGGGGGGAGAGAGAGATACAGTTGAAGTTGGAAGTTTACATACACTTAGGTTGAAGTCATTAAAACTCATTTTTCAACCACTCCACAGATTTCATGTTAACAAACTATAGTTTTGGCAAGTTGGTTAGGACATCTTCTTTGTGCATGACACAAGTACTTCTTCCAACAATTGTTTACAGACAGATTATTTCACTTATAATTCACTATATCACAATTCCAGTGGGTTTAAACTTTAAATACACTAAGTTGACTGTGCCTTTAAACAGGCAAAAATTCCAGAAAATGATGTCATGGCTTTAGAAGCTTCTGATAGGCTAATTGACATCATTTGAGTCAATTGGAGGTGTACCTCTGGATGTATTTCAAGGCCTACCTTCAAAATCAGTGCCTCTTTGCTCGACATCATGGGAAAATCAAAAGAAATCAGCCAAGACCTCAATATAAATTGTAGACCTACACAAGTCTGGTTCATCCTTGGGAGCAATTTCCAAACACCATGGGACCACGCAGCCGTCATACCACTCAGGACGGAGACGCGTTCTGTCTCCTAGAGATGAACGTACTTTGGTGTGAAAAGTGCAAATCAATCCCAGAACAACAGCAAAGGACCTTGTGAAGATGCTGGAGGAAACAGGTACAAAAGTATCTATATCCACAGTAAAACAAGTCCTATATCGACATAACCTGAAAGGCAGCTCAGCAAGGAAGAAGCCACTGCTCCAAAAACGCCATAAAAAAGCCAGACTACGGTTTGTAACTGCACATGGCGACAAAGATCATACTTTTTGGAGAATGTCCTCTGGTCTGATGAAACAAAAATAGAACTTTTTGGCCATAATGACCATCGTTATGTTTTGGAGAAAAAAGGGGGAGGCTTGCAAGCCGAAAAACACCATCCCAACCATGAAGCACGGGGTGGCAGCATCATGTTGTGGGGGTGGTTTGCTGTAGGAGGGACTGGTGCACTTCACAAAATAGCATCATGAGGAAGGAACATTTTGTAGATATATTGAAGCAACATCTCAAGACATCAGTCAGGAAGTTAAAGCTTGGTCGCAAATGGATCTTCCAAATGGACAATGACCCCAAGCATACTTCCAAAGTTGTGGCAAAATGGCTTAAGGAGAACAAAGTCAAGGTATTGGAGTGGCCATCACAAAGCCCTGACCTCAATCCTATAGATTGAAGAAGCGTGTGCGAGCAAGGAGGCCTACAAACCTAACCTGTTAGACCAGTTCTGTCGGGGTCAAAATTCACCCAGCTTGTGGAAGGCTACCCAGAAACGTTTGACCCAAGTTAAACAATTTAAAGGCAATACTACCAAATACTAATTGAGTGTATGTAAACTTCTGACCCACTGGGAATGTGATGAAATAAATAATAGCTGAAAAAAATCATTCTCTCTACTATTATTCTGACATTTCACATTCTTAAACTAAAGTGTTGATCCTAACTGACCTAAGACAGGGAATTTTTACGAGGATTAAATGTCAGGAATTGTGAAAAACTGAGTTTAAATGTATTTGTCTAAGGTGTATGTAAACTTCCGACTTCAACTGTAGATAGATAGAGATGAGAGAGTGAGAGCGAGAGCTAGAGAGATCCCTGACCGTACTGTAGGTCTCTGTTATGCTATGATGAAGGTGTGAGAAGTGATTGGCAGCTGTCCAGCCTGAGAAACGGAATGGAACTAATGTTAGAATAGCTGGTTGAGGGGAAACCATGTGAACCTGTCACTGTCAGGCACCCGTCTGTGAACCTGTCACTGCCAGGGACCCCTCTGTGAACCTGTCACTGTGAGGGACCCCTCTGTGAACCTGTCACTGTGAGGGCAAGGGGTCCCTGGCAGTGACAGGTTCACAACATACCCTGTTCATCAGGTTCCAGCAACCTGTACTGTAGAGACCTCGTCACACTCCGCCAGTTTGAAATCTTAGTGAAAGTTTTTCTTCTCCACATTCCCTCTACTATACGAAAAAGAAGAAGAAGAAGATACACTTTGTTGCACCAGATTGAGTGTCTTGTCCCATATTGAAGACGTTGCTTTGGTTGGAGGCAGTGTGAGAAACAGTGTGTTTGAATGACGTGACCCTGGGCGTCCTCATAGTGAGAACACCCTGACCAGAGTACTGAGATGAAACAGTAATACACTACAAACAGCCTGCCAACTACCATTAGGCTGAACCCTGACAACATGCTATTAGACGGCAGATGGCAGTTAAGAAAAAGCTGGTTTGGATCAAGTTTCAGCTGAATTGTGAAACTGATATTAAATTGCAGATATTGTTGATTTTGTGTGGGTGTGTGTGTATGGTGCGACTGTTTTTGAGAGATGTTCATGGTTTGCAGTACAAACTGTGTCTGGACCACACTGCTTGTAGCTAGGGAGTTCTTCAGTTCTTATTGCTGCAAAACGGAGGCATCCTCACAATCCAATGGGTCTCGTCAGCCATGGAAGTCGGGTCCTCTTCACTGCTCCCCTAACCATAACCCTGTCCTGCTCTGGGTTGGGCTGGGCTTACATTGATTATTTTAAGGAAACGTTCTTATCCAAAGCGAATTACAGTTAGTGCATTCATCTTAAGATAGCTAGGTGGGAAAACCACATATCACAGTCATAGTAAGTAATTTTTTCCACAATAAAGTAGCTATCAGCAAAGTCAGAGCTAGTAAAAAAATTAAATAAAGTAAAGTGCGAGACTTAGTTCACAAAATGGTCGGGTGAGAAGTGGATGAGAAGGCGGTGCTCTGGTATTATTAAGACACTCTTTGAAGAGGTAGGCACTATTTAAAGAGGTATTTTTCTTTTTTATTTAACCTTTATTTAATTAGGCAAGGTAGCGTTTCTGATGTTTTCGGAAGATGGGCAGAGACTCATAAGGAAGCTAGTTCCACCATTGGGATGCCAGGACAAAGAAGAGCTTGGACTGAGCTGAGAGGGAGCTGACATCCTGTAGAGGTGGGAGGACCTAGAGACCAGAAGTGGGAGGACCAAGAGACCAGAGGTGGGAGGACCAAGAGACCAGAGGTGGGAAGACCAAGAGACCAGAGGTGGGAAGACCAAGAGACCAGAGGTGGGAGGACCAAGAGACCAGAGGTGTCAGAACAGAGTACTATGGTTGGGGTGTAGGGTTTGATCATAGCCTGAAAGTAGGGAGGGGTAGTTCCTCTTGCTGTTTCGTAGGTAAACACCATGGTCTTGTAGTGGATGTGAGCTTCGACTGGAAGTCAGTAGAGTGTGTAGAGGAGCAGGGTGACATGGGAGAACTTAGGACGGTTGAACACCAGGTGGGCTGCAGCGGTCTGGATAAGTTGCAGGGGTTTGATGGCTGGGAGCCTAGCCAACTGAGAGTTGCAGTAGTCCAGATTGGAGATGACAAGTGCCTGGAAAAGGATCTGTGCTGCTTTCTGAGTGAGGTAGAGTTGTACTCTACAGATGTTGTACAGCATGAACAAGCATTTCGCTACACCCGCAATAACATCTGCTAAATATGTCTATGTGATCAATAGAATTTTATTTGAAAATGAACCTGCAGGGTATTGTACAGGGTCAGGCCAAGGTTCTTTGCATTCTGGGAGGGGGACGCCGTGGAGTTGTCAACCATGATGGAGAGGTCTTTGAGTGGACAGGCCTTTCCAAGGAGGAAGAGCAGCTATGTCTTGTCGAGGGTGAGCCTGAGGTGGTGGGCCATGATCCAACCTGAGATATCTGCCAGGCACGCAGAGATAGGTGTCACAACCTGTGTGTCAGAAGGAGAGAAGGAGAAAAGTGGTTGAGTGTCATCCTCATAGCAACGATAGGAGAGACCATATGAGGATATAACATAGCAGAGTGACTTGGTGTATAGAGAGAAGAGGAGAGGGCCTAGAACCGAGCCCTGAGGGACACCAGTGGTGCAGACACAGATATCCACGTCACCTAGTAGGAGAGTCCTGCCAGGTAGGATGCAATCCATGAGTGTGTAGAGCCTAAGACAGCCAGCCCTGAGAGGGTGGAGAGGAGGATCTGAAGGCAGCAGATAGATCTAGGAAGATGAGAGAGGACACAGCCAGTGGTCAGGGATGAGTTGATGACGGAAGTGAGGAATGGGAGAAGGTCGCCAGAGATGGTCTGGAGAAGGGAGGAGAGGATGAGGTCGAGCAGGGAGGTTGTCGGGCATCCAGACCTCACTAGTTACAGGATTTCATCTGGAAAGAGAGGGGAGAAAGAGGCCAAGGCATAGTGTAGTTACAGCGGGTGAAATAAGTATTGAACACGTCACCAATTTTCTCAGTAAATGTATTTCCAAAGGTGCTATTGACATGAAATGTTCATCAGATGTTGGTAACAACCCAAGTAATCCATACATACAAAGAAACCAAAACAAATAAGTTCAGAAATTAAGTTATGTGTAATAATGTGAAATGACACAGGGAAAAAGTATTGAACATAAAACACGTCAACGCCATGGCCACTTCAATCACAGCATCCCCTTGTCACTATTTTCTCTGAATGGTCTCTTAAGGACAGTAATCCTCAGTGTGTTTAAACTCTGATTTTCAGCCTGCTGACTGAGGTCTAGGAAAACATGCTAACGTCAGAATCATACGAACACCCGGCCGTTTAGTGACAATGGCATGCCAAGACACAACTGGTTCCCTGGAAGCCTGTGCCAGGGACTGTCACCCGGGGGGGGGGGGGGGGGGGAGAAGTGGAGAAGTGATTGACCGGGTGAAGAGCTGGGGACTCCCGAGTGGTGCAGCGGTCTAAGGCATTGCATGGCAGTGCTTGAGGCTCCACTACAGATGGGGTTCATGAGGTGGCACACAATTGGCCCAGCACCGTTTGGGTTAGGGGAGGGTTTGGCCGGCCGGGATGTCCTTATCCCATCGTGCTCTAGTGACTCCTGTGGCGTGCCGGGCACCTGCACGCTGACACGTACGCCAGTTTTACAGTGTTTCCTCCAACACATTGGTGCGGCTGGCTTCCGGGTTAAGCGAGCAGTGTGTCAAGAAGCAGTGGCCTTTGACCTTCACCTCCACCGAGTCCGTACAGGAGTTGCAGCGATAGGACAACTGTAACTACCAATTGGATATCACAACATTGGGGAGAAAAACTACAAAAAAAGACCAGGTGACAAGCTATCAGACCCCAGTCCTAGGCTACGTCCCAGGTGGCACACTTTTCCCTACATCTTGCACTCCTTTGACCATTTGGAACATAGACGTATAAGCCGTCAGCTCCAAGCCAGCACAACTCAGCTCAGAGCAGAGCAGAACGGACAAGAACAGAGCAGAACAGAACAGAGCAGAATAGAACAGAGCAGACTATAACAGATCAGACTAGAACAGAGAAGAGCAAAACAGAACAGAGCAAAACAGAACAGAGCAGAGCAGAACAGAGCAGAATAGAACAGAACAGAGCAGAGCAGAATAGAACAGAGCAGACTAGAACCGAGCAGAATAGAACCGAGCAGAATAGAACCGAGCAGACTAGAACAGAGCAGAATAGAACAGAGCAGAATAGAACAGAGCAGAATAGAACAGAGCAGAATAGAACAGAGCAGAATAGAACAGAATAAATGATCATGTCCTGTTCAGGAAGTGGGTTGCTGACACCTTATTACATGTTGGGACACAACGAGGGAACACGTCTCTTTGTGTTAGGTTATCGTCTACTTAACCCCTGACCCCGAGCTGTAGGAGGAGGCTTGATCTGGCCTGGAGTGAAGACAGGATAGCCATTCATCTATTCACAAGACTTTGTCCTTCTCTGTCCCAAAGAGGGAATCAAAATATAATTGAGAAATTGTTGTTATGTCTGCTTTTGGATCACGTGTGAAGTCACACTGTTTGTGTTTAACTCTGACTCTGTTACAGCCAACTTACTTCTCTGTCTTTTACTGGGTTAGGAACTAGAGACTTTTGACAGTTTGACAGCATGCTGTTAGAGGTTTTGGGAACACATTAACCAATCAGTTGAATGGTTTTTCTTTGCTTCCTGTATAGAGGGGCTGAGAGTCACGCTTAATCAAAGAGTTTCACTCTGCGTCTGGATTAAAGCTTGCCAAAAAATGTAAAGTTCTAAATATCACAGTGGTCCTTTACACCATTTACACCATTTACATATTTAATTGGACAAGGAAGCTAAAACGTTTAATTTGGTTCTATCCTCCATCATTTTGGATTTTCGATCAAATATTTGATACGAGGTGGCAGTACAGAATGTATTTCCATACGTACAGTGCCTTCAGAAAGTATTCAACATTTTGTTACAGCCTGAATTTAAATTAGATTTAATTTAGAGGTCAGCATGTTTCCCACTCATTATTATTCATGATTCATTCATGATTATTCGTAATTATGGTAGAATCCACATGAATGTAGAGGTGTTCAGAAACATATTCTATTCTTGTACTTATGACACGTTAAAATACTAGATACATAAATTGCATTAATTTCTAAACCGATACGCATGAAAATACCCTCAAATAAAAAGGTGACATTCTGTACTGTCGCCTCATGTGAAACGTGATCTCAAATCCAAAATGCTGGAGTATAAATTAAATGTTTTAGTTTCACTGTCCAAATAAATACGAGGGGAATGTATTTTCAGCCAACAGGGTTCAGTTGGGTACTTCTGGCATCATTCAGGAAAATACAATGATAATTTCCTAAAATATACATGAAATATACATCACTCCAGTAAGGACCTACTTACTGTACTCCCTCTCTCTTTATAGGTGCAGAAATCCTCTTCACCCAAAGAGAGAGAGAGAGCGAGAGAGAAATGGAATGCGTGTTAGTAGAATACTGACTGTACAACAGTGGAATATAACTTTGCTGTAACTGAGTATGTACTGTATTGCCAGCAGAGCTCAGTGTGGATTCCTGCTCAGTTCAGCCGCTAACAGAGGACCCTGAACCGGGAGGAGATCCGGGTTAAGCATGATGATTCATGCTTCTGGAGAGTTACAGTGCATTTGAAAGTATTCAGACCTCCTTAATTTCTCCACATTTTGTTACATTACAGCCTTATTCTAAAATGTACCAAATAATTGTTTTCCCTCATCAATCTACACACAATACACCCTAATGACAAAGCGAAAACAGGTTATTAGACATTTTTGCAAATGTATTCAAAATAAAAAACAGAAATACCTTATTTACATACTATAAGCATTCACATAGACCTGGAACTGTTGGGGTGCTAGGACCTAGTTTAACAATTATACATCCATCCGTGAGTAACTCTGGTCCGTCAGCACTCATTCACTCAGGACTTATTCATTCAGGACTGTATATACATATTCATGTACAGTTGTTATATTATATCACATGCAATATTGCTAGTAATTCTTGGACTGAACTTACGTAGTCATTCACTCAGTATCCTGTCAGTTGTATCTTTTTTCATTGTTTTTAGTATATCGAATGTGCAAAACATGCATTTATCTGTAATCAAACCCTGCGCACTAAGGTCTGTATTTTAAGGGAATTTCTATTATTACCCTAAATTATATCATACACACATTTAGCTATTTAAGTATCTCTTCCTGTCATTTACCTATACAGTTAATTTAACCATGCAAAATGTTCACTTACCTGTTCATTTAATGTTCATTTAACTAGTATGTCTATTAAGTAAACTATCTCTCTCTCTCTCTCTCTCTCTCTCTCTCCCCCTACCTACCTACCTACCTACCTACCTACCTACCTACCTACCTACCTACCTACCTACCTACCTACCTACCTACCTACCTACCTACCTACCTACCTACCTACCTACCTACCTACCTACCTACCTACCTACCTACCTACCTACCTACCTACCTACCTACCTACCTACCTACCTACCTACCTACCTACCTACCTACCTACCTACCTACCTACCTACCTACCTACCCATCCCAATGAGCGTGCTCAAATGGAAATTAATCAATCTCCACTCTACACAATTAACTATAGGATTTGAGGTGCAAAGTATAATTTCATTAAAAAAAAGAGAGCATTCTCCCAGGGTTAAAACAGACTGGACACAGAGCATTCTCCCAGGGTTAAAACAGACTGGACACAGAGCATTCTCCCAGGGTTAAAACAGACTGGACACAGAGCATTCTCCCAGGGTTAAAACAGACTGGACACAGAGCATTCTCCCAGGGTTAAAACAGACTGGACACAGAGCATTCTCCCAGGGTTAAAACAGACTGGACACAGAGCATTCTCCCAGGGTTAAAACAGACTGGACACAGAGCATTCTCCCAGGGTTAAAACAGACTGGACACAGAGCATTCTCCCAGGGTTAAAACAGACTGGACACAGAGCATGTAAGTGCTTATAAGATACCAAAGATGTATTTGCATTATACACATCCAGCCCATGTGAACTAATAAAAACGTAGAAATCTGGAATCAGACACTATAAACTGATACACCAAGACTAAAACGAGATGTGACAAATGGGTTTAGAGGTCAGCAAAAGGATTTGAAAGTGTGCTTGTTGCTTGATCGGTGGATAGGCTATTAGCTTTAGAAAGGTAAGCTACATGGAAAGTGTAATGGTGTTAATATGACCGTGTGTTAGTGTGAGCTTTCCGTGAATTTATGTCAATCACAAAGCTCATCTGTATTTCCTGCAGCGCAGGAAAATTCTCAGCAACAAAAAAGTGATCAAATTAAGATCCCACATTAACCCTAACACTAATCTCTTAATTCAGCCTGTACCTTTGACTTAAATCATTTGCCATGCCATCTACCAAGATAAAAACCAATAGATATATGCCACCCATGTTTCCTTACCAAAGGATGTATCACTACATCCACAGTGTTACCGCCACACACAGGGCTACCGCTCCATCAGGCTCAGTTGTGTCACACCAAACAGGATCCCCTCTCTCAGAGGTGTCACATCAAAACAGTCCCCCCTCCCCTCTGTGTTGATATTTGTCTGAATCATAAAACAGTCTGATTACTCAAGCCATTTGTACTTAGCTATATGATGTAGCAACGCTGGGGACCACCAGGAGAGAATCATAGCTAACGCTACCTGCCAAAGCCAAAAGTTACGTTAGCCATCTGACCTAAATTTGCCCTAGACGGAGTGTCCCCAGGCCTGCTTTGTCACCTGCTGTCCCTGTTGCTCTGTGGGAACTGAAGTGGGTCAGGCCTCACCCCTGTGTGGGTGTTCCTCACGCCTGTCTCTGTTTGGGACGCTTAGAGAGGGGATCCCAGAGGGGTCGGTCTCATGAAAAACCAATTGGCCTCAGCTCTCATTAGGGAAATGACAGGAGATTAGTGCAGTAATGACAGGTTCTGATTGTCTAGTTTCAGGACCAGGGGTCCTAGGGTTGACCAGGGGTAATAGGGTTGACGAGGGGTCCTAGGGTTGACCAGGGGTCCTAGGGTTGACCAGGGGTACTAGCGTTTCACCAGAGATCCTAGGGTTGACCAGGGGCACTAGGGTTGACCAGGGGTCCTGGGGTTGACCAGGGGTACTAGCGTTTCACCAGAGATCCTAGGGTTGGCCAGAGGTCCTGGGGTTGACCAGGGGTCCTAGGGTTGACCAGGGGCACTAGGGTTGACCAGGGGTCCTAGGGTTGGCCAGGGGAACTGATGGCCATCAGGCCATCAGACAGCTAAACAGCCATCACCAGCACATTAGAGGCTGCTGCCTAAAGGCACAGACTAGAAATCACTGGTCACTTTAAGGTATGGAATACTAGTCACTTTAATAATGTTTATAATGTTTATATATCTGGCATCACTCATCTCATATGCATATACTGTGTTCTATACTATCCTTCAATATCTCAGTCATTTAATAATGTTTACACATCTGGCATCACTCATCTCATATGCATATTGGGTGGGTGGTTGGTTGGTGGCCTGTTGGGTGGGTGGTTGGTTGGTGGCCTGTTGGGTGGGTGGTTGGTTGGTAGCCTGTTTGGAGGGTGGTTGCTTGGTGGCCTGTTGGGAGGGTGGTTGGTTGGTGGCCTGTTGGGTGGGTGGCTGAATGGTGACCTGTTGGGTGGGTGGTTGGTTGGTGACCTGTTGGGTGGGTGGTTGGTTGGTGGCCTATTGGGTGGGTGGTTGGTTGGTGGCCTGTTGGGTGGGTGGTTTGATGGTGGCCTGTTGGGTGGGTGGTTGCTTGGTGGCCTGTTGGATGGGTGGTTGGTGGGTGGCCTGTTGGATGGGTGGTTGGTTGGTGGCCTGTTGGATGGGTGGTTGGTTGGTGGCCTGTTGGGTGGGTGGTTGGTTTGTGGCCTGTTTGGTTTGTGGTCGGTTGATGGCCTGTTGGGTGGGTGATTGCTTGCTGGCCTGTTGGGTTTGTGGTTGGTTGGTGGCCTGTTGGATGGGTGGTTGGTTGGTGGCCTGTTGGGTGGGTGGTTGCTTGGTGGCCTGTTGGGTGGGTGGTTGCTTGGTGGCCTGTTGGGTTTGTGGTTGGTTGGTGGCCTGTTGGGTGGGTGGTTGTTTTGTGGCCTGTTGGGAGGGTGGTTGGTTGGTGGCCTGTTGGGCAGTTGGTTGCTTGGTGGCCTGTTGGGTTTCTGGTTGGTTGGTGGCCTGTTGGGTTTCTGGTTGGTTGGTGGCCTGTTGGGTGGGTGGTTGGTTGGTGGCCTGTTGGGTAGGTGATTGGTTGGTGGCCTGTTGGGTGGGTGGTTGGTTGGTGGCCTGTTGGTTGGGTGGTTGGTTGGTGGCCTGTTGGTTGGGTGGTTGGTTGGTGGCCTGTTGGTTGGGTGGTCGTCTGTTGGGTGGGTGGTTGGTTGGTGGCCTGTTGGTTGGTTGGTTGGTTGGTGGCCTGTTGGTTGGGTGGTTGGTTGGTGGCCTGTTGGGTGGGTGGTTGGTTGGTGGCCTGTAGGGTGGGTGGTTGGTTGGTGGCCTGTAGGGTGGGTGGGTGGTTGGTGGCCTGTAGGGTGGGTGGTTGGTTGGTGGCCTGTAGGGTGGGTGGGTGGTTGGTGGCCTGTAGGGTGGGTGGTTGGTTGGTGGCCTGTAGGGTGGGTGGTTGGTTGGTGGCCTGTAGGGTGGGTGGTTGGTGGCCTGTTGGGTGGGTGGTTGGTTGGTGGCCTGTTGGGTGGGTGGTTGGTTGGTGGCCTGTAGGGTGGGTGGTTGGTTGGTGGCCTGTAGGGTGGGTGGGTGGTTGGTGGCCTGTAGGGTGGGTGGTTGGTTGGTGGCCTGTAGGGTGGGTGGTTGGTTGGTGGCCTGTAGGGTGATTGGTTGGTGGCCTGTAGGGTGGGTGGTTGGTTGGTGGCCTGTTGGGTGGGTGGGTGGTTGGTGGCCTGTTGGGTGGGTGGGTGGTTGGTGGCCTGTTGGGTGGGTGGTTGGTTGGTGGCCTGTTGGGTGGGTGGTTGGTTGGTGGCCTGTAGGGTGGGTGGTTGGTTGGTGGCCTGTAGGGTGGGTGGGTGGTTGGTGGCCTGTAGGGTGGGTGGTCGGTTGGTGGCCTGTAGGGTGGGTGGGTGGTTGGTGGCCTGTAGGGTGGGTGGTTGGTTGGTGGCCTGTAGGGTGGGTGGTTGGTGGCCTGTAGGGTGGGTGGTTGGTGGCCTGTAGGGTGGGTGGTTGGTTGGTGGCCTGTAGGGTGGGTGGTTGGTTGGTGGCCTGTAGGGTGGGTGGTTGGTTGGTGGCCTGTTGGTTGGGTGGTTGGTTGGTGGCCTGTTGGTTGGGTGGTTGGTTGGTGGCCTGTAGGGTGGGTGGTTGGTTTGTGGCCTGTAGGGTGGATGGTTGGTTGGTGGCCTGTAGGGTGGGTGGTTGGTTGGTGGCCTGTAGGGTGGGTGGTTGTGTTGTTGTTCTTAGGATTGTAAAGCAGATGTTTTTATATTACAGCATATTGGATGACTGTCATTCATTCCCCCCCAAAAAAAGAATAACTGATAGATTTAGGTTACTACATGATACTAGAATTTGCCCTATACTCATCATGAGATTGCTGCAACCTAGCCTACAAATTAAAGTTTATAACGTAGCAGCAGTTGAGAGAGAAATTGGATTACTCAAGGTGAGAGACAATGACACATTGAATACCGCCTTGCACACTCTTGCCTACATCAAGAAGATCTGGGGTCTACTCACCACTCTTTATAGACTGCAGTGCTTTCTAGCTGTAGCTTATGCTTTCAGTACTAGATTAATTCTCTGATCCTTTGATTGGATGGACAGCATGTCAGTTCATGCTGCATGAGCTCTGATAGGCTGGAGGACGTCCTTCAGAAGTTGTCATAAATACTGTGTAAGTCTATGGGTTGAGAACCATGAGCCTCCTAGGTTTTGTATTGAAGTCAATGTATCCAGAGGAGGACAGAAGCTAGCTGTCCTCTGGTTAGACCATGGTGCTAACCTACAGAGTGTTGTTGAGGCTACTGTAGACCTTTTATTCCAAAACATTGTGTTTTAATCAGTTATTTAGTATTGTTTAAACTTAAAAGAATATATTTGTTCATGTTTTACCATTTTTATGAAATTCACTAAGTAGGATGGAGGAGGTAAGTCTGTGGAGGCTCCTCCGAGGACACAGACACAGACACACAGACTCACACAGACTCCTCCACAGACACAGACACAGACACACAGACACACACACACAGACACACACACACTGGTGTTCTGGTCTAGAGGAGAGAGTACAATCCCCAGACCACCATACACACACCATCCCCAGACCACCACACACACACCATCCCCAGACCACCACACACACACCACCCCCAGACCACCATACACACACCATCCCCAGACCACCATACACACACCATCCCCAGACCACCATACACACACCACCCCCAGACCACCATACACACACCACCCCCAGACCACCATACACACACCACCCCCAGACCACCATACACACACCATCCCCAGACCACCACACACACACCACCCCCAGACCACCATACACACACCATCCCCAGACCACCATACACACACCATCCCCAGACCACCACACACACACCACCCCCAGACCACCATACACACACCATCCCCAGACCACCACACACACACCATCCCCAGACCACCACAACACATTTTTATAGGATTATGTGTGTATTGTTTATTTGATGTTATTGTATAAAACTAGATATTACTGCACTGCACAAGTCTGGTTCATCCTTGGGAGCAATTTCCAAACGCCTGAAGGTACCACGTTCATCTGTACAAACAATAGTACGGAAGTATAAACACCATGGTACCACGCAGCCGTCAAACCGCTCAGGAAGGAGACGCATGTTGTGGGGGTGCTTTGCTGTAGGAGGGACTGGTGCACTTCACAAAATGATGTGCATATATTGAAGCAACATCTCAAGACATCAGTCAGGAAGTTAAAGCTTGGTCGCAAATGGGTCTTCCAAATGGACAATGACCCCAAGCATACTTACAAAGCTGTGGCAAAATGTCTTAAGGTCAACCAGGGGTCCTAGGGTTGGCCAGGGGCACTAGGGTTGACCAGGGGTCCTAGGGTTGGCCAGGGGAACTGATGGCCATCAGGCGTCACCTATAGAATATTTGTGGGCAGAACTGAAAAAGCGTGTGCGAGCAAGGAGGTCTACAAACCTGACTCAGTTACAGCAGTTCTGTCAGGAGGAATGCTTATTGTGGGAAGCTTGTGGAAGGCTATTCGAAACTTTTGACCCAAGTTAAACAATTTAAAGGCAATGAAACCAAATACTAATTGAGTGTATGTAAACTTCTGACCCACTGGGAATGTGATGAAAGAAATAAAAGCTGAAATAAATAATTCTCTCTACTGTTATTCTGACATTTCACATTCTTAAAATAAAGTGGTGATCCTAACTGATCTAAGACAGGGAATGTTTACTATGATTAAATGTCAGGAATTGTGAAAAACTGAGTTTAAATGTATTTGTCTAAGGTGTATGGAAACTTCTGACTTCAACTGTATGTGATTAAATATAACAGAAGTGGTGAGGCTTGGTGTTATCTCTGATGTGATTAAATATAACAGAAGTGGTGAAGATTGGTGTTATCTCTTGGTGTTATCTCTGCCAATACATGAACAAAATAGCAGTTGGAAAAGAAGATACAACAACAATTATCATTTCCGTATTTGTATTTTATTTTCTATAAAAGTCCAGAGTAGTATATTTGTCCAGTCAGTTGGTTCCTCTGTTTCTTGGCACAACTCATGTTGTTTAGTTAATTTGAATCCATCCCAAGGATGGACTAAAGATATATACATACTTTATTGATCCACTATTAGTTAGATAGATGATAGATAGATAGATAGATAGATAGATAGATAGATAGATAGATAGATAGATAGATAGATAGATAGATAGATAGATAGATAGATAGATAGATAGATAGATAGATAGATAGATAGATAGATAGATAGATAGATAGATAGATAGATAGATAGATAGATAGATAGATAGATAGATAGATAGATAGATAGGTACTTTATTGATCCCCGAGGGGAAATTTCTTTGTCAAGCAGCTATAACTACAAAACACAGGGCAGGTGCAAAATGCCAGAACGAAAATACACAAAAGACAGATACACGGTACATGATACATAGAGCAGCAGTATGAAAAAGTATCAAAAGTATAAAAAAACTGCAGTGCAAAAAAGCTATAAAAAGACATTGCATAGTATGGGTGGTTGGCTGAATATGTACACTATACATTGGTGGATGTTGGATGGTTAAAAATACTATACAGGTTGATGGCAGAGAAATACTTAAATAGCTTAATGTGCTTATGATATAAGTGATGGTAAAATAGTTTACTTAATATACAGACTGGTTAAATGAACAGGTAAGTGAGTATTTTGCATGGTTAAATTAACTGTATAGGTAAATATACAGTTAAATTTACAGGTAAGTGAATATTTGCATGGCTAGATTAACTGTACAGGTAAATGACAGGAAGAGATACTTAAATAGCTAAATGTGTGTATGATATAATTCAGTATAAATAGTAATTCCCTTAAAATACAGTCCTTAGTGTGCAGGGTTTAATTACAGATAACTGCACGTATTGCACATTCAATATACCAAAAGCAATGAAAAAAGTCAATACAACTGACAGGATACTAATATGCATTCCTGAGTTAATGACTACGTACGTTAAGTCCAAGAATTACTTACAATATTGCATGTGATAAGATATAACAACTGTACATGAATATGTATATGCAGTCCTGAATGAATAAATACGTCCTGAGTGAATGAGTGATTACGGACCAGAGTTACTCACGGATGGATGCATAATTGTTAAACTAGGTCCTAACACCCCAACAGTTCCAGGTCTATGTTGCCGACGGCACGGCACCCCGGTGAGGCATTAAATAGTCTAATATCCGCCGGCAGGAAGGACCTCCTGTAGCGCTCTCTGGCACACCTTATTTACCCGAGAAGCATCACCGGCTTTTATGTTGGCGCCCCAGCACACCACTGCAAAAAAGACTGGAAGAAGGTATGCAGTAGTTTACTGCACACGTTGAAGGACCTGAGCCTCCTCAGAAAGTAGAGTTGGCTCTGGCCCTTTTTGTACAGGGCCCCGGTGTTACCAGCCCATTGTCCATATGGACTCCCAGGAACTTGTATGACCCAACCATTTCCACATACATCCCCTGTATAGGGGGGACTGCAGTCAGTTGGGCCTTGGTTCTCCTGAAGTCCACCACCATCTCCTTTGTTTTGCTGATGTTGAGCTGAAGGTGGTTCTGCTCACACCACAACACAAAGTCTCTGATTGTGCTCCTGTACTCCTCCTCCTGCCCAGCCCTGATGCACCGTACAATTGCGGAGTCATCCGAGAACTTCTGTAGGTGGAAAGCCAGCACAATATCAACCTGAAGTAAAAGGGCACTTGTCTTAGCTTTCACTAGCCACTATATTTAACACAGTGACTACATTTTAGACACTCAGCCTGGAGAAGGTATTTGCAATCGAGAATTTGTTTTGCATTCACACTCACAAAAAAACAGGGTAGGAAGTGTTGAGATTGGTAGAGGTGAAGAAATAAAACACAAAGACATGAACACACACACACACAGCCTTAATGCCAGCCACGGTGTCTATTACAGCTGTGTTCCGGACTACCACAGTGTATGCTGGGTAAAATGAGATGGCCAAGACAGTAATAACACAACCAGATGGACTATCATTTATAGAACCATGGAGACAGATGGTCTGATAACTGATCAGAGAACCATGGAGATAGACACAATCTGATAACTGATCAGAGAACCATGGAGACAGACAGGTTGATAACTGATCAGACAACCATGGAGACAGACAGGTTGATAACTGATCAGACAACCATGGAGACAGACAGGTTAATAACTGATCAGAGAACCATGGAGACAGACAGGTTGATAACTGATCAGAGAACCATGGAGACAGACAGGTTGATAACTGATCAGACAACCATGGAGACAGACAGGTTGATAACTGATCAGACAACCATGGAGACAGACAGGTTGATAACTGATCAGAGAACCATGGAGACAGACAGGTTGATAACTGATCAGACAACCATGGAGACAGACAGGTTGATAACTGATCAGACAACCATGGAGACAGACAGGTTGATAACTGATCAGACAACCATGGAGACAGACAGGTTGATAACTGATCAGAGAACCATGGAGGCAGACAGGTTGATAACTGATCAGACAACCATGGAGACAGACAGGTTGATAACTGATCAGACAACCATGGAGACAGACAGGTTGTTAACTGATCAGACAACCATGGAGACAGACAGGTTGTTAACTGATCAGACAACCATGGAGACAGACAGGTTGTTAACTGATCAGACAACCATGGAGATAGAAAAAAATATATATTTTGTTTTGTTTTGTTTTGTTGTTGTTTATTTATATATTTGCATACAATCGGGCTACAATAGCCTTTATCCTGTACATATTACAGAATGGAATATCCCAGCAGGCAGATTGGATAGCCAACACCGGAGAAGTGAGCGGTCACTTGGGATAGGATAGTGAAGTGGCCAATCAGTGGAGCTGGTGTGCATATCGTCACCAGTTCAAAGGACTAATTGACCCTTTGACACTCAACAGGTGAGCGGACAGACAGGACATATCACAGATCTGTACTTCTGCATCAGTTCATTTCCTCCAGATGTAACTAGTCTGTAACATATATTTGGAGTATGACATTTCGATTTGTTGATTGTTTTACTGTCAAAAACATAAACAAAGCACATTTATATCGACTAGTTTTGCATCTAAATGTAACCACTTCGCAAATAAATTGGAAGTTGGAACTGATTGACAGACGGAACATCTTGCACTCCCATTCAAACAGTGATGCGTCAATCCCTGCGTTATATTCAAAGCGAAACCACGAAAGTAGCTGGCCTGTAAACCAAAGGGAATAGCAATGATTAATGGAAAATCACGTTTGTTTCTTGTGTGTAACGCGAATCCACAAACATGCAAAGGCATAGAAATTATGAGGTTTAGGGAAAGATACATGAAACCCATCTAGTGTGTTTTTAAGTAATGTTCAAAACTGAAAAATATGCTCGAATTCAAATTGCTAAAATTAATGTGGTCTGACCACATCAATCACATATTTGGCTGTACACTATTTCACAATGGTTAGGCTAAATTCAACATTTATCATCAAGGCTACTTCTTCCAAAATAAAACCATGTCTATTTCATAATGTCTTGAACATAATAACTATATTCCTATCAGAAAGCACAACCGAATAAAAATATACGCGTTGAGTTTAAATTGTTTTAATGTTTTAACAAACAAATCTTTGACAGGCATAGTAAATCACCTGACACGCCCTTCAGGCCTTCGCTCATTGGTCATCTCAGATAACGGTCCGGGTAAAAACACGCCCACTGGATAATCAGGCCTCCTTATATACAGCCCAGAGCCCTGGTTATCAACATGCTGCCAAGGGCAACCTCAGACTTCAGCTGATAAAACCACACTACCCGTGCGCGTTGCGTGCGCACTACAAATATTTGTAAATAGAAGAAAGCTGAAGTGATCTCGGTCTAATCTCCTGGCAGAACAGAACAGAAGAGTTACCATGGAGTTGCCGGATATTCCTTTCCCTATCACCTCTCCAGATGACTTCTACGACGACCCTTGCTTCAACACCAGCGACATGCAGTTCTTTGAGGACCTGGACCCGAGGCTCGTTCATGTGGGTCTCCTCAAGCCGGACGACCACCATCACAAAGAGGACGAGCACATCCGGGCACCAAGCGGGCACCACCAGGCCGGCAGGTGCCTCCTGTGGGCCTGCAATGCCTGCAAGAGGAAGACCACCAATGCTGATCGCAGGAAAGCGGCTACCATGCGGGAAAGAAGGCGACTGAGCAAGGTGAACGACGCATTCGAGACACTGAAGAGATGTACGTCCACTAACCCCAACCAGAGGTTGCCCAAAGTGGATATCCTGCGGAATGCCATTAGCTATATTGAGTCTCTCCAAGACCTGCTTCGTGGGGCGGGACAGGAGGACAACTATTACCCGGTGATGGATCACTATAGCGGGGACTCGGATGCGTCCAGTCCCCGCTCCAACTGCTCAGACGGAATGGTAAGAAACTGAACTGTCAAGAATTACGCAAGAATTACGCATGAGTAATTAATTACGCATGAATATTTTGATAAAAAATATACGTTTGAATTGAGTGTTTGGTTGACACCAACTTTAGCTGTTTTCAGTTTACTTATCAGTGTCATTGCTCTCTTTTAGATGGATTTCAATGACCCACCTTGTCCACCAAGACGTAGAAACAAGTATGATAGCTCCTACTTCAACGAAACACCAAATGGTAAGAGTTATTTCCAAGTAATTAACACTCATAAACAGCTTGACAGCTACTGGTTACGATGACCAACTCGTCATAATTCTGGAGTCTTAAATGGAACACAACTACACGGTCAATGTCGAGTATATTTGGCCCAGTAAATAAAACCATTTACTTATGAATAAACTACATTTTCGTTTCGCTATGATGTGGTCACTTTATATGACTTAATTCGATTAGATTTTATTGTTAATAGTAAAATCTGATGCTTGTAATAAAAACGTCATATTTATGCTCATATTTTATTTCCAGATTCCAGAAACAAGAACTCCGTTATTTCCAGTTTGGACTGCCTGTCAAGCATCGTGGAGCGCATCACCACGGATACCTGTGCCTGTCTCGCTGTCCAGGACGGTTCGGAGGGTAGCAGCCCCTGTTCTCCCGGGGACGGTTCCATAACGAGTGAGACCGGAGCCCCCATCCCCTCCCCGATCAACTGCGTCCCTGCCTTGCATGACCTAAACACCATCTACCAGGTGTTGTGAAGTCGGGTCGGTGGACTGCATACAGTAATTGTACATTCTTCGAAACACAACTTATTCCTTATGGGGAGAGAAAATGCCAAAGACTTGCCAAAGGTCGCTACAAGGCTAAACACTAAAGAAGTTCCACATGCAGGCTTTGACAGACAGTAAAAATGACCGCGTCCAATTTCTTAAAGAGCCCTTTGTCTACATTGGATAATGTGTGTGTGTGAATGTATGTGTGTGAATGTATTTATGTTGTAGTAGGCCTGTGCTATTCGAATAGTACAAGTCTGAATTCATATAAACGGATACCATTCTATTTGTGATCAACATAATTTCATTAAGGGATTATCTGTAATATTATCATTTCCAGTTGGCAAGGCGGAAACGCTTGAGATAAATTAATCCGGAAGATTAGGACCATTTTGTAAATGTGTAAATAAGAAGAAAGGAATCAATGAACACACATAACGTGTATGTAATCATATTTAATGTTGCTCTTGGATTGTTGTGTCAGATGTTTAACTTTATATTTATAATATCAAGAACGGAGTGAATTACATTTTAATAAATATTTATATATATATAGATAGATAGATAGATAGAATTCTCTATCATTGATTTGCCTGAACAAATGTACGAAATGACATCCCACTGCATGTAATATCAGGCGTACTATTTCTAAAAGTATTGATTCAACGTCATAATCATAGATGACATCCTTCTGATAGTGAAATAACAGTATTTGAACACCACATTATCAGTCATATGATATCAGGGGCGTTTCTGGCCAATCTGGCGAGATCTCTAGATTCCCCCGCCACCAAAAGAAAACAGTTTAATGGGAGATGACACTTTTTAATGTTACTAATATAAAACTGTTGAGTGTCTTGACCTCTACATTTGATCACATATGAAAAAAACATTGGATTAAAACATATCACCATAAAAGTATAGGTGACAGGAACAATTATAAGAAAAGATAATCACTACAATCTTAATCAAAACGTAAATATGCTCCTCACTCTCAGCAGCATCTTCTTTGCCTCTCCCCCAAAAATATTGAGAGCATCTGTCATATTTAGTTGTAAAATAATACATTCTAAATTGCAAATATTCAGAACACTTCAGACACTCTGCAACTAACCAGCTCACCACTGCACTTTTCTCTGCAACATTTTAAATCCATTTTGTCTCTAAATATTGATCTAAACTGGCCTTAAGGTTCCACTTCCACCCTTTGCCCACTGCCTGAGCACATGCTATGTATTTACTGCTACTCTGGTTCAGGTTTAGCTAGTCAGCTAGTTTAGCGCGCTACATTTCAAATAACTAAAACCAGAGACAGACAGATGCTTTTAAAAATGTCCATAAAAAACACACCACTATACTTATATCTTTTTTCTTTTTTTTGTGCCCCCGATGTCTTCGATGTTTTCATGAGAACAGCGGTCAGAACAGCGGTCAGAACGGCGGTCAGAACAGCGGTTAGAACGGGTGGGGCGGTATATATTGTTTAGGGCGGGTGGGGCGGTATATATTGTTTAGGGCGGGTGGGGCGGTATATATTGTTTAGGGCGGGTGGGGCGGTATATATTGTTTAGGGCGGGTGGGGCGGTATATATTGTTTAGGGCGGGTGGGGTGGTAAATATTGTTTAGGGCGGGTGGGGCGGTAAATATTGTTTAGGGCGGGTGGGGCGGTATATATTGTTTAGGGCGGGTTGGGGCGGTAAATATTGTTTAGGGCGGGTGGGGCGGTAAATATTGTTTAGGGCGGGTGGGGCGGTATATATTGTTTAGGGCGGGTGGGGCGGTATATATTGTTTAGGGCGGGTGGGGCGGTATATATTGTTTAGGGCGGGTGGGGCGGTATATATTGTTTAGGGCGGGTGGGGCGGTATATATTGTTTAGGGCGGGTGGGGCGGTATATATTGTTTAGGGCGGGTTGGGGCGGTAAATATTGTTTAGGGCGGGTGGGGCGGTATATGTTGTTTAGGGCGGGTGGGGCGGTATATATTGTCAAGGCTGGGTTGGGACGGGGGAGCGATCCCTAAAAACGCCCCTGAATATGATCCATGTTGATCATGAAAAAACTAAAGCATTGATCAGCAGCAGGTAACCTGGCGGTTAAGAGTGTTGGGCGTTAAGAATGTTGGGCCAGTAACCAGCAGACAGCCTGGCGGTTAAGAGCGTTGGGCCAGTAACTAGCAGACAGCCTGGCGGTTAAGAGCGTTGGGCCAGTAACCAGCAGACAGCCTGGCGGTTAAGACCGTTGGGTCAGTAACCAGCAGACAGCCTGCGGTTAAGAGCGTTGGGCCAGTAACCAGCAGACAGCCTGGCGGTTAAGAGCGTTGGGCCAGTAACCAGCAGACAGCCTGGCGGTTAAGAGTGTTGGGCCAGTGACCAGCAAGCAGCCTGGCGGTTAAGAGCGTTTGGCCAGTAACCAGCAGACAGCCTGGCGGTTAAGAGCGATTGGCCAGTAACCAGCAAGTAGCCTGGCGGGTAAGAGTGTTGGGCCAGTAACCAGCAGACAGCCTGGCAGTTAAGAGCGTTGGGCCAGTAACCAGCAGACAGCCTGGCGGTTAAGAGCGTTGGGCCAGTAACCAGCAGACAGCCTGGCGGTTAAGAGCGTTGGGTCAGTAACCAGCAGACAGCCTGCGGTTAAGAGCGTTGGGCCAGTAACCAGCAGACAGCCTGGCGGTTAAGAGCGTTGGGCCAGTAACCAGCAGACAGCCTGGCGGTTAAGATCGTTGGGCCAGTAACCAGCAAGCAGCCTGGCGGTTAAGAGCGTTTGGCCAGTAACCAGCAGACAGCCTGGCGGTTAAGAGCGATTGGCCAGTAACCAGCAAGTAGCCTGGCGGGTAAGAGCGTTGGGCCAGTAACCAGCAGACAGCCTGGCAGTTAAGAGCGTTGGGCCAGTAACCAGCAGACAGCCTGGCGGTTAAGAGCGTTGGGCCAGTAACCAGCAGACAGCCTGGTGGTTAAGAGTGTTTGGTCAGTAACCAGCAGACAGCCTGGCGGTTAAGAGCGTTGGGCCAGTAACCAGCAGACAGCCTGGCGGTTAAGAGCGTTTGGCCAGTAACCAGCAGACAGCCTGGCGGTTAAGAGCGTTGGGCCAGTAACCAGCAGACAGCCTGGCGGTTAAGAGCGTTTGGCCAGTAACCAGCAGACAGCCTGGCGGTTAAGAGCGTTGGGCCAGTAACCAGCAGACAGCCTGGCGGTTAAGAGCGTTTGGCCAGTAACCAGCAGACAGCCTGGCGGTTAAGAGCGTTGGGCCAGTAACCAGCAGACAGCCTGCGGTTAAGAGCGTTGGGCCAGTAACCAGCAGACAGCCTGGCGGTTAAGAGCGCTGGGCCAGTAACCAGCAGACAGCCTGGCGGTTAAGAGCGTTGGGCCAGTAACCAGCAGACAGCCTGGCGGTTAAGAGCGTTGGGCCAGTAACCAGCAGACAGCCTGGCGGTTAAGAGCGTTGGGCCAGTAACCAGCAGACAGCCTGCGGTTAAGAGCGTTGGGCCAGTAACCAGCAGACAGCCTGGCGGTTAAGAGCGCTGGGCCAGTAACCAGCAGACAGCCTGGCGGTTAAGAGCGTTTGGCCAGTAACCAGCAGACAGCCTGGCGGTTAAGAGCGTTGGGCCAGTAACCAGCAGACAGCCTGGCGGTTAAGAGCGTTTGGCCAGTAACCAGCAGACAGCCTGGCGGTTAAGAGCGTTTGGCCAGTAACCAGCAGACAGCCTGGCGGTTAAGAGCGTTGGGCCAGTAACCAGCAGACAGCCTGGCGGTTAAGAGCGTTGGGCCAGTAACCAGCAGACAGCCTGGCGGTTAAGAGCGTTGGGCCAGTAACCAGCAGACAGCCTGGCGGTTAAGAGCGTTGGGCCAGTAACCAGCAGACAGCCTGGCGGTTAAGAGCGTTGGGCCAGTAACCAGCAGACAGCCTGGCGGTTAAGAGCGTTGGGCCAGTAACCAGCAGACAGCCTGGCGGTTAAGAGCGTTGGGCCAGTAACCAGCAGACAGCCTGGCGGTTAAGAGCGTTTGGCCAGTAACCAGCAGACAGCCTGGCGGTTAAGAGCGATTGGCCAGTAACCAGCAAGTAGCCTGGCGGGTAAGAGCGTTGGGCCAGTAACCAGCAGACAGCCTGGCAGTTAAGAGCGTTGGGCCAGTAACCAGCAGACAGCCTGGCGGTTAAGAGCGTTGGGCCAGTAACCAGCAGACAGCCTGGTGGTTAAGAGTGTTTGGTCAGTAACCAGCAGACAGCCTGGCGGTTAAGAGCGTTGGGCCAGTAACCAGCAGACAGCCTGGCGGTTAAGAGCGTTTGGCCAGTAACCAGCAGACAGCCTGGCGGTTAAGAGCGTTGGGCCAGTAACCAGCAGACAGCCTGGCGGTTAAGAGCGTTTGGCCAGTAACCAGCAGACAGCCTGGCGGTTAAGAGCGTTGGGCCAGTAACCAGCAGACAGCCTGGCGGTTAAGAGCGTTTGGCCAGTAACCAGCAGACAGCCTGGCGGTTAAGAGCGTTGGGCCAGTAACCAGCAGACAGCCTGCGGTTAAGAGCGTTGGGCCAGTAACCAGCAGACAGCCTGGCGGTTAAGAGCGCTGGGCCAGTAACCAGCAGACAGCCTGGCGGTTAAGAGCGTTGGGCCAGTAACCAGCAGACAGCCTGGCGGTTAAGAGCGTTGGGCCAGTAACCAGCAGACAGCCTGGCGGTTAAGAGCGTTGGGCCAGTAACCAGCAGACAGCCTGCGGTTAAGAGCGTTGGGCCAGTAACCAGCAGACAGCCTGGCGGTTAAGAGCGCTGGGCCAGTAACCAGCAGACAGCCTGGCGGTTAAGAGCGTTTGGCCAGTAACCAGCAGACAGCCTGGCGGTTAAGAGCGTTGGGCCAGTAACCAGCAGACAGCCTGGCGGTTAAGAGCGTTTGGCCAGTAACCAGCAGACAGCCTGGCGGTTAAGAGCGTTTGGCCAGTAACCAGCAGACAGCCTGGCGGTTAAGAGCGTTGGGCCAGTAACCAGCAGACAGCCTGGCGGTTAAGAGCGTTGGGCCAGTAACCAGCAGACAGCCTGGCGGTTAAGAGCGTTGGGCCAGTAACCAGCAGACAGCCTGGCGGTTAAGAGCGTTGGGCCAGTAACCAGCAGACAGCCTGGCGGTTAAGAGCGTTGGGCCAGTAACCAGCAGACAGCCTGGCGGTTAAGAGCGTTGGGCCAGTAACCAGCAGACAGCCTGGCGGTTAAGAGCGTTGGGCCAGTAACCAGCAGACAGCCTGGCGGTTAAGAGCGTTGGGCCAGTAACCAGCAGACAGCCTGGCGGTTAAGAGCGTTGGGCCAGTAACCAGCAGACAGCCTGGCGGTTAAGAGCGTTGGGCCAGTAACCAGCAGACAGCCTGGCGGTTAAGAGCGTTGGGCCAGTAACCAGCAGACAGCCTGGCGGTTAAGAGCGTTGGGCCAGTAACCAGCAGACAGCCTGGCGGTTAAGAGCGTTGGGCCAGTAACCAGCAGACAGCCTGGCGGTTAAGAGCGTTTGGCCAGTAACCAGCAGACAGCCTGGCGGTTAAGAGCGTTGGGCCAGTAACCAGCAGACAGCCTGGCGGTTAAGAGCGTTTGGCCAGTAACCAGCAGACAGCCTGGCGGTTAAGAGCGTTTGGCCAGTAACCAGCAGACAGCCTGGCGGTTAAGAGCGTTGGGCCAGTAACCAGCAGACAGCCTGGCGGTTAAGAGCGTTGGGCCAGTAACCAGCAGACAGCCTGGCGGTTAAGAGCGTTGGGCCAGTAACCAGCAGACAGCCTGGCGGTTAAGAGCGTTGGGCCAGTAACCAGCAGACAGCCTGGCGGTTAAGAGCGTTGGGCCAGTAACCAGCAGACAGCCTGGCGGTTAAGAGCGTTGGGCCAGTAACCAGCAGACAGCCTGGCGGTTAAGAGCGTTGGGCCAGTAACCAGCAGACAGCCTGGCGGTTAAGAGCGTTGGGCCAGTAACTGAAAGATCACTGGTTCAATCTCAGACATGGCAAGTAGACAAGGATAAAAAGTCGCTCTGGATAAGAGCTTCCAAGTGGCGCAGCGTCTCAGGCACTGCATCTCAGAGCTAGAGGTGTCACTACAGACACCCTGGTTCGAATCCAGACTGTATCACAACTGGCCGTGATTGGGAGTCCCATAGGATGCACACAATTGACCCAGCATCGTCCCAGTTTGGCCGGTGTAGGCTGTCATTGTAAATAAGAATTTGTACTTAACTGACATGCCTTGTTAAACAAATAAAACATACAGTTCTGCTAAATGATTTAAATGTTGTTTCAGGTTTGTTACTAACATTTACTTCCTCTTTGACATGTTTAGCTGTTAGGTCTATCCAATAAACCTACTAAAAAAGGCATTAGTATTTATACCATATCAAGGTTAATTCAATCTAGGTCTATGGTTTTATAAATAGCCTGCAGAGAAATTATCAATAGGCTACATATTGATTCTGGATATCTGTATTTTTAGAAGAAAAAAAAAAATATATGTATATAAAATATTGACACCATGGAAGACTTGTATATTATATAAATCATGGAAGACTTGTATATTATATAAATCATGGAAGACTTGTATATTATATAAATCATGGAAGACTTGTATATTATATAAATTATGGAAGACTTGTATATTATATAAATTATGGAAGACTTGTATATTATATAAATCATGGAAGACTTGTATATTATATAAATCATGGAAGACTTGTATATTATATAAATCATGGAAGACTTGTATATTATATAAATCATGGAAGACTTGTATATTATATCAATCATGGAAGACTTGTATATTATATCAATCATGGAAGACTTGTATATTATATAAATCATGGAAGACTTGTATATTATATAAATCATGGAAAACTTGTATATTATATAAATCATGGAAGACTTGTATATTATATAAATCATGGAAGACTTGTATATTATATCAATCATGGAAGACTTGTATATTATATCAATCATGGAAGACTTGTATATTATATCAATCATGGAAGACTTGTATATTATATCAATCATGGAAGACTTGTATATTATATCAATCATGGAAGACTTGTATATTATATCAATCATGGAAGACTTGTATATTATATCAATCATAGAAGACTTGTATATTATATAAATCGTAGAAGACTTGTATATTATATAAATCATAGAAGACTTGTATATTATATAAATCATGGAAGACTTGTATATTATATAAATCATGGAAGACTTGTATATTATATAAATCATGGAAGACTTGTATATTATATAAATCATAGAAGACTTGTATATTATATAAATCATGGAAGACTTGTATATTATATAAATCATGGAAGACTTGTATATTATATCAATCATGGAAGACTTGTATATTATATCAATCATAGAAGACTTGTATATTATATCAATCATGGAAGACTTGTATATTATATAAATCATAGAAGACTTGTATATTATATAAATCATGGAAGACTTGTATATTATATAAATCATGGAAGACTTGTATATTATATAAATCATGGAAGACTTGTATATTATATAAATCATAGAAGACTTGTATATTATATAAATCATAGAAGACTTGTATATTATATAAATCATAGAAGACTTGTATATTATATAAATCATAGAAGACTTGTATATTATATAAATCATGGAAGACTTGTATATTATATAAATCATAGAAGACTTGTATATTATATAAATCATGGAAGACTTGTATATTATATCAATCATAGAAGACTTGTATATTATATAAATCATGGAAGACTTGTATATTATATCAATCATGGAAGACTTGTATATTATATAAATCATAGAAGACTTGTATATTATATAAATCATAGAAGACTTGTATATTATATAAATCATAGAAGACTTGTATATTATATAAATCATGGAAGACTTGTATATTATATCAATCATGGAAGACTTGTATATTATATAAATCATGGAAGACTTGTATATTATATCAATCATAGAAGACTTGTATATTATATAAATCATGGAAGACTTGTATATTATATCAATCATAGAAGACTTGTATATTATATAAATCATGGAAGACTTGTATATTATATCAATCATGGAAGACTTGTATATTATATCAATCATAGAAGACTTGTATATTATATAAATCATAGAAGACTTGTACTGTAATGCGTGAAGCTAAAGTTAATAAGATGTATTTTATTGTGCTGCGAACAGTTAACACACAACACAACAGCAACAGACACATGAAGTGTCACACTTTATTTACAAAAACATATCATGATGAGAACCTAACAACAGTCTGGTGTGAGAGGACAGGACATGAGAAGAATGCGACGATGACAACATAATTAACATAATACGAAAGTAGACAGTAGGACATCCAGTGCCGTTTTTTAGTTCCATGCCATGGGTTTAGCCGGGGTCTGGATGGCTGTGGTAGGCAGAGGCAGAGGCAGAGGCAGAGGCAGAGGCAGTTGTCCCTGCCGGTACAGAAGCAGGTAGCATGGTGGACGCACACCAGTGTTGAGGCCTCTCGGGCGAGTTTACTTTCTGCGGCGGGCTGCGGCTCCCTTCTTGCTGCTGCAATGCGCCAACAGTGAAAACACACGTCAGGGGTCCTGTTCTGTTATGTAGGTAATGCCCTCTAGTGTCAAGCATTGGCTTTGAACAGCACCAAATGCCATAGTCCCCTTGGTGAGCCATAGTTGGAATGTATTATGTATTTATTATATGTTTAGGCTAACATACCACGTGTAAATTAGAATGTCCAAATAGACTACGGGCCAACATTGATTCTGAGGTCAGGATGTAGTGTTTTTACAATGCTATTACTACTGTGAGAGAAAATTGTATTTTAAAATAAGCCTATCATACAAGGATTAATAAGTTACATTTGATTTGATTCTTTGTTCAAAATGTTGGACTACCTTTTAACTATCCTGGATAGAGTGGTATGTTGAGGAAGCTATTGTAAAACACAGTGGATGTCATGTTCAGTATGCTAGTGTAAAACACAGTGGATGTCATGTTCAGTATGCTATTGTCAAACACAGTGGATGTCATGTTCAGTATGCTATTGTAAAACACAGTGGATGTCATGTTCAGTATGCTATTGTAAAACACAGTGGATGTCATGTTCAGTATGCTAGTGTAAAACACAGTGGATGTCATGTTCAGTATGCTATTGTAAAACACAGTGGATGTCATGTTCAGTATGCTATTGTAAAACACAGTGGATGTCATGTTCAGTATGCTAGTGTAAAACACAGTGGATGTCATGTTCAGTATGCTAGTGTAAAACACAGTGGATGTCATGTTCAGTATGCTATTGTAAAACACAGTGGATGTCATGTTCAGTATGCTAGTGTAAAACACAGTGGATGTCATGTTCAGTATGCTATTGTAAAACACAGTGGATGTCATGTTCAGTATGCTAGTGTAAAACACAGTGGATGTCATGTTCAGTATGCTAGTGTAAAACACAGTGGATGTCATTTTGACCAGTGTTAAATAGTTTTAGTCACACATTTAGATTGAGTTGACTGACCAAGCTACATTACAATGTCAAGCCATGCCATACTTACCTCTGAGTTGTATCAGATGGGGAACTATAGCTATTTCATGTATTACATTGAGACAAAGGAGCTCAGGGAGAGATTCATACACAGTAATACTGTAAGTAGCCTATTTCTCATACTTGAAGAATGAAAGTTCTCCACCAATGACTCATCCACACAGACTCAGACAGACGGCAAAGAAACTGAGGCAATAAATGAATGTGGCCTACAATGTTCAGTAGGCCAATGTTAACAGCAATGTGTTCTCTTTGATTAATCTTGAAGAAAACTTGTGCCAATAAAAGAGCAAGTGGTGAGACTTTCAATGGTTCACTAGTACTTCCTGTAGCTGGGCATGATGTGGTGAAAGTACTTCCTATTGACATATATTTCTGTTGAGCCTCACTTCCTATTGATATATTATGCTATAAATACCTCTCCTCTGGTATGGTCGAGGTAAGTCACTCATTATTGGCTATTATTGTAAGGTGGATGGTGTTTCAGGGGGTCAGCTGGGGAATTATTTGAATGTTTTTACTACGCACGTCACTTCAGTGTTTTGCAATGGCCTACCTTTATGCAGAAAGGCAGTGTGCTTCTTAGTGCAACAGTCATGCCTTAGTGTTGCAGAAGGAAGCCGTATGTGTTGACCAACACAGGTATTAAGGTGTTATGACAATGCATTTCATTATTCATTGTAGGAAATGCATCAGATCAGATTATCATGCTGTCTGTCTCTGAAGAGTGGAGAGAGTATTTTTGTCCCAAATGGCACCCTGTCCCAGAGTTTGGTCGGTGTAGGCTGTCAACGTAAATAAGAATTTGTTCTTAACTGACTTGCCTAGTTCAATAAAGAAATAAAAAACAAACAACCTACAGTGGGGAGAACAAGTATTTGATACACTGCCGATTTTGCAGGTTTTCCTACTTACAAAGCATGTAGAGGTACACTTCAACTGTGAGAGACGGAATCTAAAACAAAAATCCAGAGAATCACATTGTATGATTTTTAAATAATTAATTTGCATTTTATTGCATGACATAAGTATTTGATCACCTACCAACCAGTAAGAATTCCGGCTCTCACAGACCTGTTAGTTTTTCTTTAAGAAGCCCTCCTGTTCTCCACTCATTACCTGTATTAACTGCACCTGTTTGAACTCGTTACCTGTATAAAAGAAACCTGTCCACACACTCAATCAAACAGACTCCAACCTCTCCACAATGGCCAAGACCAGAGAGCTGTGTAAGGACATCAGGGATAAAATTGTAGACCTGCACAAGGCTGGGATGGGCTACAGGACAATAGGCAAGCAGCTTGGTGAGAAGGCAACAACTGTTGGCGCAATTATTAGAAAATGGAAGAAGTTCAAGATGACGGTCAATCTCCCTCAGTCTGGGGCACCATGCAAGATCTCACCTTGTGCGGCATCAATGATCATGAGGAAGGTGAGGGATCAGCCCAGAAATACACGGCAGGACCTGGTCAATGACCTGAATAGAGCTGCGACCAGTCTCAAAGAAAACCATTAGTAACACACTACGCCGTCATGGATTAAAATCCTGCAGCACACGCAAGGTCCCCCTGCTCAAGCCAGCGCATGTCCAGGCCCGTCTGAAGTTTGCCAATGACCATCTGGATGATCCAGAGGAGGAATGGGAGAAGGTCATGTGGTCTGATGAGACAAAAATAGAGCTTTTTGGTCTAAACTCCACTCGCCGTGTTTGGAAGAAGAAGAAGGATGAGTACAACCCCAAGAACACCATCCCAACCGTGAAGCATGGAGGTGGAAACATCATTCTTTGGGGATCCTTTTCTGCAAAGGGGACAGGACGACTGCACCGTATTGAGGGGAGGATGGATGGGGCCATGTATCGCGAGATCTTGGCCAACAACCTCCTTCCCTCAGTAAGAGCATAGAAGATGGGTCGCGGCTGGGTCTTCCAGCATGACAACGACCCGAAACACACAGCCAGGGCAACTAAGGAGTGGCTCCGTAAGAAGCATCTCAAGGTCCTGGAGTGGCCTAGCCAGTCTCCAGACATGAACCCAATAGAAAATCTTTGGAGGGAGCTGAAAGTCCGTATTGCCCAGCGACAGCCCCGAAACCTGAAGGATCTGGAGAAGGTCTGTATGGAGGAGTGGGCCAAAATCCCTGCTGTAGTGTGTGCAAACCTGGTCAAGAACTACAGAAAACGTATGATTTCTGTAATTGCAAACAAAGGTTTCTGTACCAAATATTAAGTTCTGCTTTTCTGATGTATCAAATACTTAGGTCATGCAATAAAATGCAAATTAATTACTTAAATATCATACAATGTGATTTTCTGGATTTTTGTTTTAGATTCCGTCACTCACAGTTGAAGAGTACCTATGATAAAAATTACATACTTCTACATGCTTTGTAAGTGGGAAAACCTGCAAAATAGGCAGTGTATCAAATACTTATTCTCCCCACTGTATATAGTGCACTACTTTCACCAGAACCCTATGTAGTGTACCATATTGGGAATACGAGGCCATTTGGGACGCAAACAATGACTGGGAGAGGAAGGAAGGCTGAGGGAGTGGGAGGAAGTACTTACTGTTTCTGCAGCTCGTCAATACGATTTCTGAGAGAGATTACCTGAAAACAACATATGAGCGTGTTTAAAACAATCAGAAGCAGCAGGGTGGTTGATTGGGGTCGTTCGATTTGACCCCTGACCTTTAAAGAGACAGCAGCAGTCCTGTTGGAACGACCTGTTGGGCTGAGGTGTGCAACCAAGAGCACTCACACACACACACATATACCCACTACAGCACTAATGAATACTAGTGTCTGAATCGGCTGTTATAGTTGATCTGATATCATTAAATCAAAGGAGGCTGGTGAGGGGAGGATGGCTCAAAATAATAAGAGAATGGAATGGCATCAAACACGTGTTTAATGTATCCATTCCACCTATTCCGACCCAGCAATTACCACGAGCCAGTCCTCGCCAGTTAAGGTGCCACCAACCTGCCGTGCATTAAACATAAGTCATATGTTGAATATTGGGGCCCTAAGGGGCTTTTAAAAATGTAGTGACAGCCAAACCTTTAGCTTTCTTTTTGTGTTGTTCCTGATGTCTTTCTCTCAGACATCAGTCTGTCTGTCAGTGTTCCAGCTCAATGGGAGTACAAGGCAAACGGGACAGCAAACGCCACTAGAAAGACAGTGGAGGAAGTCAGTAGTGAGGCTTCAGTTGGATGGAGATACGGAGGAAGTCAGTAGTGAGAATTCAGTTGGATGGAGATACGGAGGAAGTCAGTAGTGAGGCTTCAGTTGGATGGAGATACGGAGGAAGTCAGTAGTGAGGCTTCAGTTGGATGGAGATACGGAGGAAGTCAGTAGTGAGGCTGCAGTTGGATGGAGATACGGAGGAAGTCAGCAGTGAGGCTTCAGTTGGATGGAGATACGGAGGAAGCCAGTAGTGAGGCTGCAGTTGGATGGAGATACGGAGGAAGTCAGCAGTGAGGCTGCAGTTGGATGGAGATACGGATTTGGACTTGTGGTTTTACCCAATTCTCCGTTCTGGGCAATGATTATGACACCATTTCTGATCCAATCATTAATTCCTACATTGTTGTGCTCCTGGCCTGAGAGGATGGACGTTCCATGTGGTCAGTAGCTAGATGTAGAAGGCTAATGTTAACTAGCTAACGTTTCCCAGAATGGAAGTTAGGCTAGCGAGCAAGCATTTTAGCCAGGTAGCCTAGGACAAAAAAAAATACAATTGTGTACTGTATGATAGAGTGATAGATCGCACACACACACACACGCTCAAACAGAAATCAGAGCCATGGACAGCCACATCATATTCAGCTTATGTTGATTGGACTAAATAGTTTTTGGTATCTTTTAGTTGTCACTGTATTAAACTAAGCAGAGGTGATTAGATGATGTTGAATTTGAAATGGTGCTGGAATAGTGGCGGCAGCTCCTGTTTTCTTTGCGACTAGCGGTAGCAATAGTTGTTTAGTGGTCCAAAAATGTTGATGACATTACCTTGCTTAACCATGATGTAGGTCATACACTACCGTTCAAAAGTTGGGGTCACTTAGAAATGTCCTGGTTTTTGAAAGAAAAAATAACATAAAATTGATCAGAAATACAGTGTTGACATTGTTAATGTTGTAAATTAGTATTGTAGCTGGAAACAGATGATTTTTTATGGAATATCTACATAGGCGTACAGAGGCCCATTATCAGCAACCATCACTTCCAATGGCACGTTGTGTTAGCTAATCCAAGTTTATAATTTTAAAAGGCTAATTGATTATTAGAAAACCATTTTGCAATTATGCTAGCGCAGCTGAAAACTGTTGTGCTGTTTAAAGAAGAAATATAACTGGCCTTCTTTAGACTAGTTGAGTATCTGGAGCATCAGCATTTGTGGGTTCGATTACAGGCTCAAAATGTCCAGAAACAAAGAACTTTCTTCTGAAACTCGTCAGTCTATTCTTGTTCTGAGAAATGAAGACTATTCCATGCGAGAAATAGCCAAGAAACTGAAGATATCGTACAACGCTGTGTACTACTCCCTTCACAGAACAGGGCAAACTGTCTCTAACCAGAATAGAAAGAGGAGTGGGAGGCCCCGGTGCACAACTGAATAAGAGGACAAGTACGTTAGAGTGTCTAGTTTGAGAAACAGACGCCTCACAAGTCCTCAACTGGCAGCTTCATTAAATAGTACCTGCAAAACACCAGTTTCAACGTCAACAGCGAAGAGGCGACTACGGGATGCTGGCCTTCTAGGCAGAGTTGCAAAGAAAAAGCCATATCTCTGACTGTCCAATAAAAATAAAATATTAAGATGGGCAAAAGAACACAGAAACTGGACAGAGGAAGATATGGCTTTTTCTTTGCACCATCTAGTTGAAAAGCCTTCCCAGAAGAGTGGAGGTTGTTATAGCAGCAAAGGGGGGACCAACTCAATATTAATGCCCATAATTTTGTGTTCGACGAGCAGGTGTCCACATTCTTTTGGCGATGTAGTGTATGTAGCTACTTTAAATTATGTGGTGGGGTAAAAAATCTCAACTATGTTGTTTTTTTGTATAAAAAAATGTACTTGATTGAAAAGTGAATTGACTAATGTATAATACAGTAATGTTGCATAGTATCTCTATGGAAGAAGCACATCAAATGGAAATGTAAAAATCACTCACCTCATACTTCTGCCTCTTGAGTTTCTCAATGTGTTCATACTTCTCAGACTCCAGCTGGTGCATCCATTCCCACAGATCCTTAGCCTTATCCCTGCAAAGGACAAATGGTGAAGAGCAGAACATTGAGGAGGTTGGGTTAAAAACGGCATATTTCTGTGATCAGAAAATGACAATCGACAATACAACTACAACTATGTCATGCTCAGAACCCCCCCCCCACTAGTCAAGCTGCTTAGAACCCCCCCCCCACTAGTCAAGCTGCTCAGAACCCCCCCCCACTAGTCAAGCTGCTTAGAACCCCCCCCCCCACTAGTCAAGCTGCTCAGAACCCCCCCCCACTAGTCAAGCTGCTTAGAACCCCCCCCCACTAGTCAAGCTGCTTAGAACCCCCCCCCACTAGTCAAGCTGCTCAGAACCCCCCCCCAATAGTCAAGCTGCTCAGAACCCCCCCCCACTAGTCAAGCTGCTCAGAACCCCCCCCCAATAGTCAAGCTGCTCAGAACCCCCCCCCCCACTAGTCAAGCTGCTTAGAACCCCCCCCCCCACTAGTCAAGCTGCTTAGAACCCCCCCCCCACTAGTCAAGCTGCTCAGAACCCCCCCCACTAGTCAAGCTGCTCAGAACCCCCCCCCACTAGTCAAGCTGCTCAGAACCCCCCCCCACTAGTCAAGCTGCTTAGAACCCACCCCCACTAGTCAAGCTGCTCAGAACCCCCCCCCCACTAGTCAAGCTGCTCAGAACCCCCCCACTAGTCAAGCTACTCAGGTCCACGCCCCCCACTAGTCAAGCTGCTTAGAACCCCCCCCCACTAGTCAAGCTACTCAGGTCCACCCCCCCCACTAGTCAAGCTACTCAGAACCCCCCCACTAGTCAAGCTACTCAGGTCCACCCCCCCCACTAGTCAAGCTACTCAGGTCCACGCCCCCCACTAGTCAAGCTGCTTAGAACCCCCCCCCACTAGTCAAGCTGCTTAGAACCCCCCCACTAGTCAAGCTACTCAGGTCCACCCCCCCCACTAGTCAAGCTACTCAGGTCCACGCCCCCCACTAGTCAAGCTGCTTAGAACCCCCCCCCACTAGTCAAGCTGCTTAGAACCCCCCCCCCACTAGTCAAGCTGCTCAGAACCCCCCCCACTAGTCAAGCTGCTCAGAACCCCCCCCCCCCACTAGTCAAGCTGCTTAGAACCCCCCCCCACTAGTCAAGCTGCTCAGAACCCCCCCACTAGTCAAGCTGCTCAGAACCCCCCCCCCTCACTAGTCAAGCTGCTCAGAACCCCCCCCCCCACTAGTCAAGCTGTTCAGAACCCCCCCCCCACTAGTCAAGCTGCTCAGAACCCCCCCCCTCACTAGTCAAGCTGTTCAGAACCCCCCCCCCTCACTAGTCAAGCTGCTCAGAACCCCCCCCCCTCACTAGTCAAGCTGTTCAGAACCCCCCCCCCACTAGTCAAGCTGCTCAGAACCCCCCCCACTAGTCAAGCTGCTCAGAACCCCCCCCACTAGTCAAGCTGCTCAGAACCCCCCCCCCTCCCACTAGTCAAGCTGCTCAGAACCCCCCCACTAGTCAAGCTGTTCAGAACCCCCCCCCCCCCACTAGTCAAGCTGTTCAGAACCCCCCCCCCCCCACTAGTCAAGCTGCTCAGAACCCCCCCCCCCCCCACTAGTCAAGCTGTTCAGAACCCCCCCCCACTAGTCAAGCTGCTCAGAACCCCCCCCCACTAGTCAAGCTGCTCAGAACCCCCCCCCACTAGTCAAGCTGCTTAGAACCCCCCCCCCCACTAGTCAAGCTGCTCAGAACCCCCCCCCCCACTAGTCAAGCTGCTCAGAACCCCCCCCCACTAGTCAAGCTGCTCAGAACCCCCCCCCCCCACTAGTCAAGCTGCTCAGAACCCCCCCCCCCCTAGTCAAGCTGCTCAGAACCCCCCCCCCCCACTAGTCAAGCTGCTCAGAACCCCCCCCCCCCTAGTCAAGCTGCTCAGAACCCCCCCCCCCCACTAGTCAAACTGCTCAGAACCCCCCCCCCACTAGTCAAGCTGCTCAGAACCCCCCCCCCCCACTAGTCAAGCTGCTCAGAACCCCCCCCCCCACTAGTCAAGCTGTTCAGAACCCCCCCCCCCCCACTAGTCAAGCTGCTCAGAACCCCCCCCCCCCACTAGTCAAGCTGTTCAGAACCCCCCCCCCCCACTAGTCAAGCTGTTCAGAACCCCCCCTCCACTAGTCAAGCTGCTCAGAACCCCCCCCCCCACTAGTCAAGCTGCTCAGAACCCCCCCCCCCCACTAGTCAAGCTGCTCAGAACCCCCCCCCCCCCCACTAGTCAAGCTGCTCAGAACCCCCCCCCCCCCACTAGTCAAGCTGCTCAGAACCCCCCCCCCCCCACTAGTCAAGCTGCTCAGAACCCCCCCCCCCCCCACTAGTCAAGCTGCTCAGAACCCCCCCCCCACTAGTCAAGCTGCTCAGAACCCCCCCACTAGTCAAGCTGCTTAGAACCCCCCCCCCCCACTAGTCAAGCTGCTCAGAACCCCCCCCCACTAGTCAAGCTGCTTAGAACCCCCCCCCCCCCCACTAGTCAAGCTGCTCAGAACCCCCCCCACTAGTCAAGCTGCTTAGAACCCCCCCCCCCCACTAGTCAAGCTGCTCAGAACCCCCCCCACTAGTCAATCTGCTTAGAACCCCCCCCCCCTCCCCACTAGTCAAGCTGCTTAGAACCCCCCCCCCACTAGTCAAGCTGCTTAGAACCCCCCCCCCTCCCCACTAGTCAAGCTGCTCAGAACCCCCCCCCCCCACTAGTCAAGCTGCTCAGAACCCCCCCCCACTAGTCAAGCTGCTCAGAACCCTCCCCACTAGTCAATCTGCTTAGAACCCCCCCCCCCTCCCCACTAGTCAAGCTGCTCAGAACCCCCCCCCCCTCCCACTAGTCAAGCTGCTCAGAACCCCCCCCCCCCCCCCCCACTAGTCAAGCTGCTCAGGTTCACGCCCCAACCCGCCCTCCCCCAATAGTCAACCAAAACTGATATATTACTTCAGCTTGTCCTCGTTCAGATGGTCGATGTTGAGAGGCTTGCGTCTCTCTGCCAGGATCTTCTTCTTCTTCTCTCTCTCAGTCTGCTTCTTACCTCCTCTCTTAGTGTCAGCCTGGGGGTGACAGAGCAACAGCAGCAGGTTCAGAGACACATGCATAAGGAACATAGCCTGGCTACCCATCCACATCGCTCTGGCCCCACTCCATGCCTGGCTACCCATCCACATCACTCTGGCCCCACTCCATGCCTGGCTACCCATCCACATCACTCTGGCCCCACTCCATGCCTGGCTACCGATCCACATCACTCTGGCCCAACTCCACGCCTGGCTACCCATCCACATCACTCTAGCCCCACTCCATGCCTGGCTACCGATCCACATCACTCTGGCCCAACTCCACGTCTGGCTACCCATCCACATCACTCTGGCCCAACTCTAGCCCACCAATGTTTCTTCTGCATGATGAGTTTGGATCTGCTTTCCTCCCCAACTCTTTGAGACAGCGAACACATTCTGACCGTTCTGATTGGTCCCAGAAACCGATAGGTTGGGCCAGAGCTGGCCTCACACAAACGACTTCTAGGATGGCAGGTTCAGACCGATGTAAACCTTAAAAAGTGTTTCCAGAAGAGCAGATTGGCTGTGATGCACTCTCTATGTAGAGAACAAGATAGTGCACTCTCTATGTAGAGAACAAGATAGTGCACTCTCTATGTAGAGAACAAGGTAGTGCACTCTCTATGTAGAGAACAAGATAGTGCACTCTCTATGTAGAGAACAATATAGTGCACTCTCTATGTAGAGAACAAGGTAGTGCACTCTCTATGTAGAGAACAAGGTAGTGCACTCTCTATGTAGAGAACAAGAAAGTGCACTCTCTATGTAGAGAACAAGGTAGTGCACTCTCTATGTAGAGAACAAGATAGTGCACTCTCTATGTAGAGAACAAGGTAGTGCCCTGGATCTGTGTTTAGCGTTGTGTGAGGAGGTCACTTTACCTTCTGCAGTGAGCTGCCGTAGCTGGAGCCCATGTTGGACAGAGCTGACTTCTTCTTAGCATCGTCATCGGCCTTCCTCTTTTGATCCATCTCCTCCTTCTTCAGCCTCTCCTCCTGTACAAGCAGTCAGAACACCCGCGTTTAAACCCCATGTTGGTAAAAAATTAACTAAATGACATGTTGAATTCATATGTTTGCTTGCGGAGTGTAGGCTACAGACCTCACGTCTGGCCTGGCGTTCCTTGTCCTTCTCAGTGCGTACCCTCTGGATCTCGGCCCTCTCTGACCTACGTTTCTCCTGGGAGGAGAGGACAAACAACACAGTTGTTTACAGGTCTGCCAACAGAAGACATGGTTTACTGTAACCTTGTTGCTTGGGCCAAGGGATAGGTTATTTACAAGTCTGGGACCAAAATACATGGTTTATTGAATGACATATGCCCAAAATTCCCAAAATGTCAGCATTGACCTACAGTTCCTTTGTATTCAGACCCCTTTACTTTTTCCACGTTGTTACGTTACAGCCTTATTCTAAAATCGATTAAATAAAACATTTTCCTCAGCAATCTACAAACAATACCCCATAATGACAAAGTGAAAACAGTTTTTTGGAATCTTTTGCTAATTTTCAGACCCTTTGCTATGAGACTCGAAATTTCCAATGATCATTGTGAGATGTTTCTACAACTTGTGCTTGTCAGAGCAAACATCAAGCCATGAGGTCGAAGGAATTGTCCGTAGAGCCCAGAGACAGGATTGTGTCGAGGTACAGATCTGGGGAAGGGTACCAAAACATGTCTGCAGCATTGAAGGTCCCCAAGAACACAGTTGCCTCCATCATTCTTAAATGGAAGAAATTTGGAACCACCAAGACTCTTCCAAGAGCTGGCTGCCCGGCCAAACTGAGCAATCAGGGGAGAAGGGTCTTGGTCAGGGAGGTGACCAAGAACCCGATGGTCACTCAGTTCCTCTGTGGCGATGGGAGAACCTTCCAGAAGGACAACCATCTCTGCAGCACTCCACCAATCAGGCCTTTATGGTAGAGTGGCCAGATGGAAGCCACTCCTCAGTAAAAGGCACATGACAACCCACTTGGAGTTTGCCAAAAGGTACCTAAAGACTCTCAGACCATGAGAATCAAGATTCTCTGGTCTGATTAAACCAAGATTGAACTCTTTGGCCTGAATGCCAAGCGTCATGTCTGGAGGAAACCTGGCACCATCCCTATGGTGAAGCATGGCGGTGGCAGAATCATACTGTTAGGATGTTTTTCAGCAGCAGGGACTGGAAGACTAGTCAGGATCGAGGTAAAGATGAACGGAGCAAAGTACAGAGAAATCCTTGATGAAAACCTGCTCCAGAGCGTTCAGAACAACATTTCTGGAGATACCTGACAATAGCTGTGCAGCGACACTCCCCATCCAACCTGATAGAGCGTGAGAGGATCTGCAGAGAAAAATGGGAGAAACTCCCCAAATACAAGTCTGCCAAGCTTGTAGCGTCAAACCCAAGAAGACTAAATTCTGTAATCACTGTCAAAGATGTTTTAACAAAGTACTGATTAAAGGGTCTGAATACTTATGTAAATGTGAAATTTCATGTTTTATTTTGTCATAAATTAGCAAACATTTATAAAACCCTGTTTTTGCTTTATCATTATGGGGTATTATGTGTAGATAGATGAGAAAAACAACAACAATTTAACAATTTTTGAATAAAGCTGAAATGTAATAAAGTCCCTTGTAGCTCAGTTGGTAGAGCATGGCGCTTGCAACGCCAGGGTTGTGGGTTTGATTCCCACGGGGGACTAGTATGAATAAAGTATGAAAATGTATGTAAGTTGCTCTGGATAAGAGCGTCTGATAAATGATGTAAATGTGGAAAAAGTATTGGGGTCTGAATACTTTCTGAAGGTGCTGTATGTATTAGTTTGTGCTGTATGTATTAGTTTGTGCTGTATGTATTAGTTTGTGCTGTATGTATTAGTTTGTGCTGTATGTATTAGTTTGTGCTGTATGTATTAGTTTGTGCTGTATGTATTAGTTTGTGCTCCATTCCTCAAGTCAAGCATAGTTTCTACACCTGTAAATGTGAGGTAATAATAGCTCACAATTCTGGACTTGAGGGCGATAAGCTCCTCCTCCTCCTTCTTCCTGTTCTCAAAGTGGACGTCGATCAGCCCCTGCAGCTCCATCAGGTCTTTGTTCTGACGCTTCTTATGGAGGTCCTGTTAGAACCACAAAGTTAAAGAGAGATTTCCTCCAGTTTAGTATCCCTGTACCAGACATAAACTGCTGCTTTCTTGGCCAGGGCTCACTTGAAAAATAGACGTTTTAGTTCAAGAAACAGGATTAAGGAATAACTATTGAAAGTGTACTTACGTCAAAGTCCACCTTCTCGCCATCAGGGACCTTAGGGACTCTACGGAATGTCAAAAGATGCCACTTAAGTTATGTCTAATGCTTTAGGACAACACAGCAATATTCACCAGGTTCTGGCGCTGCCATTATTAGTTCTGTCCTTATAAAACATTTAGCATACAAGCTACATGGTTACAAACACATGGACGCTAGGGGTTCCGGAATTCCGGTCAATACCATTTCAATTCAGTCAATTCAGGAAGTAAACTGAAATTCCAGCAATTCCAATTCGTTCAATTCTTTCTTCCCTTGCTTTTTAAATAGGACAATTGGAATTGATCCCAACCCAGATGGACAACCATTCACAGCTTGAACTGGTTGGTTTGACATGAATGTTGGATGGAACTTCTACTCACTTGAACTTGGGCTTCTCCTCTGTTCAGTAAGAACATGGTAAAGGGGAAGAATATAACATAGTGTTAGAGATATCACATAGAGCAGACAGACAGTGTTAGAGATATCACATAGAGCAGACAGACAGTGTTAGAGATATCACATAGAGCAGACAGACAGTGTTAGAGATATCACATAGAGCAGACAGACAGTGTTAGAGATATCACATAGAGCAGACAGACAGTGTTAGAGATATCACATAGCAATCAGACAGTGTTAGAGATATCACATAGCAGACAGACAGTGTTAGAGATATCACATAGAGCAGACAGACAGTGTTAGAGATATCACATAGAGCAGACAGACAGTGACAAGCGTCTCAAGCAACAGACCAAAATGGAGGTTCAGTTAATCAAGGGGACATATCCGTGTGGACACACTTCGTGTTACATCTCTGGGCCGCAGTTTCAGGCTACTTTTAACTTCTAAAATAATAACAAATTATTATTATAATAGGAAAATAAACCGTTTGTAGGTCTTACTTTCAAATTCACAATGTTCACTTGGTATGTGTTAGTGAAAGAAGTTATATAACACGTATAATTACAGACAGTATGGGTGTTTGTAAGGATAAGTAGAACAAGACCAGTATCTTACTGTTTACTATGTAGAATCTCTATGCTATTTATGAGTTATATTACTTTCTAAAACTTATAGAGAAAATTGCAACTAATTACTGCATTGTCAGAATTAGACACGTTCTTCAATCCAAGACTGAATTCTGTACTTGGATGATACATGTTAATACTATTACAAAAGTCAAGTTGGTGGTAGAAATATATATTATTAAGTCAGAAATTACAATAAATTGTCGATAAGTACCGAAACATGTTGTGATTAGATTTTGGCTTCACCTTCACACTCAAACAGGTAGAAAACACAATCAAAGCCACAGCAACACCCTTGCAGTCAGAGAAATACAAACTACCATCTTGTTCTCCCTCTTCGATTGGTTTGGCAGAATGTCATGCAGAAAGAGAAGCAGACAGAGCAGACATGAACATAGGAGTCACTGCAGCATCATATTCCTCCACCCTGTCTCACACTGTCACAACAAGTCTGTTTGCTGACACTGCTTATATCTGCCACTCAGGCTGTAGTCTCGCTTGACAGACTATTTGTTCCGAGATTACTCTGGGCTTGACTTTCATTAATTTGTTGGGAGTTTGGGGAAAGATATTTAGCAGGAGATTTGGGCAGTATTTTGCTGCTGGAGCACATGGACAGGTTCTCTTTCTCCAGTCTTGCGATACCACAAACCCCCTGAACTGAGAGAGGAGACTGACACAGTGCAGTCTGTCCAATCAGAAGTACTGTATACATACATCTAAAGAACTTGAATACACATACCTTCCTCTTCATAGGCCTCTGCATGCAGCAAGCGTCCAAAGCAAGAGCATAATAGATATCATGATTAGTGATATATACTGTACACAAGCACAGGACAAGCTGTCGGTAGCTGCTAGGGTTGCAAAATTCCGGAAACTTCCAGAAATCTTCCAATGAGATTTATTTAAAAAAGTTTGCAACCCTGGTGCCTGCTAGCACAGTCAGTGCACATTCAGTTTACTACCCACAGCTTTGCAGAGCATCAATTCACCCACATTCAGTTTACTACCCACAGCTTTGCAGAGCATCAATTCACCCACATTCAGTTTACTACCCACAGCTTTGCAGAGCATCAATTCACCCACATTCAGTTTACTACGCACAGCTTTGCAGAGCATCAATTCACCCACATTCAGTTTACTACGCACAGCTTTGCAGAGCATCAATTCACCCACATTCAGTTTACTACCCACAGCTTTGCAGAGCATCAATTCACCCACATTCAGTTTAAATATGTCAAGAGGTACAGTTAAAGAAAACAGGTTTATATTAATATTGACTATAATAATATATACTTGATATACAGTATAATATTAAATAACACTCCAATGTGAGAACTAAAAAGTTCTTAACAGTCATCAACATTCTACATAATTCCTGTATCATTCCTTTATAGGTTAATAAAATAAGCTTTTCATACAAGATCTCAAAAGGGGCAAAGAAATATCCTTTACATAAAGAAACGTCATCCTTCATCCATGCCGTTCTGGTAATGAAAAACACAGCATAATGAGGTTTATGGAATGGGGGACTATGTCCTCAACATAATCTCAGTAATGGTGAAATTATGATGATTTAGGAAGAGTAACAGAGCTGGGCATGGATAAGAAGAAGACCTTAATCAACATAAAGTTATCAGGTTATTTTGGAGAAGGATTAAAATATAATAAATCAGGTTATTTTGGAGCAGGATTAAAATATAATAATCTGGTCATTTTGGAGCAGGATTAAAATATAATAATCAGGTTATTTTGGAGCAGGATTAAAATATAATAATCAAGTTATTTTGGAGGAGGATTAAAATATAATAATCTGGTTATTTTGGAGCAGGATTAAAATATAATAATCTGGTTATTTTGTTCCAGGATTAAAATATAATAATCTGGTCATTTTGGAGCAGGATTAAAATATAATAATCTGGTCATTTTGGAGAAGGATTAAAATATAATAATCCGATTATTTTGGAGCAGGACTAAAATATAATAATCTGGTCATTTTGGAGCAGGATTAAAATATAATAATCTGGTCATTTTGGAGCAGGATTAAAATATAATAATACGATTATTTTGGAGCAGGACTAAAATATAATAATCTGGTCATTTTGGAGCAGGATTAAAATATAATAATCAGGTTATTTTGGAGCAGGATTAAAATATAATAATCAAGTTATTTTCGAGGAGGATTAAAATATAATAATCTGGTCATTTTGGAGCAGGATTAAAATCTAATAATTAGGTTCTTTTGGAGCAGGATTAAAATATAACCATCAGGTTACATTGGAGCAGGATTAAAATATAATAATCAGGTTACTTTGGAGCAGGATTAAAATATAATAATCAGGTACTTTGGAGCAGGATTAAAATATAACAATCAGGTACTTTGGAGCAGGATTAAAATATAATAATCAAGTTATTTTGAAGCAGGATTAAAATATAATAATCAGTTGGTTATGATGGAAGCTTTCTTTACCTCTTTGAGCATTTTCATACATTTGCCATATTCAAAACAGACAACAGATTTGTTGCCAAGTTTCTAGAAGGCAACCTTCAGGTTCTACTACATTCCCATCATAAACAGAAAGTTTAGAGGGCTACAAAATCAAGGGCTCATGATCTTTTCTCCAGTTGCATTCTGGGAGAAGCAGCTCCCAGTGAGGTGATACAGTAAGTATGGAAGATAGCAGCTCCCAGTAAGGTGATACAGTAAGTATGGAAGATAGCAGCTCCCAGTGAGGTGATACAGTAAGTATGGAAGATAGCAGCTCCCAGTGAGGTGATACAGTAAGTATGGAAGATAGCAGCTCTCAGTGAGGTGATACAGTAAGTATGGAAGATAGCAGCTCCCAGTGAGGTGATACAGTAAGTATGGAAGATAGCAGCTCCCAGTGAGGTGATACAGTAAGTATGGAAGATAGCAGCTCCCAGTGAGGTGATACAGTAAGTATGGAAGATAGCAGCTCCCAGTAAGGTGATACAGTAAGTATGGAAGATAGCAGCTCCCGGTGAGGTGATACAGTAAGTATGGAAGATAGCAGCTCCCAGTGAGGTGATACAGTAAGTATGGAAGATAGCAGCTCCCAGCGAGGTGATACAGTAAGTATGGAAGATAGCAGTCATTGGTTTCTCTTTAGTTACTAGCACCCTTACTAGTTTAGTAAATATGCCCATCTAGGGCTATAGTATCTATTCATCTACTAGCACAACGCATCTGCAGCAGCTAACACCACATTCCTCAATGATCCCTAACCCCTACCACCGTCTAGGCACATCTCAGATCTCCAAGTGCAGAGGGGCTAGGGCCTAGGGGTGGATTTGGGATTGATCATGATCAGTGATATTAAAGAAGCAGTTTGAGAGGAAGCTGCTAAAGCCACTCAGCAAGGAAGAGGCATGCTTTGAGAAAATACATGGACATGTACTGTAGCTATAACTAATATACATAGGAGACTATGGACATGCAGTACTAATATACATAGGAGACTATGGGCATACAGTAATAATATACATAGGAGACTATGGGCATACAGTACTAATATACATAGGAGACTATGGACATACAGTACTAATATACATAGGAGACTATGGGCATGCAGTACTAATATACATAGGAGACTATGGGCATACAGTACTAATATACATAGGAGACTATGGGCATACAGTACTAATATACATAGGAGACTATGGGCATACAGTACTAATATACATAGGAGACTATGGGCATGCAGTACTAATATACATAGGAGACTATGGGCATACAGTACTAATATACATAGGAGACTATGGGCATACAGTACTAATATACATAGGAGACTATGGGCATACAGTACTAATATACATAGGAGACTATGGGCATACAGTACTAATATACATAGGAGACTATGGGCATACAGTACTAATATACATAGGAGACTATGGGCATGCAGTACTAATATACATAGGAGACTATGGGCATTAGACTATGGATAAACAGTACGTAGACCAGGGGTGTCAAACTAATGTTTCCCCGGGGGCCATGTTCAGTATCTCCCCACCCCAGTACTCAAACCACTCCCATTGAATCAGCTCACAGGGGATCCGGCCCGCAGGCTGTATATTTGACACCCCTGACCTGGACGATAGAAGTATGCTTTCTTCATAGTGGGCAGTTATGAAGAGGAGGTACTTCCAGTACTTTAGGGTTTGAGGAGGAGACAGGAGGGACACTATCAGGAGGGACTATGTACTATATTAGTGGGTCTCATCTATGTCTACCTGGGGACAGGTGTGGTTGTACATGGGAAGGATGAATGAATACCCTATGCCACATACCTTCCTCCTCTATCACTTCCTCCTCAGGCTCAGGCTCGGGTTCTGCCTCCTCCTCTACCTCCTCCTCTGGGGCTGCCTCGGGGGCTACCTCTACTTCTACTACCTCTTCTTGGGCTAAGGCAGAGCACGCAGCATGCAGCGAGAAACCAGGGGGAGGAAGGGTTCGGAGAGAGGTTAGAGATGTGTTTATGAATGCGTGAAGGAGGAGAGAGAATCAGTTAGGTTATAGGACAAAATGATATTACTTCAGTTAAAGAAGGAGGGATGCTGAGAATAGTGGAGAGGACAGTACTGTACTGCTGGAGTGGGTGCAGCGAGCAGAGATGCTGAGAGGAGAGAAAAGAGAGGGATGGAAGAGGAAAGAAGGATGGAGAAAGATGGGTAGATGCCAATGAGAAGGAGTGACATGATAGGTTATGAATGATTGATGCTTTTCTGCATACCGGAGATACCTGAGGTTGAAAACGTGTCACATGTCAAAACATGTGGAATTCCTTATTGACCAATCACATGTTTCTTTATTCTTTGAGTTGTCGAATCACTAAACAGTCATTAAGTCAGAACAGTCACCCTTAAGAAGTGTTTGACAAGCAGTTTGATAAATGAAACATGATTAAGCACAGATAAAGCAAACCTAATTATGATCAATGATAAGCAAGCAGGCATTTTGTGAAATAATTTACAAATGCTTGATCAACGATGACAGACTTTATTATCTAGGGAATTCAGTTAATCACCGGACAAACAAAGCAAGAGGTTTTCAATTCCACGTGACAAACTGATACACAAGGCTTACACACACAGAGAAGGCTGTATGCCTGTCATTACGTGGGGCTGCATACTGTAATGTGCTTGTGGTTACTAAGGTATCACAGAGAAGCAAGTATTGAGTCTGACTTCAAACAGAGCTAGCTTTCCAGCTACGTTAAGATTTGATGAGCTCCACATTGCAGACATTTGAGGCTAAGCAAAAGCGGGTGTTAGTTACTAATAAAATATTGAGTCGCACAAATAATCTGTTACAGCAGGCGTTGTCAAACACATTGCAGATTAAGGGTAAGACTCGACAAATTAGTAATATTGGAAAACATAGAAACCAAAATGTCTGTTGTTGTTTTTTACCTTCCTCATCTTCAGTTTCCGAAAGAAGAACAAAAACACAAGTCATTAGTTTATAAACTGGTCCAATCCTTGACCTGATACCTGGCTTTATAGGAGTCTACAGTCTGATCATATATAACAGACAGTATACCATCATCTAGGACTGTATCCAGTCTAGGAGGACAGTATACCATCATCTAGGGTTGTATCCAGTCTAGGAGGACAGTATACCATCATCTAGGACTGTATCCAGTCTAGGAGGACAGTATACCATCATCTAGGACTGTATCCAGTCTAGGAGGACAGTATACTATCATCTAGGACTGTATCCTGTCTAGGAGGACAGTATACCATCATCTAGGACTGTATCCAGTCTAGGAGGACAGTATACCATCATCTAGGACTGTATCCAATCTAGGAGGACAGTATACCATCATCTAGGACTGTATCCAGTCTAGGAGGACAGTATATTATCATCTAGGACTGTATCCAGTCTAGGAGGACAGTATACCATCATCTAGGACTGTATCCAGTCTAGGAGGACAGTATACCATCATCTAGGACTGTATCAAATCTAGGAGGACAGTATATTATCATCTAGGACTGTATCCAGTCTAGGAGGACAGTATACCATCATCTAGGGTTGTATCCAGTCTAGGAGGACAGTATACCATCATCTAGGACTGTATCCTGTCTAGGAGGACAGTATACCATCATTTAGGACTGTATCCTGTCTAGGAGGACAGTATACTATCATCTAGGACTGTATCCAATCTAGGAGGACAGTATATTATCATCTAGGACTGTATCCAGTCTAGGAGGACAGTAAACCATCAACTAGGACGGTATCCAGTCTAGGAGGACAGTATACCATCATCTAGGACTGTATCCAATCTAGGAGGACAGTATATTATCATCTAGGACTGTATCCAGTCTAGGAGGACAGTATACCATCATCTAGGGTTGTATCCAGTCTAGGAGGACAGTATACCATCATCTAGGACTGTATCCTGTCTAGGAGGACAGTATACCATCATCTAGGACTGTATCCTGTCTAGGAGGACAGTATACCATCATCTAGGACTCTATCCAGTCTAGGAGGACAGTATACCATCATCTAGGACTGTATCCAGTCTAGGAGGACAGTATACTATCATCTAGGACTGTATCCTGTCTAGGAGGACAGTATACCATCATCTAGGACTGTATCCAGTCTAGGAGGACAGTATACCATCATATTATTTTAAGACATACTTTCAGGGTCAATGACAAAATGGCAAGATATAATTGTCTAACTTCTAAGGTAAAAGACAATTGCCAGAATGAAATGCTGAGCAGTGGTTCTGTATTCCAGACCACGTTGCCTGAACATACAGTATGTACTTGAAACTCAAAGCTAATCATTACATTACATTCAAAAGAAAACACTTTGATGAAGATAAACGTTATCTTTCCATGAGTCAAGACAAACTTAGACAGACTTCAACCCTTTTAGAAGAATAGAAGAAATGTTTCATTAAAATCACAACTACTGATACAGTGTAAAATAAAGAACAGTTCAGGTCTAACAACAGTATTATTACAGTATTACAAAGTCAACATGGTGTTGAGGACAGACTGGTAGAGAATGGAAATAATCTGTGTCTTCTTCATGAACCCAGTTGGGGGCGACACAGCTCTAAGAATAAAGGATGCTGCAGTACAGAAGGCTTCAGCTCCACCTTGTTTAAATGTGGAGATACATGTCACTGATCATGAAAGTAATAGTTGATTTTTCAACTATTTTGTTGTTATTTTTCACTTACCCTCGATCTGATCACTGAAAAATAAAAACAGCATACAGTTAGCATCAATAGACCCATTTAACTTATAAGACCAACAACTCTTTACAGTAATTCTCCATTCCTACATAAATTAAACATTAATGTTACCACCAATAAACCTCATGCCTTTCCTGTTTCACTCCAATTACAAGTATATGCTAACAAGATTCTAGAGGTCAGGTCGTAAATGTCTCAGTCCCACTGATAGCAGCAAAATGCAGTACATTTATTAGGTTTCACTTGTAAATTATTTGATAGCTAATGGGACTAACAAGGACAAGAAATCCTGAATCATAAAATGAATTAAATTAAGATAGATAGATAGATAGATAGATAGATAGATAGATAGATAGATAGATAGATAGATAGATAGATAGATAGATAGATAGATAGATAGATAGATAGATAGATAGATAGATAGATAGATAGATAGATAGATAGATAGATAGATAGATAGATAGATAGATAGATAGATAGATAGATAGATAGATAGATAGATAGATAGATAGATAGATAGATAGATAGATAGATAGATAGATAGATAGATAGATAGATAGATAGATAGATAGTAAGGTAAATATACAGTTAAATTTACAGGCAAGTGAATATTAGCATGGTTACATTAACTGTACAGGTAAATGACAGGAAGAGATACTTAAATAGTTAAATGTGTGTATGATATAAGTGAGGGAACTAAAAGGAATAAAATGAATCATAAAATGGGAATACTTACACTTCCTCAGTGTCAGACATGGTGACAGTGGACTTACACCTGGAATAAAAGTAGGAAAGATACTTTTTTTAAATGTATTTATTTATTGTAGGATATATATATTTCTTTAATGTGAAGGAGAATACATGGGAAATACACTCCTGAGGGAAGTTATGCCCTCTTCATTCACATCCTTCCAACAACTTTTAAAATCATTTGTAGGTCAACATTTCCAAAGGTGCACTGAAAGTACACCTTAGTGTCATCTAGTACACACGACTAGCTAACATATCTCCTTGTCTTGCTTCATATCTTTGAAGCCCTAGCCTATACAGTACGTGGAAGAACTCTCATTTCTAATCCTTTGGATATATATAAAGTGTCCTCAGAGGGCTCTTTCACACTTAGTGGTCCAGCACAGCTGCAGACGTCTTTCAGGCTTAGTCCATCAGGATTGTATTACCCAGCCTCAGCTGAGACCTTCTCTGTCCACATAGTTATATCTGGGCATCATGGTCATTCATCACAACAAAGAAGGAATAAGCAGTGATGATGGTAAAGAGAAGTCTGAGGATCCTTCCTGATTTGTTGGGTTAGAGATTTGTTGATTAGTCTCCACCAGGGAAACACTCAAACAATAAAACACATTTGGAGATGAGTCTCCACCAGGGAAACACTAAAACAATAGAACACATTTGGAGATGAGTCTCCACCAGGGAAACACTAAAACAATAGAACACATTTGGAGATGAGTCTCCACCAGGGAAACACTAAAACAATAGAACACATTTGGAGATGAGTCTCCACCAGGGAAACACTAAAACAATAGAACACATTTGGTTGAAAATCTATCCTTTGTTTTTAAGTAAAAAAATAATAAAATACTGTATGTATGTATGAGAAATGGAGTGTGTGTGTGGCGCAGGTATGTCCATATGTGTGTGTGTTCGTGCCCTCAGGGTTCCCGAGTGGCGCAGTGGTATAAGGCACTGCATCTCAGTGCTAGAGGGGTCCCTACACATCCTGTTTTGATCCCAGTCTCACAACTGTCCATGACCGGCAATCCCACAGGGCGGCTCACAATTGGCCCAGCGTTGTCCGGGTCAGGGGAGGGTTTGACCAGGGTAGGTCGTCATTGTAAATACGAATTTGTTCTTAACTGACTTGCCTAGTTAAATAGTTAAATAAAGGTTAAATACAAATAAAAAATTAAGTGTGTACATGCAGCCGTCTGAAGCCTGAGAAGGTTAGAGAGTAAGAGGGCCACCACAGGGGTGTCCAGTATTACCTTTAACATTTAGCTGGACACCCCGCAGACATTGTGACTGTCAACATGTTATCAGCTGTTCACCACTAAGCCACCATTGTCATTGCGAATACTGGTACGATGCTGCGGTACATTTAAGGGGAGCAGTTTGTAAATCCTTTGGTTGAAGAGAACAACGACTGGGGAGTTTAGGAGATTATGGTCTGACAACACGACAATGAGACAATGGATGTAACCGGTTACCCAGAACACCCAGTCCAGCTGTATCTCTGTTTTAACTGATAGGATACACTGTACTGTAGCAATGATTACCTGTCTAAATGACTATCACCCTATAGCACTCACATCTGGAACCATGAAATGCTTTGAAAGGCTTTTTCATTGCTCACATCAACACCATTATCCCAGAAACCCTAGACCCACTCCAATTTGCATACCGCTCAAACAGATCCACAGGTGATGCAATCTCTCTATTGCACTCCACACTGCCCTTTCCCACCTGGACAAAAGGAACACCTACATGAGAATGCTGTTCATTGACTACAGCTCAGTGTTCAACACCATAGTTCCCTCAAAGCTCATCACTAAGCTAAGGATCCTGGGACTGAACACCTCCCTCTGCAACTGGATCCACCTTTAAAACAAGTATTGTATGTATCTATATGTATCTAGAAAGCATTGATTCAATCTATTTTTCCCTTTTGGTCAATTTACCTTTGTCTAATGAAAAGTGTTGCCTTAAAAGTGATTTTCAACTAAAGTCCAAACAGGAGAAACTGAACTATTTCAGTTTTCCAGACGGTTTACAGTGCTGCACGTAAACTTAGAGATGGTTGACATGTTCTGTCATTGTGAGACGTGTCCCACAGTCCAACATCCGGGCTCAGATGTCCCCAGCAGTCCGGCTAGAGAAGCTTAGATTACAACCAGCAGTTAGTTCCAGTTCCATACATTAGTAGGCTGCAGAGTCTCCTATCGTAAATCTACTGTGACAGTGGGAGAGACCACTTCTTCTTCCTTGACTAGTAAATCACTGTCTCTTTATCCATCTCTGTCTGTCTCTCTGTATCAGTGGCACCTACCTGCCCAAACAATAATAAGAAACCCTCTATAATAACAGGAATTCACTCAGAACACAGGAACCAATCACTCTTAAACAGGAAATGGTGTGTTCCTCCACCATGTCTTTCTGTCTTTCTGTCTTTCTGTCTTTCTGTCTTTCTGTCTTTCTGTCTTTCTTTCTTACCTCAGAGAAGCTGAAAGAAGTGAGACTCCCTGGCGATGGATGGAGACTGGTTGTAAGGCTTCTGCAGACTCTTCTCAGAGAATAAGTCCTTGTGTTATAGTGATATTTGATCTTCTGAAGCTGCCCATTGGCTGGGGTCTGACAGTGTGAGGTAGAGGAGCCAAGGGGGGCCTGCGGCATCTTAACCCCCCCCTTCTTCATCCATCTCCTTATTGAGGTGCCGGAGGCGGGGGGGGGGGGGGGGGGGGGGTTAAGATGCCCCTTGGCTCCTCTACCTCACACTGTCAGACCCCAGCCAATGGGCAGCTTCAGAAGAATGGGGATGGGGTTGTGGAAAGGAGCAGCTGAGATGTGCCTGGTACTATATTTGTCGTGTGCCGAAGCAGAACTGATCTGAGTGGGGATAGGGTGTGTAATGGGGATCCTATTGGACAGAACCTGTTGGAGTCTGGAGGGTTATACATCAGCGGCTTGGAATTAGGACAATGTCCCCTGTGTGTTCTACTAGCAGGAATACATCTCACACTCAGTCAGTCCGTCCGTCCGTCAGTCCGTCAGTCAGTCCGTCAGTCCGTCAGTCCGTCAGTCCGTCAGTCCGTCAGTCCGTCAGTCATTACTGAGTCCAGGGCATGGGATGGTAAGCGGAGAGGATGGGGTGCTTTACAGATTGCTGTGACTACAAACCAGTCAGATCTCCGTGACTACAAACCAGTCAGATCTCCGTGACTACAAACCAGTCAGTTAATGTTGTAGTTATTGGATGTACTGAACTTGAACTCTTCTATGTGTTTACTTCTATCAGACTTTATAGTATCAGGTATTGGATGTTTTGGGAGGCATTTTGATATTTCTTTATCCAAGTAAATGTGATGTAGTGATGTGTGCTTTGACAAATTTATTGATTTCTGTATAACTTATCTTGCGACATAACTTTATTCATTTCTGTATAACTTATCTCGTGACATATTTGGCATATTTAGGCTGTATCTACAAGCCCGTTTAAAAAAAAAGTTACATATTTTCATATTCATTTGTACCTGTGTGTTGGTAACCCGATGTTGCATATGTATACATATTCATGTTATATGATTTACATATTCATATTTGTGTGATGTATTTTCATATTAATCTGTTTACATGACAAGGTATCTGCATAGTGCTCTACAATGCTGCTGCACACTTTCACAACAGAGAAGAGGACACACCCACCAACGTGCCGGCCTAACATACCAAACTCCTCCTTCCTCTCTACTCTCTACACAACACTTGGAATGGCTCCATGTCCAGGCGGCCCACATGTTGGCTGGACCAGTGGTGGTGTCTGTATGTGTGAGGAGCAGGAGCAGGAGCAGGAGCAGGAGCAGGAGCAAGAGCAGGAGCAGGAGCAGGAGCAGGCGCAGGAGCAGGAGCAGGAGCAGGAGCAGGAGCAGGAGCAGGAGCAGGAGCAGGAGCAGGAGCAGGAGCAAGGGTTGTGGAAACCCCCTGCCTCCTTGGTTACAGATAGTTCTGTGGTTGTGGAAACCCCCTGCCTCCCTGGTTACAGATAGTTCTGTGGTTGTGGAAACCCCCTGCCTCCCTGGGCACAGATAGTTCTGTGGTTATGGAAACCCCCTGCCTCCCTGGTTACAGATAGTTCTGTGGTTGTGGAAACCCCCTGCCTCCCTGGTTACAGATAGTTCTGTGGTTGTGGAAACCCCCTGCCTCCCTAGGCACAGATAGTTCTGTGGTTGTGGAAACCCCCTGCCTCAAAGGGCACAGATAGCTCTGTGGTTGTGGAAACCCCCTGCCTCCCTGGTTACAGATAGCTCTGTGGTTGTGGAAACCCCCTGTCTCCCAGGGCACAGATAGCTCTGAGGTTGTGGAAACCCCCTGCCTGCCTGGTTACAGATAGTTATGTGGTTGTGGAAACCCCCTGCCTCCCTGGTTACAGATAGCTCAGTGGTTGTGGAAACCCATTGCCTCCCTGGTTACAGATAGCTCTGTAGTTGTGGAAATCCCCTGCCTCCCTGGGCACAGATAGCTCTGTGGTTGTGGAAACCCCCTCCCTCCCTGGTTACAGATAGTTCTCTGGTTGTGGAAACCCCTGCCTCCCTGGGCACAGATAGTTCTCTGGTTGTGGAAACCCCCTGCCTCCCTGGTTACAGATAATTCTGTGGTAGTGGAAACCCCCTGCCTCCCTGGTTACAGATAGTTCTCTGGTTGTGGAAACCCCTGCCTCCCTGGGCACAGATAGTTCTCTGGTTGTGGAAACCCCCTGCCTCCCTGGGCACAGATAGTTCTGTGGTTGTGGAAACCCACTGCCTCACTGGTTACAGATAGCTCTGTGGTTGTGGAAACCCCCTGCCTCCCTGGTTACACATAGCTCTGTAGTTGTGGAAACCCCCTGCCTCACTGGTTAAAGATAGCTCTGTGGTTGTGGAAACCCCCTGCCTACCTGGGCAAAGATAGCTCTGTGGTTATGGAAACCCCCTGCCTCCCTGGATACAGATAGTAATGTGGTTGTGTAAACCACCTGCCTCCCTGGTTACAGATAGCTCTGTGGTTGTGGAAACCCCCTGCCTCCCAGGTTACAGATAGCTCTGTAGTTGTGGAAATCACCTGCCTCCCTGGGCACAGATAGCTCTGTGGTTGTGGAAACCCCCTGCCTCACTGGTTACATATAGTTCTGTGGTTGTGGAAACCCCCTGCCTCCCTGGTTACAGATAGCTCTGTGATTGTGGAAACCCCCTGCCTCCCTGGTTACAGATAGCTCTGTGGTTGTGGAAACCCCCTGCCTCCCTGGTTACAGATAGCTCTGTGGTTGTGGAAACCCCCTGCCTCCCTGGGCACAGATAGTTCTGTGGTTGTGGAAACCCCCTGCCTCCCTGGGCACAGATAGTTCTCTGGTTGTGGAAACCCCTTGCATCCCTGGTTACAGATAGTTCTGAGGTTGTGGAAACCCCTGCCTCCCTGGTTACAGATAGCTCTGTGGTTGTGGAAACCCCCTGCCTCCCTGGTTACAGATAGCTCTGTGGTTGTGGAAACCCCCTGCCTCCCTGGTCACAGATAGTTCTCTGGTTGTGGAAAAACCCTGACTCCCTGGGCACAGATAGTTCTCTGGTTGTGGAAACCCCCTGCCTCCCTGGTTACAGATAGCTCTGTGGTTGTGGAAACCCCCTGCCTCCCTGGTTACAGATAGCTCTGTAGTTGTGGAAACCCCCTGCCTCCCTGGTTACAGATAGCTCTGTGGTTGTGGAAACCCCCTGCCTACCTGTGCAAAGATAGCTCTGTGGTTGTGGAAACCCCCTGCCTCCCTGGTTACAGATAGCTCTGTAGTTGTGGAAACCCCCTGCCTCCCTGGTTACAGATAGCTCTGTGGTTGTGGAAACCCCCTGCCTCCCTGGTTACAGATAGCTCTGTGGTTGTGGAAATCCCCTGCCTCCCTGGGCACAGATAGCTCTGTGGTTGTGGAAACCCCCTACCTCACTGGTTACATATTGTTCTGTGGTTGTGGAAACCCCCTGACTCCCTGGTTACAGATAGCTCAGTGGTTGTGGAAACCCCCTGCCTCCCTTGGCACAGATAGCTCTGTGGTTGTGGAAACCCCCTGCCTCCCTGGTTACAGATAGTTCTGTGGTTGTGGAAACCCCCTGCCTCCCTGGTTACAGATAGCTCTGTGGTTGTTGAAAACCCCTGCCTCCCTGGTTACAGATAGTTCTGTGGTTGTGGAAACCCCCTGCCTCCCTGGTTACAGATAGCTCTGTGGTTGTGGAAAACCCCTGCCTCCCTGGTTACAGATAGTTCTGTTGTTGTGGAAACCCACTACCTCCCTGGTTACAGATAGCTCTGTAGTTGTGGAAACCCCCTGCCTCCCTGGTTACAGATAGTTCTATGGTTGTGGAAACCCCCTGCCTCTCTGGTTACAGATAGCTCTGTGGTTGTGGAAACCCCCTGCCTCCCTAGTTATAGATAGCTCTGTGCTTGTTGAAACCCCTTGCCTCCCTCCTTAAAGATAGTTCTGTAGTTGTGGAAGCCCCTTGACTCCCTGGGCACAGATAGTTATGTGGTTGTGGAAACCCCCTGCCTCCCTGGGCACAGATAGTTTTGTGGTTGTCGAAACCCCCTGCTTCCCTGGCCACAGATAGTTCTCTGGTTGTGGAAACCCCCTGCCTCCCTGGTTACAGATAGTTCTGTGGTTGTGGAAACCCCCTGCCTCCCTGGGCACAGCTAGTTCTGTGGTTGTGGAAACCCCCTGCCTCCCTGGGCACAGATAGTTCTGTGGTTGTGGAAATCCCCTGCCTCCTTGGTTACAGATAGATCTGTGGTTGTGGAAACCCCCTGACTCCCTGGTTACAGATAGTTCTCTGGTTTTGGAAAACCCCTGCCTCCCTGGTTACAGATAGTTCTGTGTTTGTGGAAACCCCCTTCCTCCCTGGGCACAGATAGTTCTGTGGTTGTGGAAACCACCTGCCTCCCTGGGCACAGATTGTTCTGTGGTTGTGGAAACTCCCTGCTTCCCTGGGAACAGATTGTTCTGTAGTTGTGGAAACCCCCTGCTTCCCTGGTTACAGATAGTTCTCTGGTTCTGGAAACCCCCGACCTCCCTGGGCACAGATAGTTCTCTGGTTGTGGAAACCCGCTGCCTCCCTGGGCATAGATAGTTCTCTGGTTGTGGAAACCCCCTGCCTCCCTGGTTACAGATAGTTCTGTGGTTGTGGAAACCGCCTGCCTCCCTGGACACAGATAGTTCTGTGTTTGTGGAAACCCCCTAACTCCCTGCTAACAGATAGTTCTCTGGTTGTGAAAACCCCCTGCCTCCCTGTTTACAGATAGTTCTGTGGTTGTGGAAACCCCCTGCCTCCCTGGTTACAGATAGCTCTGTGATTGTGGAAACCCCCTGCCTCCCTGGTTACAGATAGCTCTGTGGTAGTGGAAACCCCCTGCCTCCCTGGGCACAGATAGTTCTCTGGTTGTGGAAACCCCCTGCCTCCCTGGGCACAGATAGTTCTGTGGTTGTGGAAACCCCCTGCCTCCCTGGGCACAGAGAGTTCTCTGGTTGTGGAAACCCCTTGCATCCCTGGTTACAGATAGTTCTGAGGTTGTGGAAACCCTTGCCTCCCTGGTTACAGATAGCTCTGTGGTTGTGGAAACCCCCTGCCTCCCTGGTTACAGATAGCTCTGTGGTTGTGGAAACCCCCTGCCTCCCTGGTCACAGATAGTTCTCTGGTTGTGGAAAAACCCTGACTCCCTGGGCACAGATAGTTCTCTGGTTGTGGAAACCCCCTGCCTCCCTGGTTACAGATAGCTCTGTGGTTGTGGAAACCCCCTGCCTCCCTGGTTACAGATAGCTCTGTAGTTGTGGAAACCCCCTGCCTCCCTGGTTACAGATAGCTCTGTGGTTGTGGAAACCCCCTGCCTACCTGTGCAAAGATAGCTCTGTGGTTGTGGAAACCCCCTGCCTCCCTGGTTACAGATAGCTCTGTAGTTGTGGAAACCCCCTGCCTCCCTGGTTACAGATAGCTCTGTGGTTGTGGAAACCCCCTGCCTACCTGTGCAAAGATAGCTCTGTGGTTGTGGAAACCCCCTGCCTCCCTGATTACAGATAGTTCTGTGGTTGTGGAATTGCCCTGCCTCCCTGGTTACATATAGCTCTGTGGTTGTGGAAATCCCCTGCCTCCCTGGTTACAGATAGCTCTGTGGTTGTGGAAACCCCCTGCCTCCCAGGTTACAGATAGTTATGTGGTTGTGGAAACCCCCTGTCTCCCTGGGCACAGATAGCTCTGAGGTTGTGGAAACCCACTGCCTCCCTGGTTACAGATAGTTATGTGGTTGTGGAAACCCCCTGCCTCCCTGGTTACAGATAGCTCTGTGGTTGTGGAAACCCCCTGCCTCCCTGGTTACAGATAGCTCTGTGGTTGTGGAAATCCCCTGCCTCCCTGGGCACAGATAGCTCTGTGGTTGTGGAAACCCCCTACCTCACTGGTTACATATTGTTCTGTGGTTGTGGAAACCCCCTGACTCCCTGGTTACAGATAGCTCTGTGGTTGTTGAAAACCCCTGCCTCCCTGGTTACAGATAGTTCTGTGGTTGTGGAAACCCCCTGCCTCCCTGGGCACAGATAGTTCTCTGGTTGTGGAAACCCCCTGCCTCCCTTGGCACAGATAGCTCTGTGGTTGTGGAAACCCCCTGCCTCCCTGGTTACAGATAGTTCTGTGGTTGTGGAAACCCCCTGCCTCCCTGGTTACAGATAGCTCTGTAGTTGTTGAAAACCCCTGCCTCCCTGGTTACAGATAGTTCTGTGGTTGTGGAAACCCCCTGCCTCCCTGGTTACAGATAGCTCTGTGGTTGTGGAAAACCCCTGCCTCCCTGGTTACAGATAGTTCTGTGGTTGTGGAAACCCACTGCCTCCCTGGTTACAGATAGCTCTGTAGTTGTGAAAACCCCCTGCCTCCCTGGTTACAGATAGTTCTGTGGTTGTGGAAACCCCCTGCCTCTCTGGTTACAGATAGCTCTGTGGTTGTGGAAACCCCCTGCCTCCCTAGTTATAGATAGCTCTGTGCTTGTTGAAACCCCTTGCCTCCCTGCTTAAAGATAGTTCTGTAGTTGTGGAAGCCCCCTGACTCCCTGGGCACAGATAGTTATGTGGTTGTGGAAACCCCCTGCCTCCCTGGGCACAGATAGTTTTGTGGTTGTCGAAACCCCCTGCTTCCCTGGCCACAGATAGTTCTCTGGTTGTGGAAACCCCCTGCCTCCCTGGTTACAGATAGTTCTGTGGTTGTGGAAACCCCCTGCCTCCCTGGGCACAGATAGTTCTGTGGTTGTGGAAACCCCCTGCCTCCCTGGGCACAGATAGTTCTGTGGTTGTGGAAATCCCCTGCCTCCTTGGTTACAGATAGTTCTGTGGTTGTGGAAACCCCCTGACTCCCTGGTTACAGATAGTTCTCTGGTTCTGGAAACCCCCGACCTCCCTTGGCACAGATAGTTCTCTGGTTGTGGAAACCCGCTGCCTCCCTGGGCATAGATAGTTCTCTGGTTGTGGAAACCCCCTGCCTCCCTGGTTACAGATAGTTCTGTGGTTGCGGAAACCGCCTGCCTCCCTGGACACAGATAGTTCTGTGTTTGTGGAAACCCCCTAACTCCCTGCTAACAGATAGTTCTCTGGTTGTGAAAACCCCCTGCCTCCCTGTTTACAGATAGTTCTGTGGTTGTGGAAACCCCCTGCCTCCCTGGTTACAGATAGCTCTGTGATTGTGGAAACCCCCTGCCTCCCTGGTTACAGATAGCTCTGTGGTAGTGGAAACCCCCTGCCTCCCTGGGCACAGATAGTTCTCTGGTTGTGGAAACCCCCTGCCTCCCTGGGCACAGATAGTTCTGTGGTTGTGGAAACCCCCTGCCTCCCTGGGCACAGATAGTTCTCTGGTTGTGGAAACCCCTTGCATCCCTGGTTACAGATAGTTCTGAGGTTGTGGAAACCCCTGCCTCCCTGGTTACAGATAGCTCTGTGGTTGTGGAAACCCCCTGCCTCCCTGGTTACAGATAGCTCTGTGGTTGTGGAAACCCCCTGCCTCCCTGGTCACAGATAGTTCTCTGGTTGTGGAAAAACCCTGACTCCCTGGGCACAGATAGTTCTCTGGTTGTGGAAACCCCCTGCCTCCCTGGTTACAGATAGCTCTGTGGTTGTGGAAACCCCCTGCCTCCCTGGTTACAGATAGCTCTGTAGTTGTGGAAACCCCCTGCCTCCCTGGTTACAGATAGTTCTCTGGTTCTGGAAACCCCCGACCTCCCTGGGCACAGATAGTTCTCTGGTTGTGGAAACCCGCTGCCTCCCTGGGCATAGATAGTTCTCTGGTTGTGGAAACCCCCTGCCTCCCTGGTTACAGATAGTTCTGTGGTTGTGGAAACCGCCTGCCTCCCTGGACACAGATAGTTCTGTGTTTGTGGAAACCCCCTAACTCCCTGCTAACAGATAGTTCTCTGGTTGTGAAAACCCCCTGCCTCCCTGTTTACAGATAGTTCTGTGGTTGTGGAAACCCCCTGCCTCCCTGGTTACAGATAGCTCTGTGATTGTGGAAACCCCCTGCCTCCCTGGTTACAGATAGCTCTGTGGTAGTGGAAACCCCCTGCCTCCCTGGGCACAGATAGTTCTCTGGTTGTGGAAACCCCCTGCCTCCCTGGGCACAGATAGTTCTGTGGTTGTGGAAACCCCCTGCCTCCCTGGGCACAGATAGTTCTCTGGTTGTGGAAACCCCTTGCATCCCTGGTTACAGATAGTTCTGAGGTTGTGGAAACCCCTGCCTCCCTGGTTACAGATAGCTCTGTGGTTGTGGAAACCCCCTGCCTCCCTGGTTACAGATAGCTCTGTGGTTGTGGAAACCCCCTGCCTCCCTGGTCACAGATAGTTCTCTGGTTGTGGAAAAACCCTGACTCCCTGGGCACAGATAGTTCTCTGGTTGTGGAAACCCCCTGCCTCCCTGGTTACAGATAGCTCTGTGGTTGTGGAAACCCCCTGCCTCCCTGGTTACAGATAGCTCTGTAGTTGTGGAAACCCCCTGCCTCCCTGGTTACAGATAGCTCTGTGGTTGTGGAAATCCCCTGCCTACCTGTGCAAAGATAGCTCTGTGGTTGTGGAAACCCCCTGCCTCCCTGGTTACAGATAGCTCTGTAGTTGTGGAAACCCCCTGACTCCCTGGTTACAGATAGCTCTGTGGTTGTGGAAACCCCCTGCCTACCTGTGCAAAGATAGCTCTGTGGTTGTGGAAACCCCCTGCCTCCCTGATTACAGATAGTTCTGTGGTTGTGGAATTGCCCTGCCTCCCTGGTTACATATAGCTCTGTGGTTGTGGAAATCCCCTGCCTCCCTGGTTACAGATAGCTCTGTGGTTGTGGAAACCCCCTGCCTCCCAGGTTACAGATAGTTATGTGGTTGTGGAAACCCCCTGTCTCCCTGGGCACAGATAGCTCTGAGGTTGTGGAAACCCACTGCCTCCCTGGTTACAGATAGTTATGTGGTTGTGGAAACCCCCTGCCTCCCTGGTTACAGATAGCTCTGTGGTTGTGGAAACCCCCTGCCTCCCTGGTTACAGATAGCTCTGTGGTTGTGGAAATCCCCTGCCTCCCTGGGCACAGATAGCTCTGTGGTTGTGGAAACCCCCTACCTCACTGGTTACATATTGTTCTGTGGTTGTGGAAACCCCCTGACTCCCTGGTTACAGATAGTTATGTGGTTGTGGAAACCCCCTGCCTCCCTGGGCACAGATAGTTATCTGGTTGTGGAAACCCCCTGCCTCCCTGGGCACAGATAGTTCTCTGGTTGTGGAAACCCCCTGCCTCCCTTGGCACAGATAGCTCTGTGGTTGTGGAAACCCCCTGCCTCCCTGGTTACAGATAGTTCTGTGGTTGTGGAAACCCCCTGCCTCCCTGGTTACAGATAGCTCTGTGGTTGTTGAAAACCCCTGCCTCCCTGGTTACAGATAGTTCTGTGGTTGTGGAAACCCCCTGCCTCCCTGGTTACAGATAGCTCTGTGGTTGTGGAAAACCCCTGCCTCCCTGGTTACAGATAGTTCTGTGGTTGTGGAAACCCACTGCCTCCCTGGTTACAGATAGCTCTGTGGTTGTGGAAACCCCTGCCTCCCTGGTTACAGATAGCTCTGTGATTGTGGAAACCCCCTGCCTCCCTGGTTACAGATAGCTCTGTGGTTGTGGAAAACCCCTGCCTCCCTGGTTACAGATAGTTCTGTGGTTGTGGAAACCCACTGCCTCCCTGGTTACAGATAGTTCTGTGGTTGTGGAAACCCCTGCCTCCCTGGTTACAGATAGTTCTGTGGTTGTGGAAACCCCCTGCCTCCCTGGTTATAGATAGCTCTGTGCTTGTTGAAACCCCTTGCCTCCCTGCTTAAAGATAGTTCTGTAGTTGTGGAAGCCCCCTGACTCCCTGGGCACAGATAGTTCTGTGGTTGTGGAAAAACCCTGACTCCCTGGGCACAGATAGTTCTCTGGTTGTGGAAACCCCCTGCCTCCCTGGTTACAGATAGCTCTGTGGTTGTGGAAACCCCCTGCCTCCCTGGTTACAGATAGCTCTGTAGTTGTGGAAACCCCCTGCCTCCCTGGTTACAGATAGCTCTGTGGTTGTGGAAACCCCCTGCCTACCTGTGCAAAGATAGCTCTGTGGTTGTGGAAACCCCCTGCCTCCCTGGTTACAGATAGCTCTGTAGTTGTGGAAACCCCCTGCCTCCCTGGTTACAGATAGCTCTGTGGTTGTGGAAACCCCCTGCCTACCTGTGCAAAGATAGCTCTGTGGTTGTGGAAACCCCCTGCCTCCCTGATTACAGATAGTTCTGTGGTTGTGGAATTGCCCTGCCTCCCTGGTTACATATAGCTCTGTGGTTGTGGAAATCCCCTGACTCCCTGGTTACAGATAGCTCTGTGGTTGTGGAAACCCCCTGCCTCCCAGGTTACAGATAGTTATGTGGTTGTGGAAACCCCCTGTCTCCCTGGGCACAGATAGCTCTGAGGTTGTGGAAACCCACTGCCTCCCTGGTTACAGATAGTTATGTGGTTGTGGAAACCCCCTGCCTCCCTGGTTACAGATAGCTCTGTGGTTGTGGAAACCCCCTGCCTCCCTGGTTACAGATAGCTCTGTGGTTGTGGAAATCCCCTGCCTCCCTGGGCACAGATAGCTCTGTGGTTGTGGAAACCCCCTACCTCACTGGTTACATATTGTTCTGTGGTTGTGGAAACCCCCTGACTCCCTGGTTACAGATAGTTATGTGGTTGTGGAAACCCCCTGCCTCCCTGGGCACAGATAGTTATCTGGTTGTGGAAACCCCCTGCCTCCCTTGGCACAGATAGCTCTGTGGTTGTGGAAACCCCCTGCCTCCCTGGTTACAGATAGTTCTGTGGTTGTGGAAACCCCCTGCCTCCCTGGTTACAGATAGCTCTGTGGTTGTTGAAAACCCCTGCCTCCCTGGTTACAGATAGTTCTGTGGTTGTGGAAACCCCCTGCCTCCCTGGTTACAGATAGCTCTGTGGTTGTGGAAAACCCCTGCCTCCCTGGTTACAGATAGTTCTGTGGTTGTGGAAACCCCCTGCCTCCCTGGGCACAGATAGTTCTGTGGTTGTGGAAACCCCCTGCCTCCCTGGTTACAGATGGTTCTGTGTTTGTGGAAACCCCTTGCATCCCTGGTTAAAGATTGTTCTCTAGTTGTGGAAACCCCCTGCCTCCCTGGTGACAGATAGTTCTGTGGTTGTGGAAACCCCCTGCCTCCCTGGTCACAGATAGTTATGTGGTTGTGGAAACCCCCTGCCTCCCTGGGCACAGATAGTTTTGTGGTTGTCGAAACCCCCTGCTTCCCTGGCCACAGATAGTTCTCTGGTTGTGGAAACCCCCTGCCTCCCTGGTTACAGATAGTTCTGTGGTTGTGGAAACCCCCTGCCTCCCTAGGCACAGATAGTTCTGTGGTTGTGGAAACCCCCTGCCTCCCTGGGCACAGATAGTTCTGTGGTTGTGGAAATCCCCTGCCTCCTTGGTTACAGATAGTTCTGTGGTTGTGGAAACCCCCTGACTCCCTGGTTACAGATAGTTCTCTGGTTTTGGAAAACCCCTGCCTCCCTGGTTACAGATAGTTCTGTGTTTGTGGAAACCCCCTTCCTCCCTAGGCACAGATAGTTCTGTGGTTGTGGAAACCACCTGCCTCCCTGGGCACAGATTGTTCTGTGGTTGTGGAAACTCCCTGCTTCCCTGGGAACAGATTGTTCTGTAGTTGTGGAAACCCCCTGCCTCCCTGGTTACAGATAGCTCTGTGATTGTGGAAACCCCCTGCCTCCCTGGTTACAGATAGCTCTGTGGTAGTGGAAACCCCCTGCCTCCCTGGGCACAGATAGTTCTCTGGTTGTGGAAACCCCCTGCCTCCCTGGGCACAGATAGTTCTGTGGTTTTGGAAACCCCCTGCCTCCCTGGTTACAGATAGTTCTGTGGTTGTGGAAACCCCCTGCCTCCCTGGTTACAGATAGCTCTGTGGTTGTTGAAAACCCCTGCCTCCCTGGTTACAGATAGTTCTGTGGTTGTGGAAACCCCCTGCCTCCCTGGTTACAGATAGCTCTGTGGTTGTGGAAAACCCCTGCCTCCCTGGTTACAGATAGCTCTGTGGTTGTGGAAACCCCCTGCCTCCCTGGTCACAGATAGTTCTCTGGTTGTGGAAAAACCCTGACTCCCTGGGCACAGAGAGTTCTCTGGTTGTGGAAACCCCCTGCCTCCCTGGTTACAGATAGCTCTGTGGTTGTGGAAACCCCCTGCCTCCCTGGTTACAGATAGCTCTGTAGTTGTGGAAACCCCCTGCCTCCCTGGTTACAGATAGCTCTGTGGTTGTGGAAACCCCCTGCCTACCTGTGCAAAGATAGCTCTGTGGTTGTGGAAACCCCCTGCCTCCCTGGTTACAGATAGCTCTGTAGTTGTGGAAACCCCCTGCCTCCCTGGTTACAGATAGCTCTGTGGTTGTGGAAACCCCCTGCCTACCTGTGCAAAGATAGCTCTGTGGTTGTGGAAACCCCCTGCCTCCCTGATTACAGATAGTTCTGTGGTTGTTGAATTGCCCTGCCTCCCTGGTTACATATAGCTCTGTGGTTGTGGAAATCCCCTGCCTCCCTGGTTACAGATAGCTCTGTGGTTGTGGAAACCCCCTGCCTCCCAGGTTACAGATAGTTATGTGGTTGTGGAAACCCCCTGTCTCCCTGGGCACAGATAGCTCTGAGGTTGTGGAAACCCACTGCCTCCCTGGTTACAGATAGTTATGTGGTTGTGGAAACCCCCTGCCTCCCTGGTTACAGATAGCTCTGTGGTTGTGGAAACCCCCTGCCTCCCTGGTTACAGATAGCTCTGTGGTTGTGGAAATCCCCTGCCTCCCTGGGCAAAGATAGCTCTGTGGTTGTGGAAACCCCCTACCTCACTGGTTACATATTGTTCTGTGGTTGTGGAAACCCCCTGACTCCCTGGTTACAGATAGTTATGTGGTTGTGGAAACCCCCTGCCTCCCTGGGCACAGATAGTTATCTGGTTGTGGAAACCCCCTGCCTCCCTTGGCACAGATAGCTCTGTGGTTGTGGAAACCCCCTGCCTCCCTGGTTACAGATAGTTCTGTGGTTGTGGAAACCCCCTGCCTCCCTGGTTACAGATAGCTCTGTGGTTGTTGAAAACCCCTGCCTCCCTGGTTACAGATAGTTCTGTGGTTGTGGAAACCCCCTGCCTCCCTGGTTACAGATAGCTCTGTGGTTGTGGAAAACCCCTGCCTCCCTGGTTACAGATAGTTCTGTGGTTGTGGAAACCCCCTGCCTCCCTGGGCACAGATAGTTCTGTGGTTGTGGAAACCCCCTGCCTCCCTGGTTACAGATGGTTCTGTGTTTGTGGAAACCCACTGCCTCCCTGGTTACAGATAGCTCTGTAGTTGTGGAAACCCCCTGCCTCCCTGGTTACAGATAGTTCTGTGGTTGTGGAAACCCCCTGCCTCTCTGGTTACAGATAGCTCTGTGGTTGTGGAAACCCCCTGCCTCCCTAGTTATAGATAGCTCTGTGCTTGTTGAAACCCCTTGCCTCCCTGCTTAAAGATAGTTCTGTAGTTGTGGAAGCCCCCTGACTCCCTGGGCACAGATAGTTCTGTGGTTGTGGAAACCCCCTGCCTCCCTGGTTATAGATAGTTCTGTGGTTGTGGAAACCCCCTGCCTCCCTGGGAACAGATAGTTCTGTGGTTGTTGAAACCCCCTGCCTCCCTGGGCACAGATTGTTCTGTGGTTGTGGAAACCCCCTGCCTCCCTGGGCACAGATAGTTCTGTGGTTGTGGAAACCCCCTGCCTCCCTGGTTACAGATGGTTCTGTGTTTGTGGAAACCCCTTGCATCCCTGGTTAAAGATTGTTCTCTAGTTGTGGAAACCCCCTGCCTCCCTGGTGACAGATAGTTCTGTGGTTGTGGAACCCCCCTGCCTCCCTGGTCACAGATAGTTATGTGGTTGTGGAAACCCCCTGCCTCCCTGGCCACAGATAGTTCTCTGGTTGTGGAAACCCCCTGCCTCCCTGGTTACAGATAGTTCTGTGGTTGTGGAAACCCCCTGCCTCCCTGGGCACAGATAGTTCTGTGGTTGTGGAAACCCCCTGCCTCCCTGGGCACAGATAGTTCTGTGGTTGTGGAAATCCCCTGCCTCCTTGGTTACAGATAGTTCTGTGGTTGTGGAAACCCCCTGCCTCCCTGGTTACAGATAGCTCTGTGGTTGTGGAAACCCCCTGCCTCCCTGGTTACAGATAGCTCTGTGGTTGTGGAAACCCCCTGCCTCCCTGGTTACAGATAGCTCTGTGGTTTTGGAAAACCCCTGCCTCCCTGGTTACAGATAGTTCTGTGGTTGTGGAAACCCCCTGCCTCTCTGGTTACAGATAGCTCTGTGGTTGTGGAAACCCCCTGCCTCCCTGGTTACAGATAGTTCTGTGGTTGTGGAAACCCCCTGCCTCCCTGGTTACAGATAGTTCTGTGGTTGTGGAAACCTCCTGCCTCTCTGCTTACAGATAGCTCTGTGGTTGTGGAAACCCCCTGCCTCCCTGGTTACAGATAGCTCTGTAGTTGTGGAAACCTCCTGCCTCCTTGGTTACAGATAGCTCTGTGGTTGTGGAAACCCCCTACCTCCCTGGTTACAAATAGATCTGTGGTTGTGGATACCCCCTGCCTCCATGGGCACAGATAGCTCTGTGGTTGTGGAAACCCCCTGCCTCCCTTGTTACAGATAGTTCTGTGGTTGTGGAAAATCCCTGCCTCCCTGGTTACAGATAGTTCTATGGTTGTGGAAACCCCCTGCCTCTCTGGTAACAGATAGCTCTGTGGTTGTGGAAACCCCCTGCCTCCCTGGTTATAGATAGCTCTGTGCTTGTGGAAACATCTTGCGTCCCTGCTTACAGATAGTTCTGTAGTTGTGGAAGCCCCCTTGACTCACTGGGCACAGATAGTTCTGTGGTTGTGGAAACCCCCTGCCTCCCTGGTTATAGATAGTTCTGTGGTTGTGGAAACCCCCTGCCTCCCTGGGCACAGATAGTTCTGTGGTTGTTGAAACCCCCTGCCTCCCTGGTTACAGATTGTTCTCTGGTTGTGGAAACCCCCTGCCTCACTGGGCACAGATAGTTCTGTGGTTGTGGAAACCCCCTGCCTCCCTGGTTACAGATAGCTCTGAGGTTGTGGAAACCCCCTGCCTCCCTGGTTACAGATAGTTATGTGGTTGTGGAAACCCCCTGCCTCCCTGGTTATAGATAGTTCTGTGGTTGTGGAAACCCCCTGCCTCCCTGGGCACAGATAGTTCTGTGGTTGTTGAAACCCCCTGCCTCCCTGGGCACAGATTGTTCTCTGGTTGTGGAAACCCCCTGCCTCACTGGGCACAGATAGTTCTGTGGTTGTGCAAACCCCCTGTCTCCCATGGCAGAGATAGCTCTGAGGTTGTGGAAACCCCCTGCCTCCCTGGTTAAAGATAGTTATGTGGTTGTGGAAACCCCCTGCCTCCCTGGTTACAGATAGCTCTGTGGTTGTGGAAACCCCCTGCCTCCCTGGGCACAGATAGTTCTCTGGTTGTGGAAACCCCTGCCTCCCTTGTTACAGATTGTTCTGTGGTTGTGGAAACCCCCTGCCTCCCTGGGCACAGATAGTTCTCTGGTTGTGGAAAACCCCTGCGTCCCTGGTTACAGATAGTTCTGTGGTTGTGGAAACCCCCTGCCTCTCTGGTTACAGATAGCTCTGTGGTTGTGAAAACCCCTGCCTCCCTGGTTATAGATAGCTCTGTGCTTGTGGAAACCCCTTGCCTCCCTGCTTACAGATAGTTCTGTGGTTGTGGAAACCACCTGCCTCCCTGGGCACAGATAGTTCTGTGGTTGTGGAAACCCCCTGCCTCCCTGGGCACAGATAGTTCTGTGGTTGTGGAAACCCCCTGCCTCCCTGGTTACAGATAGTTCTCTGGTTGTGAAAACCCCCTGCCTCCCTGGTTACAGATAGTTCTCTGGTTCTGGAAACCCCCTGCCTCCCTGGTTATAGATAGCTCTGTGCTTGTGGAAACATCTTGCGTCACTGCTTACAGATAGTTCTGTGGTTGTGGAAACCCCCTGCCTCCCTGGTTACAGATAGCTATGTGGTTGTGGAAAATCCCTGCCTCACTGGGCACAGATAGTTCTCTGGTTGTGGAAACCCCCTGCCTCTCTTGTTACAGATAGTTCTGTGGTTGTGGAAACCCCCTGCCTCTCTGGTTACAGATAGCTATGTGGTTGTGGAAAACCCCTGCCTCCCTGGTTACAGATAGTTCTGTGGTTGTGGAAACCCCCTGCCTCTCTGGTTACAGATAGCTCTGTGGTTGTGGAAACCCCCTGCCTCCCTGGTTATAGATAGCTCAGTGCTTGTGGAAAACCCTTGCCTCCCTGCTTACAGATTGTTCTGTGGTTGTGAAAACCCCCTGCCTCCCTGGTTACAGATAGTTCTCTGGTTCTGGAAACCCCCTGCCTCCCTGGGCACAGATAGTTCTCTGGTTGTGGAAACCCGCTGCCTCCCTGGGCACAGATAGTTCTCTGGTTGTGGAAACCCCCTGCCTCCCTGGGCACAGATAGTTCTCTGGTTGTAGAAACCCCCTGCCTCCCTGGGCACAGATAGTTCTCTGGTTGTGGAAATCCCCTGCCTCCCTGGTTACAGATAGCTCTGTGGTTGTGGAAACCCCTTGCCTCCCTGGTTACAGATAGTTCTGTGGGTGTGGAAACCCCCTGCCTCCCTGGTTACAGATAGCTCTGTGGTTGTGGAAACCCCTGCCTCTCTGGTTATAGATAGCTCTGTGGTTGTGGAAACCCCCTGCCTCCCTGGTTACAGATAGCTCTGTGGTTGTGGAAACCCCCTGCCTCCCTGGTTACAGATAGCTCTGTGGTTGTGGAAACCCCCTGTCTCCATGGGCACAGATAGCTCTGAGGTTGTGGAAACCCCCTGCCTCCCTGGTTACAGATAGTTATGTGGTTGTGGAAACCCCCTGCCTCCCTGGTTATAGATAGCTCTGTGCTTGTGGAAACCCCTTGCGTCCCTGCTTACAGATAGTTCTGTAGTTGTGGAAGCCCCCTGACTCCCTGGGCACAGATAGTTCTGTGGTTGTGGAAAACCCCTGCCTCCCTGGTTATAGATAGTTCTGTGGTTGTGGAAACCCCCTGCCTCCCTGGGCACAGATAGTTCTGTGGTTGTTGAAACCCCCTGCCTCCCTGGGCACAGATTGTTCTGTGGTTGTGGAAACCCCCTGCCTCCCTGGGCACAGATTGTTCTGTGGTTGTGGAAACCCCCTGCCTCCCTGGGCACAGATGGTTCTGTGTTTGTGGAAACCCCTTGCCTCCCTGGTTACAGATGGTTCTCTGGTTGTGGAAACCCCCTGCCTCCCTGGTGACAGATAGTTCTGTGGTTGTGGAAACCCCCTGCCTCCCTGGTCACAGATAGTTATGTGGTTGTGGAAACCCCCTGCCTCCATGGGCACAGATAGTTATCTGGTAGTGGAAACCCCCTGCCTCCCTGGGCACAGATAGTTCTCTGGTTGTGGAAAACCCCTGCCTCCCTTGGCACAGATAGCTCTGTGGTTGTGGAAACCCCCTGTCTCCCTTGGCACAGATAGCTCTGAGGTCGTGGAAACCCCCTGCCTCCCTGGTTACAGATAGTTATGTGGTTGTGGAAACCCCATGCCTCCCTGGTTACAGATAGCTCTGTGGTTGTGGAAACCCCCTGCCTCACTGGGCACAGATAGTTCTCTGGTTGTGGAAACCCCCTGCCTCCCTTGTTACAGATAGTTCTGTGGTTGTGGAAACCCCCTGCCTCTCTGGTTACAGATAGCTATGTGGTTGTGGAAAACCCCTGCCTCCCTGGTTACAGATAGTTCTGTGGTTGTGGAAACCCCCTGCCTCTCTGGTTACAGATAGCTCTGTGGTTGTGGAAACCCCCTGCCTCCCTGGTTATAGATAGCTCAGTGCTTGTGGAAAACCCTTGCCTCCCTGCTTACAGATAGTTCTGTAGTTGTGGAAGCCCCCTGACTCCCTGGGCACAGATAGTTCTGTGGTTTTTGGAAACCCCCTGCCTCCCTGGTTATAGATAGTTCTGTGGTTGTGGAAACCCCCTGCCTCCCTTGTTACAGATAGTTCTGTGGTTGTGGAAACCCCCTGCCTCTCTGGTTACAGATAGCTATGTGGTTGTGGAAAACCCCTGCCTCCCTGGTTACAGATAGTTCTGTGGTTGTGGAAACCCCCTGCCTCTCTGGTTACAGATAGCTCTGTGGTTGTGGAAACCCCCTGCCTCCCTGGTTATAGATAGCTCAGTGCTTGTGGAAAACCCTTGCCTCCCTGCTTACAGATTGTTCTGTGGTTGTGAAAACCCCCTGCCTCCCTGGTTACAGATAGTTCTCTGGTTCTGGAAACCCCCTGCCTCCCTGGGCACAGATAGTTCTCTGGTTGTGGAAACCCGCTGCCTCCCTGGGCACAGATAGTTCTCTGGTTGTGGAAACCCCCTGCCTCCCTGGGCACAGATAGTTCTCTGGTTGTAGAAACCCCCTGCCTCCCTGGGCACAGATAGTTCTCTGGTTGTGGAAATCCCCTGCCTCCCTGGTTACAGATAGCTCTGTGGTTGTGGAAACCCCTTGCCTCCCTGGTTACAGATAGTTCTGTGGGTGTGGAAACCCCCTGCCTCCCTGGTTACAGATAGCTCTGTGGTTGTGGAAACCCCTGCCTCTCTGGTTATAGATAGCTCTGTGGTTGTGGAAACCCCCTGCCTCCCTGGTTACAGATAGCTCTGTGGTTGTGGAAACCCCCTGCCTCCCTGGTTACAGATAGCTCTGTGGTTGTGGAAACCCCCTGTCTCCATGGGCACAGATAGCTCTGAGGTTGTGGAAACCCCCTGCCTCCCTGGTTACAGATAGTTATGTGGTTGTGGAAACCCCCTGCCTCCCTGGTTATAGATAGCTCTGTGCTTGTGGAAACCCCTTGCGTCCCTGCTTACAGATAGTTCTGTAGTTGTGGAAGCCCCCTGACTCCCTGGGCACAGATAGTTCTGTGGTTGTGGAAAACCCCTGCCTCCCTGGTTATAGATAGTTCTGTGGTTGTGGAAACCCCCTGCCTCCCTGGGCACAGATAGTTCTGTGGTTGTTGAAACCCCCTGCCTCCCTGGGCACAGATTGTTCTGTGGTTGTGGAAACCCCCTGCCTCCCTGGGCACAGATTGTTCTGTGGTTGTGGAAACCCCCTGCCTCCCTGGGCACAGATGGTTCTGTGTTTGTGGAAACCCCTTGCCTCCCTGGTTACAGATGGTTCTCTGGTTGTGGAAACCCCCTTCCTCCCTGGTGACAGATAGTTCTGTGGTTGTGGAAACCCCCTGCCTCCCTGGTCACAGATAGTTATGTGGTTGTGGAAACCCCCTGCCTCCATGGGCACAGATAGTTATCTGGTAGTGGAAACCCCCTGCCTCCCTGGGCACAGATAGTTCTCTGGTTGTGGAAAACCCCTGCCTCCCTTGGCACAGATAGCTCTGTGGTTGTGGAAACCCCCTGTCTCCCTTGGCACAGATAGCTCTGAGGTCGTGGAAACCCCCTGCCTCCCTGGTTACAGATAGTTATGTGGTTGTGGAAACCCCATGCCTCCCTGGTTACAGATAGCTCTGTGGTTGTGGAAACCCCCTGCCTCACTGGGCACAGATAGTTCTCTGGTTGTGGAAACCCCCTGCCTCCCTTGTTACAGATAGTTCTGTGGTTGTGGAAACCCCCTGCCTCTCTGGTTACAGATAGCTATGTGGTTGTGGAAAACCCCTGCCTCCCTGGTTACAGATAGTTCTGTGGTTGTGGAAACCCCCTGCCTCTCTGGTTACAGATAGCTCTGTGGTTGTGGAAACCCCCTGCCTCCCTGGTTATAGATAGCTCAGTGCTTGTGGAAAACCCTTGCCTCCCTGCTTACAGATAGTTCTGTAGTTGTGGAAGCCCCCTGACTCCCTGGGCACAGATAGTTCTGTGGTTTTTGGAAACCCCCTGCCTCCCTGGTTATAGATAGTTCTGTGGTTGTGGAAACCCCCTGCCTCCCTGGGCACAGATAGTTCTGTGGTTGTTGAAACCCCCTGCCTCCCTGGGCACAGATTGTTCTGTGGTTGTGGAAAACCCCTGCCTCACTGGGCACAGATAGTTCTGAGGTTGTGGAAACCCCCTGCCTCCCTGGTTACAGATAGTTATGTGGTTGTGGAAACCCCCTGCCTCCCTGGTTACAGATAGCTATGTGGTTGTGGAAACCCCCTGCCTCCCTGGTTATAGATAGCTCTGTGCTTGTGGAAACCCCTTGCCTCCCTGCCTACAGATAGTTCTGTGGTTGTGGAAACCACCTGCCTCCCTGGGCACAGATAGTTCTGTGGTTGTGGAAACCCCCTGCCTCCCTGGGCACAGTAGTTCTGTGGTTGTGGAAACCCCCTGCCTCCCTGGTTACAGATAGTTCTCTGGTTGTGAAAACCCCCTGACTCCCTGGTTACAGATAGTTCTCTGGTTCTGGAAACCCCCTGCCTCCCTGGGCACAGATAGTTCTCTGGTTGTGGAAACCCGCTGCCTCCCTGGGCACAGATAGTTATCTGGTAGTGGAAACCCCCTGCCTCCCTGGGCACAGATAGTTCTCTGGTTGTGGAAAACCCCTGCCTCCCTTGGCACAGATAGCTCTGTGGTTGTGGAAACCCCCTGTCTCCCTTGGCACATATAGCTCTGAGGTCGTGGAAACCCCCTGCCTCCCTGGTTACAGATAGTTATGTGGTTGTGGAAACCCCATGCCTCCCTGGTTACAGATAGCTCTGTGGTTGTGGAAACCCCCTGCCTCACTGGGCACAGATAGTTCTCTGGTTGAGGAAACCCCCTGCCTCCCTTGTTACAGATAGTTCTGTGGTTGTGGAAACCCCCTGCCTCTCTGGTTACAGATAGCTATGTGGTTGTGGAAAACCCCTGCCTCCCTGGTTACAGATAGTTCTGTGGTTGTGGAAACCCCCTGCCTCTCTGGTTACAGATAGCTCTGTGGTTGTGGAAACCCCCTGCCTCCCTGGTTATAGATAGCTCAGTGCTTGTGGAAAACCCTTGCCTCCCTGCTTACAGATAGTTCTGTAGTTGTGGAAGCCCCCTGACTCCCTGGGCACAGATAGTTCTGTGGTTTTTGGAAACCCCCTGCCTCCCTGGTTATAGATAGTTCTGTGGTTGTGGAAACCCCTGCCTCCCTGGGCACAGATAGTTCTGTGGTTGTTGAAACCCCCTGCCTCCCTGGGCACAGATTGTTCTGTGGTTGTGGAAAACCCCTGCCTCACTGGGCACAGATAGTTCTGTGGTTGTGGAAACCCCCTGCCTCCCTGGTTACAGATGGTTCTGTGTTTGTGGAAACCCCTTGCCTCCCTGGTTACAGATTGTTCTCTGGTTGTGGAAACCCCCTGCCTCCCTGGTGACAGATAGTTCTGTGGTTGTGGAAACCCCCTGCCTCCCTGGTCACAGATAGTTATGTGGTTGTGGAAACCCCCTGCCTCCCTGGGCACAGATAGTTCTCTGGTTGTGGAAAACCCCTGCCTCCCTTGAAACAGATTGCTCTGTGGTTGTGGAAACCCCCTGTCTCCCTTGGCACAGATAGCTCTGAGGTTGTGGAAACCCCCTGCCTCCCTGGTTACAGATAGTTATGTGGTTGTGGAAACCCCCTGCCTCCCTGGTTATAGATAGCTCTGTGGTTGTGGAAACCCCCTGCCTCCCTGGTTATAGATAGCTCTGTGGTTTTGGAAAACCCCTGCCTCCCTGGTTACAGATAGTACTGTGGTTGTGGAAACCCCCTGCCTCTCTGGTTACAGAGAGCTCTGTGGTTGTGGAAACCCCCTGCCTCCCTGGTTACAGATAGTTCTGTGGTTGTGGAAACCCCCTGCCTCCCTGGTTACAGATAGCTCTGTGGTTGTGGAAACCCCCTACCTCTGTGGTTATAGATAGCTCAGTGGTTGTGGAAACCCCCTGCCTCCCTGGTTACAGATAGCTCTGTGGTTGTGGAAACCCCCTGTCTCCCTTGGCACAGATAGCTCTGAGGTTGTGGAAACCCCCTGCCTCCCTGGTTACAGATAGTTATGTGGTTGTGGAAACCCCCTGCCTCCCTGGTTACAGATAGCTATGTGGTTGTGGAAACCCCCTGCCTCCCTGGTTATAGATAGCTCTGTTCTTGTGGAAACCCCTTGCCTCCCTGCTTACAGATAGTTCTGTGGTTGTGGAAACCCCCTGCCTCCCTGGTTACAGATAGTTCTCTGGTTGTGAAAACCCCCTGCCTCCCTGGTTACAGATAGTTCTCTGGTTCTGGAAACCCCCTGCCTCCCTGGGCACAGATAGTTCTCTGGTTGTGGAAACCCGCTGCCTCCCTGGGCACAGATAGTTCTCTGGTTGTGGAAACCCCCTGCTTCCCTGGGCACAGATAGTTCTCTGGTTGTAGAAACCCCCTGCCTCCCTGGGCACAGATAGTTCTCTGGTTGTGGAAATCCCCTGCCTCCCTGGTTACAGATAGCTCTGTGGTTGTGGAAACCCCTTGCCTCCCTGGTTACAGATAGTTCTGTGGGTGTGGAAACCCCCTGCCTCCCTGGTTACAGATAGCTCTGTGGTTGTGGAAACCCCTGCCTCTCTGGTTATAGATAGCTCTGTGGTTGTGGAAACCCCCTGACTCCCTGGTTACAGATAGCTCTGTGGTTGTGGAAACCCCCTGTCTCCATGGGCACAGATAGCTCTGAGGTTGTGGAAACCCCCTGCCTCCCTGGTTACAGAGAGTTATGTGGTTGTGGAAACCCCCTAACTCCCTGGTTATAGATAGCTCTGTGCTTGTGGAAACCCCTTGCGTCCCTGCTTACAGATAGTTTTCTGTAGTTGTGGAAGCCCCCTGACTCCCTGGGCACAGATAGTTCTGTGGTTGTGGAAACCCCCTGCCTCCCTGGTTATAGATAGTTCTGTGGTTGTGGAAACCCCCTGCCTCCCTGGGCACAGATAGTTCTGTGGTTGTTGAAACCCCCTGCCTCCCTGGTTACAGATAGCTCTGTGGTTTTGGAAAACCCCTGCCTCCCTGGTTACAGATAGTTCTGTGGTTGTGGAAACACCCTGCCTCCCTGGTTACAGATAGCTATGTGGTTGTGGAAAACCCCTGCCTCCCTGGTTACAGATAGTTCTGTGGTTGTGGAAACCCCCTGCCTCTCTGGTTACAGATAGCTCTGTGGTTGTGGAAACCCCCTGCCTCCCTGGTTATAGATAGCTCTGTGCTTGTGGAAACCCCTTGCCTCCCTGCTTACAGATAGTTCTGTAGTTGTGGAAGCCCCCTGCCTCCCTGGGCACAGATAGTTCTCTGGTTGTGGAAAACCCCTATCTCCCTTGGCACAGATAGTTCTGTGGTTGTGGAAACCCCCTGCCTCCCTGGTTATAGATAGTTCTGTGGTTGTGGAAACACCCTGCCTCCCTGCTTACAGATAGTTCTGTAGTTGTGGAAGCCCCCTGACTCCCTGGGCACAGAAAGTTCTGTGGTTGTGGAAACCCCCTGACTCCCTGGGCACAGATAGTTCTGTGGTTGTTGAAACACCCTGCCTCCCTGGGCACAGATTGTTCTGTGGTTGTGGAAACCCCCTGCCTCCCTGGTTACAGATAGTTATGTGGTTGTGGAAACCCCCTGACTCCCTGGTTACAGATAGCTCTGTGGTTGTGGAAACCCCCTGCCTCCAGGGGCACAGATAGTTCTCTGGTTGTGGAAACCCCCTGCCTCCCTGGTTACAGATAGCTCTGTGGTTGTGGAAACTCCCTACCTCTGTGGTTATAGATAGCTCAGTGGTTGTGGAAACCCCCTGCCTCCCCGGTTACAGATAGCTCTGTGGTTGTGGAAACCCCCTGTCTCCCTTGGTACAGATAGCTCTGAGGTTGTGGAAACCCCCTGCCTCCCTGGTTACAGATAGTTATGTGGTTGTGGAAAACCCCTGCCTCCCTTGGCACAGATAGTTCTGTGGTTGTGGAAACCCCCTGCCTCCCTGGTTATAGATAGTTCTGTGGTTGTGGAAACACCCTGCCTCCCTGCTTACAGATAGTTCTGTAGTTGTGGAAGCCCCCTGACTCCCTGGGCACAGAAAGTTCTGTGGTTGTGGAAACCCCCTGACTCCCTGGGCACAGATAGTTCTGTGGTTGTTGAAACACCCTGCCTCCCTGGGCACAGATTGTTCTGTGGTTGTGGAAACCCCCTGCCTCCCTGGTTACAGATAGTTATGTGGTTGTGGAAACCCCCTGACTCCCTGGTTACAGATAGCTCTGTGGTTGTGGAAACCCCCTGCCTCCAGGGGCACAGATAGTTCTCTGGTTGTGGAAACCCCCTGCCTCCCTGGTTACAGATAGCTCTGTGGTTGTGGAAACTCCCTACCTCTGTGGTTATAGATAGCTCAGTGGTTGTGGAAACCCCCTGCCTCCCCGGTTACAGATAGCTCTGTGGTTGTGGAAACCCCCTGTCTCCCTTGGCACAGATAGCTCTGAGGTTGTGGAAACCCCCTGCCTCCCTGGTTACAGATAGTTATGTGGTTGTGGAAACCCCCTGCCTCCCTGGTTACAGATAGCTATGTGGTTGTGGAAACCCCCTGCCTCCCTGGTTATAGATAGCTCTGTGCTTGTGGAAACCCCTTGCCTCCCTGCTTACAGATAGTTCTGTGGTTGTGGAAACCACCTGCCTCCCTGGGCACAGATAGTTCTGTGGTTGTGGAAACCCCCTGCCTCCCTGGGCACAGATAGTTATGTGGTTGTGGAAACCCCCTGCCTCCCTGGTTACAGATAGTTCTCTGGTTGTGAAAACCCCCTGCCTCCCTGGTTACAGATAGTTCTCTGGTTCTGGAAACCCCCTGCCTCCCTGGGCACAGATAGTTCTCTGGTTGTGGAAACCCGCTGCCTCCCTGGGCACAGATAGTTCTCTGGTTGTGGAAACCCCCTGCCTCCCTGGGCACAGATAGTTCTCTGGTTGTAGAAACCCCCTGACTCCCTGGGCACAGATAGTTCACTGGTTGTGGAAATCCCCTGCCTCCCTGGTTACAGATAGCTCTGTGGTTGTGGAAACCCCTTGCCTCCCTGGTTACAGATAGTTCTGTGGGTGTGGAAACCCCCTGCCTCACTGGTTACAGATAGCTCTGTGGTTGTGGAAACCCCTGCCTCTCTGGTTATAGATAGCTCTGTGGTTGTGGAAACCCCCTGCCTCCCTGGTTACAGATAGCTCTGTGGTTGTGGAAACCCCCTGCCTCCCTGGGCACAGATAGTTCTGTGGTTGTGGAAACCCCCTGCCTCCCTGGGCACAGATAGTTCTCTGGTTGTGGAAACCCCTTGCATCCCTGGTTACAGATAGTTCTGAGGTTGTGGAAACCCCTGCCTCCCTGGTTACAGATAGCTCTGTGGTTGTGGAAACCCCCTGCCTCCCTGGTTACAGATAGCTCTGTGGTTGTGGAAACCCCCTGCCTCCCTGGTTATAGATAGCTCTGTGCTTGTGGAAACCCCTTGCCTCCCTGCTTACAGATAGTTCTGTAGTTGTGGAAGCCCCCTGCCTCCCTGGGCACAGATAGTTCTCTGGTTGTGGAAAACCCCTATCTCCCTTGGCACAGATAGTTCTGTGGTTGTGGAAACCCCCTGCCTCCCTGGTTATAGATAGTTCTGTGGTTGTGGAAACACCCTGCCTCCCTGCTTACAGATAGTTCTGTAGTTGTGGAAACCCCCTGCCTCTCTGGTTACAGATAGCTCTGTGGTTGTGGAAACCCCCTGCCTCCCTGGTTATAGATAGCTCTGTGCTTGTGGAAACCCCTTGCCTCCCTGCTTACAGATAGTTCTGTAGTTGTGGAAGCCCCCTGCCTCCCTGGGCACAGATAGTTCTCTGGTTGTGGAAAACCCCTATCTCCCTTGGCACAGATAGTTCTGTGGTTGTGGAAACCCCCTGCCTCCCTGGTTATAGATAGTTCTGTGGTTGTGGAAACACCCTGCCTCCCTGCTTACAGATAGTTCTGTAGTTGTGGAAGCCCCCTGACTCCCTGGGCACAGAAAGTTCTGTGGTTGTGGAAACCCCCTGACTCCCTGGGCACAGATAGTTCTGTGGTTGTTGAAACACCCTGCCTCCCTGGGCACAGATTGTTCTGTGGTTGTGGAAACCCCCTGCCTCCCTGGTTACAGATAGTTATGTGGTTGTGGAAACCCCCTGACTCCCTGGTTACAGATAGCTCTGTGGTTGTGGAAACCCCCTGCCTCCAGGGGCACAGATAGTTCTCTGGTTGTGGAAACCCCCTGCCTCCCTGGTTACAGATAGCTCTGTGGTTGTGGAAACTCCCTACCTCTGTGGTTATAGATAGCTCAGTGGTTGTGGAAACCCCCTGCCTCCCCGGTTACAGATAGCTCTGTGGTTGTGGAAACCCCCTGTCTCCCTTGGTACAGATAGCTCTGAGGTTGTGGAAACCCCCTGCCTCCCTGGTTACAGATAGTTATGTGGTTGTGGAAAACCCCTGCCTCCCTTGGCACAGATAGTTCTGTGGTTGTGGAAACCCCCTGCCTCCCTGGTTATAGATAGTTCTGTGGTTGTGGAAACACCCTGCCTCCCTGCTTACAGATAGTTCTGTAGTTGTGGAAGCCCCCTGACTCCCTGGGCACAGAAAGTTCTGTGGTTGTGGAAACCCCCTGACTCCCTGGGCACAGATAGTTCTGTGGTTGTTGAAACACCCTGCCTCCCTGGGCACAGATTGTTCTGTGGTTGTGGAAACCCCCTGCCTCCCTGGTTACAGATAGTTATGTGGTTGTGGAAACCCCCTGACTCCCTGGTTACAGATAGCTCTGTGGTTGTGGAAACCCCCTGCCTCCAGGGGCACAGATAGTTCTCTGGTTGTGGAAACCCCCTGCCTCCCTGGTTACAGATAGCTCTGTGGTTGTGGAAACTCCCTACCTCTGTGGTTATAGATAGCTCAGTGGTTGTGGAAACCCCCTGCCTCCCCGGTTACAGATAGCTCTGTGGTTGTGGAAACCCCCTGTCTCCCTTGGCACAGATAGCTCTGAGGTTGTGGAAACCCCCTGCCTCCCTGGTTACAGATAGTTATGTGGTTGTGGAAACCCCCTGCCTCCCTGGTTACAGATAGCTATGTGGTTGTGGAAACCCCCTGCCTCCCTGGTTATAGATAGCTCTGTGCTTGTGGAAACCCCTTGCCTCCCTGCTTACAGATAGTTCTGTGGTTGTGGAAACCACCTGCCTCCCTGGGCACAGATAGTTCTGTGGTTGTGGAAACCCCCTGCCTCCCTGGGCACAGATAGTTATGTGGTTGTGGAAACCCCCTGCCTCCCTGGTTACAGATAGTTCTCTGGTTGTGAAAACCCCCTGCCTCCCTGGTTACAGATAGTTCTCTGGTTCTGGAAACCCCCTGCCTCCCTGGGCACAGATAGTTCTCTGGTTGTGGAAACCCGCTGCCTCCCTGGGCACAGATAGTTCTCTGGTTGTGGAAACCCCCTGCCTCCCTGGGCACAGATAGTTCTCTGGTTGTAGAAACCCCCTGACTCCCTGGGCACAGATAGTTCACTGGTTGTGGAAATCCCCTGCCTCCCTGGTTACAGATAGCTCTGTGGTTGTGGAAACCCCTTGCCTCCCTGGTTACAGATAGTTCTGTGGGTGTGGAAACCCCCTGCCTCACTGGTTACAGATAGCTCTGTGGTTGTGGAAACCCCTGCCTCTCTGGTTATAGATAGCTCTGTGGTTGTGGAAACCCCCTGCCTCCCTGGTTACAGATAGCTCTGTGGTTGTGGAAACCCCCTGTCTCCATGGGCACAGATAGCTCTGAGGTTGTGGAAACCCCCTGCCTCCCTGGTTACAGATAGTTATGTGGTTGTGGAAACCCCCTGCCTCCCTGGTTATAGATAGCTCTGTGCTTGTGGAAACCCCTTGCGTCCCTGCTTACAGATAGTTCTGTAGTTGTGGAAGCCCCCTGACTCCCTGGGCACAGATAGTTCTGTGGTTGTGGAAACCCCCTGCCTCCCTGGTTATAGATAGTTCTGTGGTTGTGGAAACCCCCTGCCTCCCTGGGCACAGATAGTTCTGTGGTTGTTGAAACCCCCTGCCTCCCTGGTTACAGATAGCTCTGTGGTTTTGGAAAACCCCTGCCTCCCTGGTTACAGATAGCTATGTGGTTGTGGAAAACCCCTGCCTCCCTGGTTACAGATAGTTCTGTGGTTGTGGAAACCCCCTGCCTCTCTGATTACAGATAGCTCTGTGGTTGAGGAAACCCCCTGCCTCCCTGGTTATAGATAGCTCTGTGCTTGTGGAAACCCCTTGCCTCCCTGCTTACAGATAGTTCTGTAGTTGTGGAAGCCCCCTGCCTCCCTGGGCACAGATAGTTCTCTGGTTGTGGAAAACCCCTGCCTCCCTTGGCACAGATAGTTCTGTGGTTGTGGAAACCCCCTGCCTCCCTGGTTATAGATAGTTCTGTGGTTGTGGAAACACCCTGCCTCCCTGCTTACAGATAGTTCTGTAGTTGTGGAAGCCCCCTGACTCCCTGGGCACAGAAAGTTCTGTGGTTGTGGAAACCCCCTGACTCCCTGGGCACAGATAGTTCTGTGGTTGTTGAAACACCCTGCCTCCCTGGGCACAGATTGTTCTGTGGTTGTGGAAACCCCCTGCCTCCCTGGTTACAGATAGTTATGTTGTTGTGGAAACCCCCTGACTCCCTGGTTACAGATAGCTCTGTGGTTGTGGAAACCCCCTGCCTCCAGGGGCACAGATAGTTCTCTGGTTGTGGAAACCCCCTGCCTCCCTGGTTACAGATAGCTCTGTGGTTGTGGAAACCCCCTACCTCTGTGGTTATAGATAGCTCAGTGGTTGTGGAAACCCCCTGCCTCCCTGGTTACAGATAGCTCTGTGGTTGTGGAAACCCCCTGTCTCCCTTGGCACAGATAGCTCTGAGGTTGTGGAAACCCCCTGCCTCCCTGGTTACAGATAGTTCTGTGGTTGTGGAAACCCCCTGCCTCCCTGGTTACAGATAGCTATGTGGTTGTGGAAACCCCCTGCCTCCCTGGTTATAGATAGCTCTGTGCTTGTGGAAACCCCTTGCCTCCCTGCTTACAGATAGTTCTGTGGTTGTGGAAACCACCTGCCTCCCTGGGCACAGATAGTTCTGTGGTTGTGGAAACCCCCTGCCTCCCTGGGCACAGATAGTTCTGTGGTTGTGGAAACCCCCTGCCTCCCTGGTTACAGATAGTTCTGTGGTTGTGAAAACCCCCTGCCTCCCTGGTTACAGATAGTTCTCTGGTTCTGGAAACCCCCTGCCTCCCTGGGCACAGATAGTTCTCTGGTTGTGGAAACCCGCTGCCTCCCTGGGCACAGATAGTTCTCTGGTTGTGGAAACCCCCTGCCTCCCTGGGCACAGATAGTTCTCTGGTTGTAGAAACCCCCTGCCTCCCTGGGCACAGATAGTTCTCTGGTTGTGGAAATCCCCTGCCTCCCTGGTTACAGATAGCTCTGTGGTTGTGGAAACCCCTTGCCTCCCTGGTTACAGATAGTTCTGTGGGTGTGGAAACCCCCTGCCTCCCTGGTTACAGATAGCTCTGTGGTTGTGGAAACCCCTGCCTCTCTGGTTATAGATAGCTCTGTGGTTGTGGAAACCCCCTGCCTCCCTGGTTACAGATAGCTCTGTGGTTGTGGAAACCCCCTGTCTCCATGGGCACAGATAGCTCTGAGGTTGTGGAAACCCCCTGCCTCCCTGGTTACAGATAGTTATGTGGTTGTGGAAACCCCCTGCCTCCCTGGTTATAGATAGCTCTGTGCTTGTGGAAACCCCTTGCGTCCCTGCTTACAGATAGTTCTGTAGTTGTGGAAGCCCCCTGACTCCCTGGGCACAGATAGTTCTGTGGTTGTGGAAACCCCCTGCCTCCCTGGTTATAGATAGTTCTGTGGTTGTGGAAACCCCATGCCTCCCTGGGCACAGATAGTTCTGTGGTTGTTGAAACCCCCTGCCTCCCTGGTTACAGATAGCTCTGTGGTTTTGGAAAACCCCTGCCTCCCTGGTTACAGATAGTTCTGTGGTTGTGGAAACACCCTGCCTCCCTGGTTACAGATAGCTATGTGGTTGTGGAAAACCCCTGCCTCCCTGGTTACAGATAGTTCTGTGGTTGTGGAAACCCCCTGCCTCTCTGATTACAGATAGCTCTGTGGTTGTGGAAACCCCCTGCCTCCCTGGTTATAGATAGCTCTGTGCTTGTGGAAACCCCTTGCCTCCCTGCTTACAGATAGTTCTGTAGTTGTGGAAGCCCCCTGCCTCCCTGGGCACAGATAGTTCTCTGGTTGTGGAAAACCCCTGCCTCCCTTGGCACAGATAGTTCTGTGGTTGTGGAAACCCCCTGCCTCCCTGGTTATAGATAGTTCTGTGGTTGTGGAAACACCCTGCCTCCCTGCTTACAGATAGCTCTGTAGTTGTGGAAGCCCCCTGACTCCCTGGGCACAGAAAGTTCTGTGGTTGTGGAAACCCCCTGACTCCCTGGGCACAGATAGTTCTGTGGTTGTTGAAACACCCTGCCTCCCTGGGCACAGATTATTCTGTGGTTGTGGAAACCCCCTGCCTCCCTGGTTACAGATAGTTATGTGGTTGTGGAAACCCCTGACTCCCTGGTTACAGATAGCTCTGTGGTTGTGGAAACCCCCTGCCTCCAGGGGCACAGATAGTTCTCTGGTTGTGGAAACCCCCTGCCTCCCTGGGCACAGATAGTTCTCTGGTTGTGGAAACCCTCTGCCTCCCTGGGCACAGATAGTTCTCTGGTTGTGGAAAACCCCTGCCTCCCTGGTTACAGATAGCTATGTGGTTGTGGAAAACCCCTGCCTCCCTGGTTACAGATAGTTCTGTGGTTGTGGAAACCCCCTGCCTCTCTGGTTACAGATAGCTCTGTGGTTGTGGAAACTCCCTGCCTCCCTGGTTACAGATATCTCTGTGCTTGTGGAAACCCCTTGCCTCCCTGCTTACAGATAGTTCTGTAGTTGTGGAAGCCCCCTGACTCCCTGGGCACAGAAAGTTCTGTGGTTGTGGAAACCCCCTGACTCCCTGGGCACAGATAGTTCTGTGGTTGTGGAAACCCCCTGCCTCCCTGGTGACATATAGTTCTGTGGTTGTGGAAACCCCCTGCCTCCCTGGTCACAGAGTGTTATGTGGTTGTGGAAACCCCCTGCCTCCCTGGGCACAGATAGTTATCTGGTTGTGGAAACCCCCTGCCTCCCTGGGCACAGATAGTTCTCTGGTTGTGGAAAACCCCTGCCTCCCTTGGAACAAATAGATCTGTGGTTGTGGAAAACCCCTGCCTCCCTGGTTACAGATAGCTCTGTGGTTGTGGAAACCCCCTGCCTCCCTGGTTACAGATAGCTCTGTGGTTTTGGAAAACCCCTGCCTCCCTGGTTACAGAAAGTTCTGTGGTTGTGGAAACACCCTGCCTCCCTGGTTACAGATAGCTATGTGGTTGTGGAAAACCCCTGCCTCCCTGGTTACAGATAGTTCTGTGGTTGTGGAAACGCCCTGCCTCTCTGGTTACAGATAGCTCTGTGGTTGTGGAAACCCCCTGCCTCCCTGGTTATAGATAGCTCTGTGCTTGTGGAAACCCCTTGCCTCCCTGCTTGCAGATAGTTCTGTAGTTGTGGAAGCCCCCTGCCTCCCTGGGCACAGATAGTTCTCTGGTTGTGGAAAACCCCTGCCTCCCTTGGCACAGATAGTTCTGTGGTTGTGGAAACCCCCTGCCTCCCAGGTTACAGATAGTTCTGTGGTTGTGGAAACACCCTGCCTCCCTGGTTACAGATAGCTATGTGGTTGTGGAAAACCCCTGCCTCCCTGGTTACAGATTGTTCTGTGGTTGTGGAAACCCCCTGCCTCTCTGGTTACAGAGAGCTCTGTGGTTGTGGAAACCCCCTGCATCCCTGGTTATAGATAGCTCTGTGCTTGTGGAAACCCCTTGCCTCCCTGCTTACAGATAGTTCTGTAGTTGTGGAAGCCCCCTGACTCCCTTGGCACAGATAGTTCTGTGGTTGTAGAAAACCCCTGCCTCCCTGGGCACAGATAGTTCTGTGGTTGTTGAAACCCCCTGCCTCCCTGGGCACAGATTGTTCTGTGGTTGTGGAAACCCCCTGCCTCCCTGGGCACAGATAGTTCTGTGGTTGTGGAAACCCCCTGCCTCCCTGGTTACAGATGGTTCTGTGTTTGTGGAAACCCCTTGCCTCCCTGGTTACAGATTGTTCTCTGGTTGTGGAAACCCCCTGCCTCCCTGGTGACAGATAGTTCTGTGGTTGTGGAAACCCCCTGCCTCCCTGGTCACAGATAGTTATGTGGTTGTGGAAACCTCCTGCCTCCCTGGGCACAGATATTTCTGTGGTTGTGGAAACCCCCTGCCTCCCTGGGCACAGATAGTTCTGTGGTTGTGGAAACCCCCTGCCTCCCTTGTTACAGATAGTTCTGTGTTTGTGGAAACCCCTTGCCTCCCTGGTTACAGATAGTTCTCTGGTTGTGGAAACCCCCTGCCTCCCTGGTTACAGATAGTTCTGTGGTTGTGGAAACCCGCTGCCTCCCTGGGCACAGATAGTTCTGTGGTTGTGGAAACCCCCTGCCTCCCTGGGCACAGATAGTTCAGTGGTTGTGGAAATCCCCTGCCTCCCTGGGCACAGATAGCTCTGTAGTTGTTGAAACCCCCTGCCTCCCTTGTTATTTATAGCTCTGTGGTTGTGGAAACCCCCCTGCCTGCCTTGGTACAGATAGCTCTGTGGTTGTGGAAACCCCCTGCCTCCCTGGGCACAGATAGCTCTGTTGTTTTTGGAAACCCCCTGACTCCCTGGGCACAGATAGTTCTGTGGTTGTTGAAACACCCTGCCTCCCTGGGCACAGATTGTTCTGTGGTTGTGGAAACCCCCTGCCTCCCTGGTTACAGATAGTTATGTGGTTGTGGAAACCCCCTGACTCCCAGGTTACAGATAGTTCTGTGGTTGTGGAAACACCCTGCCTCCCTGGTTACAGATAGCTATGTGGTTGTGGAAAACCCCTGCCTCCCTGGTTACAGATAGTTCTGTGGTTGTGGAAACCCCCTGCCTCTCTGGTTACAGATAGCTCTGTGGTTGTGGAAACCCCCTGCATCCCTGGTTATAGATAGCTCTGTGCTTGTGGAAACCCCTTGCCTCCCTGCTTACAGATAGTTCTGTAGTTGTGGAAGCCCCCTGACTCCCTTGGCACAGATAGTTCTGTGGTTGTGGAAACCCCCTGCCTCCCTGGGCACAGATAGTTCTGTGGTTGTTGAAACCCCCTGCCTCCCTGGGCACAGATTGTTCTGTGGTTGTGGAAACCCCCTGCCTCCCTGGGCACAGATAGTTCTGTGGTTGTGGAAACCCCCTGCCTCCCTGGTTACAGATGGTTCTGTGTTTGTGGAAACCCCTTGCCTCCCTGGTTACAGATTGTTCTCTGGTTGTGGAAACCCCCTGCCTCCCTGGTGACAGATAGTTCTGTGGTTGTGGAAACCCCCTGCCTCCCTGGTCACAGATAGTTATGTGGTTGTGGAAACCTCCTGCCTCCCTGGGCACAGATATTTCTGTGGTTGTGGAAACCCCCTGCCTCCCTGGGCACAGATAGTTCTGTGGTTGTGGAAACCCCCTGCCTCCCTGGTTACAGATAGCTCTGTGGTTGTGGAAACCCCCTGCCTCCCTGGTTACAGATAGTTCTGTGGTTGTGGAAACCCCCTGCCTCCCTGGTTACAGATAGCTCTGTGGTTGTGGAAACCCCCTGCCTCTCTGGTTATAGATAGCTCAGTGGTTGTGGAAACCCCCTGCCTCCCTGGGCACAGATAGTTCTGTGGTTGTGGAAACCCCCTGCCTCCCTGGGCACAGATAGTTCTCTGGTTGTGGAAACCCCCTGCCTCCCTGGTTACAGATAGTACTCTGGTTGTGGAAAACCCCTGCCTCCCTGGTTACAGATAGCTCTGTGGTAGTGGAAACCCCCTGCCTCCCTGGTTACAGATAGCTCTGTAGTTGTTGAAACCCCCTGCCTCCCTGGTTATTTATAGCTCTGTGGTTGTGGAAACCCCCCTGCCTGCCTTGGTACAGATAGCTCTGTGGTTGTGGAAACCCCCTGCCTCCCTGGGCACAGATAGCTCTGTTGTTTTTGGAAACCCCCTGACTCCCTGGGCACAGATAGTTCTGTGGTTGTTGAAACACCCTGCCTCCCTGGGCACAGATTGTTCTGTGGTTGTGGAAACCCCCTGCCTCCCTGGTTACAGATAGTTATGTGGTTGTGGAAACCCCCTGACTCCCAGGTTACAGATAGTTCTGTGGTTGTGGAAACACCCTGCCTCCCTGGTTACAGATAGCTATGTGGTTGTGGAAAACCCCTGCCTCCCTGGTTATAGATAGCTCTGTGGTTGTGGAAACCCCCTGCCTCCCTGGTTACAGATAGTTCTGTGGTTGTGGAAACCCCCTGCCTCTCTGGTTACAGATAGCTCTGTGGTTGTGGAAACCCCCTGCATCCCTGGTTATAGATAGCTCTGTGCTTGTGGAAACCCCTTGCCTCCCTGCTTACAGATAGTTCTGTAGTTGTGGAAGCCCCCTGACTCCCTTGGCACAGATAGTTCTGTGGTTGTGGAAACCCCCTGCCTCCCTGGGCACAGATAGTTCTGTGGTTGTTGAAACCCCCTGCCTCCCTGGGCACAGATTGTTCTGTGGTTGTGGAAACCCCCTGCCTCCCTGGGCACAGATAGTTCTGTGGTTGTGGAAACCCCCTGCCTCCCTGGTTACAGATGGTTCTGTGTTTGTGGAAACCCCTTGCCTCCCTGGTTACAGATTGTTCTCTGGTTGTGGAAACCCCCTGCCTCCCTGGTGACAGATAGTTCTGTGGTTGTGGAAACCCCCTGCCTCCCTGGTCACAGATAGTTATGTGGTTGTGGAAACCTCCTGCCTCCCTGGGCACAGATATTTCTGTGGTTGTGGAAACCCCCTGCCTCCCTGGGCACAGATAGTTCTGTGGTTGTGGAAACCCCCTGCCTCCCTTGTTACAGATAGTTCTGTGTTTGTGGAAACCCCTTGCCTCCCTGGTTACAGATAGTTCTCTGGTTGTGGAAACCCCCTGCCTCCCTGGTTACAGATAGTTCTGTGGTTGTGGAAACCCGCTGCCTCCCTGGGCACAGATAGTTCTGTGGTTGTGGAAACCCCCTGCCTCCCTTGTTACAGATAGTTCTGTGTTTGTGGAAACCCCTTGCCTCCCTGGTTACAGATAGTTCTCTGGTTGTGGAAACCCCCTGCCTCCCTGGTTACAGATAGTTCTGTGGTTGTGGAAACCCGCTGCCTCCCTGGTTATAGATAGTTCTGTGGTTGTGGAAATCCCCTGCCTCCCTGGGCACAGATAGTTCTGTGGTTGTGGAAACCCCTGCCTCCCTGGTTACAGATAGCTCTGTGGTTGTGGAAACCCCCTGCCTCCCTGGTTACAGATAGCTCTGTGGTTTTGGAAAACCCCTGCCTCCCTGGTTACAGATAGTTCTGTGGTTGTGGAAACCCCCTGCCTCTCTGGTTACAGATAGCTCTGTGGTTGTGGAAACCCCCTGCCTCCCTGGTTACAGATAGTTCTGTGGTTGTGGAAACCCCCTGCCTCCCTGGTTACAGATAGCTCTGTGGTTGTGGAAACCCCCTGCCTCTCTGGTTATAGATAGCTCAGTGGTTGTGGAAACCCCCTGCCTCCCTGGGCACAGATAGTTCTGTGGTTGTGGAAACCCCCTGCCTCCCTGGGCACAGATAGTTCTCTGGTTGTGGAAACCCCCTGCCTCCCTGGTTACAGATAGTTCTGTGGTAGTGGAAACCCCCTGCCTCCCTGGTTACAGATAGCTCTGTAGTTGTTGAAACCCCCTGCCTCCCTGGTTATTTATAGCTCTGTGGTTTTGGAAACCCCCCTGCCTGCCTTGGTACAGATAGCTCTGTGGTTGTGGAAACCCCCTGCCTCCCTGGGCACAGATAGCTCTGTTGTTTTTGGAAACCCCCTGACTCCCTGGGCACAGATAGTTCTGTGGTTGTTGAAACACCCTGCCTCCCTGGGCACAGATTGTTCTGTGGTTGTGGAAACCCCCTGCCTCCCTGGTTACAGATAGTTATGTGGTTGTGGAAACCCCCTGACTCCCTGGTTACAGATAGCTCTGTGGTTGTGGAAACCCCCTGCCTCCAGGGGCACAGATAGTTCTCTGGTTGTGGAAACCCCCTGCCTCCCTGGTTACAGATAGCTCTGTGGTTGTGGAAACCCCCTACCTCTGTGGTTATAGATAGCTCAGTGGTTGTGGAAACCCCCTGCCTCCCTGGTTACAGATAGCTCTGTGGTTGTGGAAACCCCCTGTCTCCCTTGGCACAGATAGCTCTGAGGTTGTGGAAACCCCCTGCCTCCCTGGTTACAGATAGTTATGTGATTGTGGAAACCCCCTGCCTCCCTGGTTACAGATAGCTATGTGGTTGTGGAAACCCCCTGCCTCCCTGGTTATAGATAGCTCTGTGCTTGTGGAAACCCCTTGCCTCCCTGCTTACAGATAGTTCTGTGGTTGTGGAAACCACCTGCCTCCCTGGGCACAGATAGTTCTGTGGTTGTGGAAACCCCCTGCCTCCCTGGGCACAGATAGTTCTGTGGTTGTGGAAACCCCCTGCCTCCCTGGTTACAGATAGTTCTCTGGTTGTGAAAACCCCCTGCCTCCCTGGTTACAGATAGTTCTCTGGTTCTGGAAACCCCCTGCCTCCCTGGGCACAGATAGTTCTCTGGTTGTGGAAACCCGCTGCCTCCCTGGGCACAGATAGTTCTCTGGTTGTGGAAACCCCCTGCCTCCCTGGGCACAGATAGTTCTCTGGTTGTAGAAACCCCCTGCCTCCCTGGGCACAGATAGTTCTCTGGTTGTGGAAATCCCCTGCCTCCCTGGTTACAGATAGCTCTGTGGTTGTGGAAACCCCTTGCCTCCCTGGTTACAGATAGTTCTGTGGGTGTGGAAACCCCCTGCCTCCCTGGTTACAGATAGCTCTGTGGTTGTGGAAACCCCTGCCTCTCTGGTTATAGATAGCTCTGTGGTTGTGGAAACCCCCTGCCTCCCTGGTTACAGATAGCTCTGTGGTTGTGGAAACCCCCTGTCTCCATGGGCACAGATAGCTCTGTGGTTGTGGAAACCCCCTGTCTCCCTTGGCACAGATAGCTCTGAGGTTGTGGAAACCCCCTGCCTCCCTGGTTACAGATAGTTATGTGGTTGTGGAACCCCCCTGCCTCCCTGGTTACAGATAGCTATGTGGTTGTGGAAACCCCCTGCCTCCCTGGTTATAGATAGCTCTGTGCTTGTGGAAACCCCTTGCCTCCCTGCTTACAGATAGTTCTGTGGTTGTGGAAACCACCTGCCTCCCTGGGCACAGATAGTTCTGTGGTTGTGGAAACCCCCTGCCTCCCTGGGCACAGATAGTTCTGTGGTTGTGGAAACCCCCTGCCTCCCTGGTTACAGATAGTTCTCTGGTTGTGAAAACCCCCTGCCTCCCTGGTTACAGATAGTTCTCTGGTTGTGGAAACCCGCTGCCTCCCTGGGCACAGATAGTTCTCTGGTTGTGGAAACCCCCTGACTCCCTGGGCACAGATAGTTCTCTGGTTGTAGAAACCCCCTGCCTCCCTGGGCACAGATAGTTCTCTGGTTGTGGAAATCCGCTGCCTCCCTGGTTACAGATAGCTCTGTGGTTGTGGAAACCCCTTGCCTCCCTGGTTACAGATAGTTCTGTGGGTGTGGAAACCCCCTGCCTCCCTGGTTACAGATAGCTCTGTGGTTGTGGAAACCCCTGCCTCTCTGGTTATAGATAGCTCTGTGGTTGTGGAAACCCCCTGCCTCCCTGGTTATAGATAGCTCTGTGCTTGTGGAAACCCCTTGCGTCCCTGCTTACAGATAGTTCTGTAGTTGTGGAAGCCCCCTGACTCCCTGGGCACAGATAGTTCTGTGGTTGTGGAAACCCCCTGCCTCCCTGGTTATAGATAGTTCTGTGGTTGTGGAAACCCCCTGCCTCCCTGGGCACAGATAGTTCTGTGGTTGTTGAAACCCCCTGCCTCCCTGGTTACAGATAGCTCTGTGGTTTTGGAAAACCCCTGCCTCCCTGGTTACAGATAGTTCTGTGGTTGTGGAAACACCCTGCCTCCCTGGTTACAGATAGCTATGTGGTTGTGGAAAACCCCTGCCTCCCTGGTTACAGATAGTTCTGTGGTTGTGGAAACCCCCTGCCTCTCTGATTACAGATAGCTCTGTGGTTGTGGAAACCCCCTGCCTCCCTGGTTATAGATAGCTCTGTGCTTGTGGAAACCCCTTGCCTCCCTGCTTACTGATAGTTCTGTAGTTGTGGAAGCCCCCTGCCTCCCTGGGCACAGATAGTTCTCTGGTTGTGGAAAACCCCTGCCTCCCTTGGCACAGATAGTTCTGTGGTTGTGGAAACCCCCTGCCTCCCTGGTTATAGATAGTTCTGTGGTTGTGGAAACACCCTGACTCCCTGCTTACAGATAGCTCTGTAGTTGTGGAAGCCCCCTGACTCCCTGGGCACAGAAAGTTCTGTGGTTGTGGAAACCCCCTGACTCCCTGGGCACAGATAGTTCTGTGGTTGTTGAAACACCCTGCCTCCCTGGGCACAGATTGTTCTCTGGTTGTGGAAACCCCCTGCCTCCCTGGGCACAGATAGTTCTCTGGTTGTGGAAAACCCCTGACTCCCTGGTTACAGATAGCTATGTGGTTGTGGAAAACCCCTGCCTCCCTGGTTACAGATAGTTCTGTGGTTGTGGAAACCCCCTGCCTCTCTGGTTACAGATAGCTCTGTGGTTGTGGAAACTCCCTGCCTCCCTGGTTACAGATATCTCTGTGCTTGTGGAAACCCCTTGCCTCCCTGCTTACAGATAGTTCTGTAGTTGTGGAAGCCCCCTGACTCCCTGGGCACAGATAGTTCTGTGGTTGTTGAAACCCCCTGCCTCCCTGGTGACATATAGTTCTGTGGTTGTGGAAACCCCCTGCCTCCCTGGTCACAGAGTGTTATGTGGTTGTGGAAACCCCCTGCCTCCCTGGTTACAGATAGTTCTCTGGTTGTGGAAACCCCCTGCCTCCCTGGGCACAGATAGTTCTCTGGTTGTGGAAAACCCCTGCCTCCCTTGGAACAAATAGATCTGTGTTTGTGGAAAACCCCTGCCTCCCTGGTTACAGATAGCTCTGTGGTTGTGGAAACCCCCTGCCTCCCTGGTTACAGATAGCTCTGTGGTTTTGGAAAACCCCTGCCTCCCTGGTTACAGAAAGTTCTGTGGTTGTGGAAACACCCTGCCTCCCTGGTTACAGATAGCTATGTGGTTGTGGAAAACCCCTGCCTCCCTGGTTACAGATAGTTCTGTGGTTGTGGAAACCCCCTGCCTCTCTGGTTACAGATAGCTCTGTGGTTGTGGAAACCCCCTGCCTCCATGGTTATAGATAGCTCTGTGCTTGTGGAAACCCCTTGCCTCCCTGCTTACAGATAGTTCTCTGGTTGTGGAAACCCCCTGCCTCCCTTGTTACAGATAGTTCTGTGTTTGTGGAAACCCCTTGCCTCCCTGGTTACAGATAGTTCTCTGGTTGTGGAAACCCCCTGCCTCCCTGGTTACAGATAGTTCTGTGGTTGTGGAAACCCGCTGCCTCCCTGGGCACAGATAGTTCTGTGGTTGTGTAAACCCCTGCCTCCCTGGTTACAGATAGCTCTGTGGTTGTGGAAACCCCCTGCCTCCCTGGTTACAGATAGCTCTGTGGTTTTGGAAAACCCCTGCCTCCCTGGTTACAGATAGTTCTGTGGTTGTGGAAACCCCCTGCCTCTCTGGTTACAGATAGCTCTGTGGTTGTGGAAACCCCCTGCCTCCCTGGTTACAGATAGTTCTGTGGTTGTGGAAACCCCCTGCCTCCCTGGTTACAGATAGTTCTGTGGTTGTGGAAACCCCCTGCCTCCCTGGTTACAGATAGTTCTGTGGTTGTGGAAACCCCCTGCCTCTCTGGTTACAGATAGCTCTGTAGTTGTTGAAACCCCCTGCCTCCCTGGTTATTTATAGCTCTGTGGTTGTGGAAACCCCCCTGCCTGCCTTGGTACAGATAGCTCTGTGGTTGTGGAAACCCCCTGCCTCCCTGGGCACAGATAGCTCTGTTGTTTTTGGAAACCCCCTGCCTCCCTGGTTACAGATAGCTCTGTGGTTCTGTGGTTGTGGAAACCCCCTGCCTGCCTGGGTACAGATAGCTCTGTGGTTGTGGAAACCCCCTGCCTGCCTGGGTACAGATAGCTCTGTGGTTGTGGAAACCCCCTGCCTGCCTCGGTACAGATAGCTCTTTGGTTGTGGAAACCCCCTGCCTGCCTCGGTCCTGCTCTGGCTGCAGTTCTGCTTTTACAGTGGAACACGTATTGGGTGCATCAGGGTTTTATTTTTGGAGAGGTTGCCGACGGGAGATCGCTGTCCCACTATGCTACGGTTTAGCTCACTCAGTCCAAGATGACCCTGCCACAATGAGGTTACACTCAAGTCTGGGATTATTGCAGCCAAGGCCAGCGAGAGAGTTTGACCCCAACTAGAAATCCCTAAGGTAAACACAATGTAATTCAGTGTCTGTTGGACTGAGTTGCTAGATCATGTTACTGTCCTGTTATGTGTTGATTTGCTTGGACATGGGCATGGGATGAGACAGGGATCAGGCCCACTACATCTGTTGGGGACTTGTTTTAGGGATTTTCTCCCCGGAAATGCACTTGAACTTTTCAAAAAGCCATGGATATGTTCAATTAAACAATGTCCCTCTGGATGAAAGGTTTGCGTTTATAGACCTGCACTTCACATGTTGCATGTTTTACATCAGTAATGAACGGATGAATGAAACTGCATAGCAACACAATCTCTGTTGTATCACTGGCCTTGAAAATGTGCTTCTGCAGAAATTAAGACAGATTGTAATGAATGTTGTGATATTCGGATATGTTTTCTTGAAAATGTGCTTCTGCAGAAATAAAGACAGATTACAATGAATGTTGTGAAATTTGGATATGTTTTTCTGTGTACAATGACAGTATATGCCTGTAAAAGTGGATTATTCTTTGTTTGACAGTGTAACAAGCCAAAAGTAAACTACTACATTAACCTTGCGGTAAGTTTGACAAAACGTAATTTTGTAGACAAATAAAACATTTGATTATGGACATAAACAGACCAACATGAGACGTCTTTGTTTACGATAGTTAATGTCATTATTTATGTCTGTTTTTACTTGTGGTTGATTCATTTCCACTGTTCTAATGTAAATGAGCTTATCTGGAGGTCAGAGTACAGTTCAAAGTTAATCTTACACTTTCCTCTTTTGAGCCTTTGAGTTGGAGGCTTCCCAGTCTAACGCCAGGCTTTAAAAGGCTGGCATCTTCTCATGTATCGAGCACTGGGTTCAATGTCTGGGGCTGTAGGAGCTGTATAAATGAAATTGGCTACATATTGTAGAAACGTTCACATTTTCCATTTAAACATTTTCTGGAGAACCTTTGTTGAACCTTTGTTGAACCACATATTTTGTTAGTTTAAACCCTTATCTAAGTTCAGGAAAATCATCTCCACAGATGAGAAGTATTCCACCCCGAAATATGAATATCGGTAGGGTCGGTGGTCACATTTGGTAGATCATGTTGTCATGGGGAGAATCTCAATTGTATACTCCTCGCATCCTCTCTCTTCGCCTCCTTTTCAAAACCCATTGGAGGAGAAGGTCAGAGGGGAGGAACCTCTGGCTTTCTCATCCAATGGATTTTGAAAGGGAGACAAGCAGAGAGGACGCGAGGAGTATACAATTGAGAATGCAAATGAGATTTTCCCATGGTGTGGCCTGGCTGTTGATCACCGAAGCCATGGCCCAGCAATAGGCGTGTTCCAGGTCAGCTTTATTGCAGTCATGCTATGCATCTCAGAAGACTGCTATATCATATTAATTTGGTTTGTGGGACTTTTAACACATTTCTAGGCGTTGTGAGATCTTATCATCTGCACAGTCTGACTGAAAGCAAGACGACCTGAAACACACCCATTGGTTCACAGAACACAGCGGGATTGATTCACTGCCGGTGGGACAGCTAACTGAAGAGAACAGGTGGCTGGTGTCTCACGATACCTTCCCTCTCGCTTTCCACAGACTAAAATTAGGCCCTGGACCTTTTCCCAGTGTCCCAAGAGCCAGCCAGACCTACATTAGAGCCAGAGTGTTTAGGAAACAAAAACCTTCCTTTTCCGCTGTAAGAAGCATAATGTTCTACTGTATCTTACGGAACATGCCTGTTGCAAATAGAAAGCAGGCTTTATTTCAGAATAGACATACAAACTATTTATTTTATAAGCATGGCCTTATTTCTATACAGCATATTGGATGACGGTCATTCATATTCCATTCAAAAAACTCAACGTAACGTCAATAGGTTTAGGCTGCTACATGATACTCACATTTTCCCTTCACTCTTAGAAAAAAGGTTTCCAAAATGGTAGAACCCTTTTTGCTTCCAGGTATAATTATTTTGGGTTCCATGTAGAACCCTCTGTGGAAAGGGTTCTACATGGAACCCAAAAGGGTTATATCTGGAACCAAAAAGGTTCTACATGGAACCAAAAGGGTTTCTATTGGACAAATTCAGGTAGATCCCTCCCTGTTTTGTTCCGTTTGCTTCTTGAAGAAAACAAGAAAGAAACAGAATGGTCAGAATGATTACACCCCTGATCACATGCAAACACACTTCACTTTCATAACAGTCACATACAGCATCATCCCTTTGTCCTTGTATAATTCCTTCTCGCATCTACGTGCTCTCCTAACATTTTACCTTCACTTGTGGACTTTAGTGCACAACACAACAGCTGTCTGAGACCAGGTGCAAAAACCTCTCCAAGCCAAACCTTCATACCATAACCGCTAACCGCTACACAGCCTACATCGTTGTCACCATATTAATGTTATAGTGAACAAACTAGAAGTAACGTGCTAGTAAACCCACAATACAATCACATGTTACAATTTACACAACAAGCAGTTTAGCAGTTACACCGGTGGGCCAGGGTGGAAATAAATGAATAAAACCAAAAGCTTATCTTGACTTGGAAGAGTTGCAGTGTTGGATAGCCTTAGCCAGCTAGCTAACATACAGTGCCTTCAGAAAGTATTCATACTCGACTTATTCCACATTTTGTTGTGTTACAGCCTGAATTCAAAATTGATTAAATATATTATTTTTCTCACCCATCTACACTCAATACGCCATAATGACAAAGTGAAAACATGTTTTTTGTCATTTTCACAAATGTATTGAAAATTAAATATAGAAATATCTAATTCACAAAAGTATTCACACCCGAGTCAATACTTTGTAGTGTCAGGTTCTGACTCTGGCATTGTCTCTGGCTCCCTCTAGTGGGGAGTTGGATGGCCGCGGTTAGAGTTTGACAGTTTCACCGGGTGTCTTTGGTGGTGGTTTGATTTCCATCCCCAATTAGAGACAACTGTCTCGTATTGTCTCTAATTGTGGATTCTATTTAAGTTCCTGTGTTTGTCACCTGGGTGTGGGTTATTGTAAGTGTTTGTATCACGTCAGTCACTTGTATTACGCTCCGTGTTTATTTTTGGTACTTGTCAGTATTATTCAAGTTAAATGAAACGGATGTCACTCTACCAACGCTCCGCTTCTCGTCCCGTTAATATGCAACGTGACATGTAGAAGCACTTTTGGCGGCGATTACAGCTGTGAATCTTTTTTGGTAAGTCTGTAAGAGCTTTGCACACCTGGATTGTACAATATTCTGTTTCTTTTTATAAAAATAAAAAAACTTGCTAGTCCTTGCCGATGACAAGCATACCCATAACATGATGCAGCACCACCATGAAAATAGGAATAGTGGTACTCAGTGATGTGGTGTTGGATTTGCCCCAAACATAACACTTTGTATTCAGGACAGAAAGATAATTTCTTTGCAAAATGTTTTGCACATTATTAATGTAATCAGGATGCATTTTAATTCTGTACAAACTTCCTTCTTTTCACTCTGTCATTTAGGTTAGTATTGTGGAGAAACTACAATGTTGTTGATCCATCCTCAGTTTCCTCATATCGAAACCCTGTAACTGTTTTAAAATCACCATTGGTCCCATGGTGAAATTTGTCTTGGGTATGTCTGTATCAGCTTTGAGTTGTCTTGGGTATGTCTGTATCAGCTTTGAGTTGTCTTGGGTATGTCTGTATCAGCTTTGAGTTGTCTTGGGTATGTCTGTATCAGCTTTGAGTTGTCTTGGGTATATCTGTATCAGCTTTGAGTTGTCTTGGGTATGTCTGTATCAGCTTTGCACATCTGGATTTGGGGATTTTTTTTTTTTCAACCTCTGTTAAGTTAGATGGGGAGTGGCAGTGAACAGAAATCTTCAAGTCTTTCCACAGATTTTCAATGGGATCCAAGTCTGGGCTTTGGCTAGGCCACTCAAGGACTTTCACGTTGTTGTTCTGAAGCCATTCCAGCGTTGCTTTGGCTGTATGATTGGGGTCATTGTCCTGTTGGAACATAAATCTTTGCTTCCAGTCTAAGGTTGTTTGCACTCTGAAGCAGGTTCCTATTAAGGATTTGCCTGTAATTGTCTGCATTTATTGTTCCCTCTATCCTTATCAGTCTCCCAGTCCCTGCCGCTGAAAAGCATCCCCATAGCATGATGCTGCCACCACCATTCTTCACGGTGGGGATGGTGTTAGGCGGGTGATGAGTGTTGCTTGTTTTTCTCCAGACATGTTGCTTTGCATTCAGGACAAAGAGTACAATTTCTGTCATCAGACCACAGAATCTTTTGCCTTATGCTATCAGAGATTTTCACGTGCCTTTTTGCAAACTCCAAGCATGCTGTGCCTTTTTCTCAGGAGTGGCTTCCGTCTGGCCACTCTCCCATAAAGCCCAGATTGGTGAAGTGCTGTAGAGACTGTTGTCCTTTTGATAGGTTCTCCCATCTCAGCCAAGGAACTCAGTAGTTCTGTCAGAGTGGTCATTTGGTCGGACCAGCTCTAGGCAGGGTAGTCTGGGTAGTTCTATATTTTTTTAATTTCCCAATGATGGAGACCACTGTGCTCTTGGAAACTTTCAACACTCCAGAAGTTGTTGTATACCCTTCCCCAGATATACTGTATGCCTCGTCACAATTCTATCTCTGAGATCTATGGACAGTTTCTTGGACTTCATGGTATACTTTCTGTTCTGACATGCACTATCAACTGTGGTACCTCATGTAGACAGGTGTGTTTCTTTCTAAATCATGTCCAAACTATTTAATTGAACCTGAGCTCAATTTGGCATGTCATAGCAAAGGGGTGTGAATACGTACTGTATGTAAATGAGATATTTCTGTATTTCATTTTCAATAAACATGTTTTCACTTCGTCATTATGGGGTATTGTGTGTAGATGGGGGAGAAAAATAATAAATGTCATCCATTTTGAATTCAGGCTGTAACAACAAAATGTGGAATAAATCAAGGGGTGTGAATACTTTCTGTGGGTTTTTCTAAAAAATATACTTTTTTTTCTGAAATTCACTGAGTAGGATGGTCCTCCCCTTCCTCCTCTGAGGAGCCTCCACTGCAGGACACTGGAGGCACAGTTATTTGTTTAACATAGGCCTTTATTTTCTGCAAAGAAATGACTAAGCAGCTAGAACCACAAATGACAGGGAGAAAGAACCACTACTTATTTTCTACAACCACTCCTGGAGAGGGTTCACTATATCAGCTGATCATCTCTAACTCCTGGAGAGGGTTCACTATATCAGCTGATCATCTCTAACTCCTGGAGAGGGTTCACTATATCAGCTGATCATCTCTAACTCCTGGAGAGGGTTCACTATATCAGCTGATCATCTCTAACTCCTGGAGTGGGTTCACTATATCAGCTGATCATCTCTAACTCCTGGAGAGGGTTCACTATATCAGCTGATCATCTCTAACTCCTGGAGTGGGTTCACTATATCAGCTGATCATCTCTAACTCCTGGAGAGGGTTCACTATATCAGCTGATCATCTCTAACACCTGGGATGGGTTCACTTTATCAGCTAAATCATCTCTAATGTAGGCTAGATGAATCAGCTAGTTAGCTTTATCAGCTAAATCATCTCTAATGTAGGCTAGATGAATCAGCTAGTTAGCTTTATCAGCTAAATCATCTCTAACGTAGGCTAGATTAATCAGCTAGTTAGCTAGGCTGTGCTGTCAAAACAAGCTAGTCCTTAGTTGACTTGAATTTGTTCTGCTACTGACAGAGGTGAACTGCAGTTGTCCCCTTCCCTGTCCCTGACCATGACACAACACATGCTAGCAATTCTAAAGTAACCTACTGGCGGTATTCATTTCAAACACACTGCGTACTTTGTATTATTCTGTATGGTAAATATGTGACACTCCATTTAGCATGGTATGCTACGCTACTTTAGGTTGCATTATGAATAGAATTGCAGTCGTACAATATCATAAGAAATAGACACAGTGGCAAGAAAGTATGTGAACCCTTTGGAATTACCTGGATTTCTGCATAAACTGGTCACAACAACGGACAAACACAGTGCTTAAACTATTACCACACAAGTTATTGTATTCGTCTTGTCTATATTGAATACATAATTGAAACATTCACAGTGTAGGTTGAAAAAAGTATGTGAACCCTAAACCCTGGGCTAATGACTTCTCCAAAAGCTAATTGGATTTAGGAGTCAACTAACCTGAGTCCAATCAATGAGACGAGATTGGAGATTAGAGCTGCCCTGCCCTATAAAAATCACTCACAACATTTGAGTTTGCTATTCACAAGAAGCATTGATGTGAACCATGCCTCGAACAAAAGAGATCTCAGAAGACCTAAGATTGAGAATTGTTGACTTGCATAAAAGCTGGAAAGAGTTACAAAAGTATCTCTAAAAGCCTTGATGTTCATCAGTCCATGGAAAGACACATTTTCTATAAATGGAGAAAGTTCAGCACTGTTGCTACTCTCCCTAAGAGTGGCCATCCTGCAAAGATGACTGCAAGAGCACAGTGCAAAATGCTCATTGAGGTTAAGAAGAATTCTAGAGTGTCAGCTAAAGACTTACAGAAATCTCTGGAACATGCTAACATCTCTGTTGACAAGTCTACGATACGTAAAACACTAAACAAGAATGGTGTTCATGGGAGGACACCACAGAAGAAGCCACTGCTGTCCAAAAAAAACATTGCTGCACGTCTGAAGTTCACAAAAGAGCACATGGATGTTCTACAGCGCTACTGGTAAAATATTCTGTGGACAGATGAAACGAAAGTTGAGTTGTTTGGAAGGAACACACAACACTATGTGTGGAGAAGAAAATGCACAGTACACCAACATCAAAACCTCAACCAATCTGTAAAGTATGGTGGAGGGAGCATCATGGTTTGTGGATGCTTTTCTGCCTCAGGGCCTGGACAGATTTCTATCATTGACGAAAAATGAATTCCCAAGTTAATCAAGAAGTTTTACAGGAGAATGTAAGGCTATATGTCTGCCAATTGAAGCTCAACAGAAGTTGGGTGACATAACAGGACAACGACCCAAAACAGAAGTAAATCAACAACAGAATGGCTTCAACAGAAGAAAATATGGTTCACACCAGACATCCCAAGAATATTGCTGAACTGAAACAGTTTTGTAAAGAGGAATGGTCCAAAATTCCTCCTGACCGTTGTGCAGGTCTGATCCAAAACGTTTGGTTGAGGTTATTGTTGCCAAAGGAGAGTCATCCAGTCATTAAATCCAAGGGTTCACAAACTTTTTTCACCCTGCAATATGAATGTTTACACAGTGTGTTCAATAAAGTAGTGAAAACGTATGTGTGTTATTAGTTATTAGTTTAAGCAGACTGTGTTTGTCTATTGTTGTGACTTAGATGAAGATCAGATCAAATGTTGTGACCAATTTATGCAGAAATCCAGGTAATTCAAAAGGGTTCACATACTTTTCTTGCTACTGTATAGTACCATATGTCTAGGTTGGTCGTACAATAGCATACGAATTGGATGATGTAAGTTATGTAGTATTGCACGTCATTATATGAGACCAGTTGCTTTATCGATTCCAATTAGTGTGGTTGATCCAGATTAGCGTGGTTGATCCAGATTACCGTGGTTGATCCAGATTAGCTTGGTTGATCCAGATTAGCATGGTTGATCCAGGTTACCGTGGTTGATCCAGATTACCGTGGTTGATCCAGATTAGCTTGGTTGATCCAGATTAGCATGGTTGATCCAGGTTACCGTGGTTGATCCAGATTACCGTGGTTAATCCAGATTAGCATGGTTGATCCAGATTAGTGTGGTTAATCCAGCGTGAAGAGTACAATCACCATCAATTGTTGTTCCCAGACCGATTGAACCACCAAAACCTTGATTTTCAAATGAAGATTAGATTGTGTTATGATTTACGTTTTGTAATAGGATTATTTTCAACCAGTAAGAAACCCACAAACAAGCCATATTAGGTAACAATATTCCCTTGGAACACCTGCCAAGGTTTTTTCCTAACTATATTAACTTTCTATGAAGACATGTTTATATTTGCCCTTTTAAAGTAGACACAAAGGGACGTTATTGTTTATTTCAACTATTGAGGTTTTACAAAGCTACTCAGTACCTCCAGGATACTGAAGCCCTTTAATATTGTATTTTAAAAACCTGTTAAGGAGCCGGTTGTCATGGGATGCCATATCTCTCTAAAGCAGTTTTCATGGAGCTATTAGCAGAGGTTAAATAAAGAGCAGGACAGCTGTGAGGGCCGGCCCACATTACTGAAACACCATGATCAGTATACCATGACCTCACCTACTAATGGAAACAACATAGAGACTGATAGAACCACAGAAATAGGGCTGTTAGTACTGTTGATACGGTAATATCACACAACGGTACATTTACCTCATGCATTAATTTTATTTATTTTTTAAATTAAAGTAAACAAATAGTGAATGAAAACACATTGTTCACAAAAAGACATCATGGAAAAGATTGTCCGTTAAAAACAGAAGTACAAACATTAATATTTTTGACTAATTTAATATTTTTTACCGTTTGTGAATAGTTTGGCAGTGTGTTGTAATAAAGAAAATCAACTGGTACTCATAACATACAGAAATGTTGACCTAAATGTTTTAAGAGGAATATGTTGGCTAATGGTTGAATGCAAAGAATGAATGAATGATAAATACGATGTGAAGGGATCCTCGAAGTAATCACAATCCAAGGTCTGTTCGTCATGATTCCTCAAGGCACTGTCCAGCTGAAGCACAAAGAGAAGGATTTATATTCACTACAGTAACACTCTAGAACGCTGCATCTTCTGCTGTTCTCAAATGTTTTCAGTTTGTAATACATTGAGTCTTAATAGAGGCTCACAAAAATAGAAACATGGGTTAAAGTTTTTATGGATTTGTCAAATATAATATAATTCTGGACGCTTGATGTTTTTCTTTGTTTTTTTCTTTTCAGGGGGTTGAAATGAGACGCTGATGGCAGTCAGTTACTACAATGGACTCCAGACGGACCTTCCTGACCCATCCCAGCCTCCACCTCCCTTGCTGCCCAAACCAGACAAGGCCAATGGACTCCAGACGGACCTTCCTGACCCCTCCCAGCCTCCACCTCCCCTGCTGCCAAAACCAGACAAGGCCAATGCCCGGCTGCAGAAACTCATCAAGAAGAGAGCCAAGAAGAAGGCCCGACCCTCTCAGACCCCCATCCCCTTCCGCTCCTGTCTGTCCCCCGTACATGAAGCGTCGGACCTCGAATACAGCGACACACACTTGACTCCACCTCGGTCACCGGACTGCATTTTTCCCATTAGGCCTCTGTATGATCAACACCCCTCCTCTCCGTTCTCATTCCCCCCCAGCAGTCCATATTGCAGCAGTCCTTACAACCAGACAGGGGTATTCCCCACACTGGACTACACATCTCCCATCCAGACATCAGAGGACCTGGTGGCGCCCCTCTATGAGTGCTCGTCATTTATGTTTGACGATGATGACACAGAAAGCACAATGCCACCCTCGCCTCCGTCACCCCCACCCCTACCCCCACCAATACCTGAGTTCTCACAAGGCCCAGCAGCTCATCAGTATGACTTGTATTCATCTGTAGCTCTGAATTCATATGGGTCGGTGGCCACGGCTACAGTAGCTCCAGACCTTGTCCCCAGTGTACCACAATCAGCTCCCCCAGCTCCAGACCTAGTCCCCAGTGTACCACAATCAGCTCCCCCAGCTCCAGGTTCCCCTAAGATATCAACCCATATTACACAATCAGCTTACCCAGAACCAGGTTCCCCTAAGATATCAACTCATGTTATGACTCTTTTCCCACCAACACCTAGTGGTCTGAGCCTGGGTCTGGGTCTGGCTCCATTACGGGCTCAGGTCCAAATTCCAGTCCCACCTCCTGCTCCAGTACTAGTGTCAGCTCCAACCCCTCAGACACAACCTCTTACCCCCACCCAGAAGGTGACGACAACCAGTAAGCCAAAGGATGAGGCTCCAAAGCATACACCAGCTTTGGTCACTATTAACCTTGGTACTGAAGATCACAATATGAGCAAGGTCGCTTCTGAGACGATCAGCATGCAAATAACTCAAGTAAAACAGTCAGACGTCGTCCCACAAACGAGGATTTACACATCTAAGGCAACGTTTTATGAAATCTCCAAGCCTGCACTTCCAGACATAACAGGAGTAAATATATTGTATCAAGGAGCATCGTTATCCACTATACACAGGGACAAATCACCAATGACATGTCACCAAAGTGAGCCAGCAAGCTCATATAAAGTTGCTGTGGCAAAGACCCCTTCTGGAAGACTGAAAACACCCTCACACCATCCCTCAAGGGGAAGACTGACACCTGTTTTTGAGATATCGAAAGCCAATCCACTCTTGTTCGCTGCAAGTCCAGTCTTCTTCTCCTCTCGGGATGTGCATGCCTCGGTCGTAAACACAGAGACAGAGAAATACAAGCCACCAATGACTGTTACCAGTACTCCCTCAGCAGCAACCCAACATCTAAAACCAGTTGGATCTCGCTCAGATATATTCCCAAAAAGTAGAATTACAACTACCATAGGAGGTTCTATGGCTAATTTATCTTCTGTCTTCAGCTCCTCTCAGGATGTAAATGCCTCAGTCATGAACACACAGAGATTCAAGTCACCAATGACTATTACCAGTACAGTCCAAACACCCTCAGCAACACCTGTTAACAGTAGAGTCAAATCTCCTCCGGCAATGCCTGTTACAACTGCAAGCAATACTCCCTCAACTGCAGCAGAAGCACCAACACCAGTAGGATCTAACTCAGACAAACATTTACAAGGTCTGACCAGGGTTGATAGAAGTACAACTGAAACTAATGGAATAACAACCAACATGGAAAGATCTATGGCTAAGATATCTTCTGCATTCAGCTCCTATCAAGATGTACATGCCTTGGTTGTAAACAAAGAGACACACAGATACAAAGAGATACAAGATACAACTACTATGCTAGGATCTATGACTAATATATCTCATGCCTTCAGCTCCTATCAAGATGTCCATGCCTCAGTCGTAAACACACAGAGACACAAGTCACCCATTCCTGTTACCAGTAGAGTTAAATCTCCCTCGATGATAACTGTTACCAGTACAGCCCAAACTCCCCTAGCAATTCCTGTTGCCAGCAGAGTCAAATCTCCCCCATCAATGCCAGTTAACAGTAGAGCTAAATTTACCCCAGCAATGCAACTTACCAGTAGAGTCAAATCTCCCCAATCAATGCCTGTTACTAGTGCAGCCAAAACTCTCTCAACAGCCACTGAACCACCAAAATCAGCTGGATCTGACAGTGCCGGCTCAGTGAAACTTCCACAAGGTCCAACCAGTGATGATAGAAATAAAAACCAAAATAGTGGAATTACAACCACCATTAAAGGATCTATGGCTAAGATAACTCCCAATGAGGTTTTAGCATCAAAGATTGCTGAACATGACATTGCAGTTTCCAAGCCAAATGTAGAGTTTAGAGAACCTCATCTGCTGAAAGATAAGATGGATGAAACAACTGAATATGGAACTCCACCCGGGTATCAAAAGCAACAGACCCCATTATCCCCCAAAAGTATACCAAAGACAGCTTCAAATGAATACACTGTGCCAATGATTTCATCTCCACAAGCACCACCAAACGGACCCACTGTGCCAATGATCTCAGCACAACCACCTCCAAATGGAAAAACTGTACCGATGATTTCAGCACCACAAGCAGCTTCAAACACTGTGCTAACGCCAATGATTTCATCACCTCAATCTCCATTGACCCCTAGATACCCAGACTCTCCTATAATTGGCTTACATAAAGTTCTAGCACCATTGATAGAACATCAAAGGACCCCTACATCCCAAAAACCTAAAGCACGGTCGACATATTACGGACTGACTCCGTCTGAGTATGTTGCCTATGGTGGGATCCGGACATACTATGGTCCTTCTGGACCTAAAGTTAATGAATCAACACCATCACCATCCACAGCACCAAATAATGGATTACCAAATGGGCCTCGTCCTCATTTTATCTCTAAGCCTGAAACATCCCCCACAGGATCAAACACTCCCAACAGAGAACAACTAAAACCCACCTTGCAAGGACAGCATTCTACTGTTCCAGCACCTTCACCCTCATCACCTTTAGTTGCTACAGGCTGTTCTCAGACACCAACAGATAAGGCAGCCATACCCAATACATCAGAAGTTAACAAATCTGAAGCACCTGCTTATACAATACAACCTGATATAACACCTACTGTGGACTTAACAAAACCTGAACTTCCATTGGCCTTGGGACAGCTAACTCTTCCACCAGCCACCAGTGAAGTCCCCACACCAAAGGCCTCTCATTCTGAGGTTCCAAGACCAGCACCTAAAGCAGGTGTGGTACACACAACCAGACCAGCTCCATTTCAAATAGAGGCTCAGCTAAATGAAACTCCTTTATTCCCGATAGGTAGGAATATTGTGTCAAAGTCTCCGTTTCCTTTCAGCATTCCAAATGCTGAAGTTTCACAAAATCCAACTGTAGCAAATATTCCCCAACACAGTGGAAAGTCAGAGGCAGATCCCACAGTCATGCATCTTCCTGTCAAGGCTAATATTAGCACAAACACTAAACTGCCCAGCAAACCTGTCATAGGAGCCCAAGTCCCCAACAATCCTGACATAGGAAGCCAACTCCCCAGCCAACCTATCGAAGCAACTATATTACCAGGCAAGCCTACCAAAGACACCAAACTACCTAGCAAGCCTAGTGTGCCAACCATAGGAACTCAAATCCTTCATACACCTACCATTGAAACACCTACCATTGAAACCCCGAGCATTGAAACAGGAACCCAAGTCCCCACTAAACCTACTATAGAAAACCAACATTCAAGCACACCTACCATTGGAACAAAACTTCCTAGCCCAACTACCAAAATAGCACAACTTCCCAGTCCACCTATCATAGTAGCCCAACTCCTCAGCCCACCTATCATAGTAGCCCAACTCCCCAGCCCATCTATCATAGTAGCCCAACTCCCTAGCGCGCTTAGCACAGAAGCCCAACTCCCCAACACACCTATCATTGAAACTAGATTCCCTAGTACGCCTACCATAACAACCCAAATACCCATCAAGACTTCAATAGAACCTGTACTACCTGGCAAGTCTACCCCAGAAAATATTCTGCACAGTACCATGCAGTGCCATGAAAACCATACCATGAAGCATTTTGTAGAAACCAACTCTCACAAAGCAATTGAACGCAGACAATCTACAAAGCCTACCATTGATGAAAAACCTTCCACCAAGTCCACTACTGAAACAAGATTCTCAGCCAGCTCTACGAACGAAGGTAAACAATTTACAAACCCTATTGTAGCAAATAGAGCTTGGCTGAAACCATCCCCAGAGCATACACATACTAACACATCTATCATAAGTGCACAGCCTTCCACAGAAATGAGATCCCCAATAAGCCCTACTTTACAAGCTGAGCATTTTATAAAGCCTGTTTACCACACTAGTTCCTCCCCAAAACCGGTCCCACTTACTAACAGGCCTACTATAATTGTACAACCTCCCACACCTCCCATAATAGAGGCCAGACCTTCCTCAACCCCTGCTTTAGAAACTAAACCCTTTACTAAATCTGTTGCAGAAGCTAAATCCTCACCAAAATCCCCTGAACCTATTTGGGCTAATATAAATGTAAAACCTACCGCAGACTCCTTTAGCCCTACTATTGAAGCTAAACCCTTTATGAAGCCTGTCATAGAAGCTAGCGCCTCCCCAAAACCTGTCTCAGAGCTTCCTAACAAAACTACCATAAAGGTCCTACCTTCTACACCGCCACGTAGACATAACAGACCATGGTCAACAACACCTATGGAACCCAAAGCTGTTACAGAACCTGACCGCGCAACAAATAAGCCTACCGTAATTGTAAAACCTTTGACAACACCTACTACAGAAACTAGACCCTGCTTCAGCCCTACTGTTGAAGCTAAATCTGTTACACAGCATAATATGGAAACTAGAGTCTTTGCAAAATCATCGCCAGAGCCTAAACCAGCTAACATGCCTACCATTAATGTACAACCTTCCACAAATCCTACTACAGCAAGTAGATCCTACTTCAGCCCTACTGTTGAAGCTAAACTTGCTGCAAAGCTTATGTCATCAAGACGCTGCTTTAGTCCCACTAGACCCTGGTTAAACCCTTCTATGGAAGCTAAACCCTTTACAAAGCCTGACATTGAAGCTATTGCCTCCCTAAAACCGTCCCCCGAGCCTAACACCACTACCATAAATAAGCAGGCTTCCACAAAGCCTTCTACAGAACGTATATTGTCCCCAACCCCAACCCCTGCCATAGACACTGTGATGAAACTACATGCCATTACCAAAGTGATTGACTCTATCACTCCTGCCTCTTTGCCTCAGGCCTCAGCCTCTGTAAAAGCCCCGTCCACAAACAGAGGAATGTCATCGCCATCTCAGCCAAAGACTGGACAGATAGACAAGGAATTTCAGCCAAAGATCGGACAGACAAAAATGGAATTGCAGCCAAAGATTCAACAGAAAGACATAACCCCATCTCAGCCAAAGAATGGACTGACACAGAGAGACACAATGGAAGTTGTGGAAACCAATGCATCATGTGCACAGTGGAAAGCAGCCACACCCCAAGAGACACCCTCTACGAAGCCTACGACATCAACTGCATCTTTGACTGTTGACAATGCAGCCAAGGTAGACAAGCCCCAAGCTCCAACCTCTAAACCTAGCCCTGCTAAGGCTGCACTGAATGCAATGAAACCTAAAAGTCTGAAGGCTAAGTTCAGTGGATGGTCGCAACTCAAAAAACACATGGTCGTTGAGCCAGATGAGCCTCAGTTCCCAGAGCCAGAGCCTGAATCATGCAGTAAGGATGTTGCCAACAACAGCAAGAAGAGCACTGACCAGGCCAAATCTAGTCAAGCTTCTTCAGCTGAGGTCAAAGACCCCTCTGAGAAGGGCAAGGAAGTGCTGAAGGAGACGGAGGCACCCAGAGCAATGAAGATGTGGGACGCCATGCTCTTCCAGATGTTCTCCACCAAGGATGCTATCATGCAGCAGATCAAAGGTAGCAAAGCAGACAAGAAGAAAGGCCAGAGAGTCCAGACCGATGAGACACGAAAAGACAAACAGCAGAAAGAGAATGAGATGGAGGTCGTCCCCTCTTTTGCCAACCACCTGCCGCTGCTCCTCTACAGTCCGCGGTTTGATGCCAGAAAGATAAAAGAGGCTGCAGAGAAGCCGCTGGTGAAGATGTCAGCTCTGTTCCAGAGGGGGCTGATGAACCGCAAAAATCAGGACGGGGAAGGGAAGGACTTTAATAAAACTGCCAGGGGATTCGGTTCCTCAAGAACAACTGATGTCTGACTTGGAACTCACACCAGAACATTGATGCTCAGTGTTCTCATTAAGTAATAATAACCCTCAATAGATTCATTTCAGTTCACATACCTAGAGGTTTGTATGTTAAATAAGCTTCTGATCAAGGGCTGCAGTACAGTAGGCCATGCCACTATATTTATTTCAATATGGTGTTTAAACTATGATTTTAACCATGATGATGAGCTCTATAAGACAATGATGTAGGATGCATGCAGATATTTTTTTTTTTTTAGCGTTGCTAGTGTCATAGTCTTAGAGTATTCACCCTGGGTGAGGCTAGGGGTAGACTGTCTGATGTCAGTGTGTAATAGATAGGGCTTGTACATTCCTGGATTGATGTGACGGAAGGGCATTGGATGACAGAGCAGTGTAGATGTGAGAGAGGTGGAGCCTAGCTAGAGGTGGAGCCTAGCTAATAGAGTTATGTACACCAGACTAGAGGGAGACTAACTTTGAACTTAACACCATCAACGTTGACTTCATGCACGTTTTTAAAGTGAATGGAAAAGACATGAAGTTTTCCCTCTAGTGTTTCTAACGCTATAGTGGAGCTATGGAAGGGGCACAGCAGCAGAAGATGGATCTGACATACAGGGAGTCTGAGAAGGTGTGGCTTAAATAGAAGGCAGAAGAAGGATATGTAGGCCCTGCTGGAAATGACACCACATTAGGCCCTGCTGGAAATGACACCACATTAGGCCCTGCTGGAAATGACACCACATTAGGCCCTGCTGGAAATGACACCACATTAGGCCCTGCTGGAAATGACACCACATTAGGCCCTGCTGGAAATGACACCACATTAGGCCCTGCTGGAAATGACACCACATTAGGCCCTGCTGGAAATGACACCACATTAGGCCCTACTGGAAATGACACCACATAAAAATATATTTTGAAAATGACAACACCAAAAAGTTTGTTTGAAAAGCATTTTCACTTTGCAGGTTAATTGAAAATATATTCAAATAGCAACTGGAATGTATTAATGTTGTGTAAAATTTCCATAAGGGGGAGGGAGACGGTTTTAGATACGTTGGGGAGACAGTTTTAGATACGTTGGGGAGACAGTTTTAGATACAGTGGGGAGACAGTTGTAGTTACAGTGGGGAGACAGTTTTAGATACATTGGGGAGACAGTTTTAGATATGGTGGGGAGACTGTTTTAGATCCGTTGGGGAGACAATTTCAGATACGTTGGGGAGACAGTTTTAGATACGTTGGGGAGACAGTTTTAGATACGTTGGGGAGACAGTTTTAGATACGTTGGGGAGACAGTTTTAGATACGTTGGGGAGACAGTATTAGATACGTTGGGGAGACAGTTTTAGATACAGTGGGGAGCCAGTTTCAGATACGTTGGGGAAAAAGTTTTAGATACGTTGGGGAGACAGTTTTAGATACGTTGGGGAGACAGTTTTAGATACGTTGGCGAAGAAGAAAGAGCAGAGAGAAACGAGATAGACATGGATCCTTATGAGACATGATGATATTGTATGGATCCTTATGGGACATGATGATATTGTATGGATCCTTATGGTACATGATGATATTATATGGATCCTTATGGGACATGATGATATTATATGGATCCTTATGGGACATGATGATATTATATTATATGGATCCTTATGGGACATGATGATATTGTATGGATCCTTATGGTACATGATGATATATATGGATCCTTATGGGACATGATGATATTATATGGATCCTTATGGGACATGATGATATTGTATGGATCCTTATGGGACATGATGATATTATATGGATCCTTATGGGACATGATGATATTATATGGATCCTTATGAGACATGATGATATTATATGGATCCTTATGGGACATGATGATATTATATGGATCCTTATGGTACATGATGATATTATATGGATCCTTACGGGACATGATGATATTATATGGATCCTTATGGGACATGATGATATTATATGGATCCTTATTGGACATGATGATATTATATGGATCCTTATGGGACATGATGATATTGTATGGATCCTTATGGGACATGATGATATTGTATGGATCCTTATGGGACATGATGATATTATATGGATCCTTATGGGACATGATGATATTATATGGATTGGTTTATGATGATAGTCTTCAATGGTGCAGAATGGATAAGAATGAAGGAATGTAAGATAAAGGTGCCTCAGGCAATAAACTACAGAACGGTCTTCATGATACAGGAAGACATGCAATAAACTACAGAAGGGTTTTCATGATACAGGAAGACAGGCAATAAACTACAGAAGGTTCTCCATGATACAGGAAGACAGGCAATAAACTACAGAAGGGTCTTCATGATACAGGAAGACTTGCAATAAACTACAGAAGGGTCTCCATGATACAGGAAGACAGGCAATAAACTACAAAAGGGTCTCCATGATACAGGAAGACAGGCAATAAACTACATAAGGTTCTCCATGATACAGGAAGACATGCAAAAAACTACAGAAGGGTCTTCATGATACAGGAAGACAGGCAATAAACTACAGAAGGGTTTTCATGATACAGGAAGACAGGCAATAAACTACAGAAGGGTCTTCATGATACAGGAAGACATGCAATAAACTACAAAAGGGTCTTCATGACAGAGGAAGACAGGCAATAAACTACAGAAGGGTCTCCATGATACAGGAAGACAGGCAATAAACTACAGAAGGTTCTCCATGATACAGGAAGACAGGCAATAAACTACAGAAGGGTCTCCATGATACAGGAAGACATGCAATAAACTACAGAAGGGTCTCCATGATACAGGAAGACATGCAATAAACTACAGAAGGGTCTCCATGATACAGGAAGACATGCAATAAACTACAAAAGGGTCTTCATAACAGAGGAAGACATGCAATAAACTACAAAAGGGTCTTCATGACAGAGGAAGACAGGCAATAAACTACAAAAGGGTCTTCATGACAGAGGAAGACAGGCAATAAACTACAAAAGGGTCTTCATGACAGAGGAAGACAGGCAATAAACTACAAAAGGGTCTTCATGACAGAGGAAGACAGGCAATAAACTACAAAAGGGTCTTCATGACAGAGGAAGACAGGCAATAAACTACAAAAGGGTCTTCATGACAGAGGAAGACAGGCAATAAACTACAAAAGGGTCTTCATGACAGAGGAAGACAGGCAATAAACTACAAAAGGGTCTTCATGACAGAGGAAGACAGGCAATAAACTACAAAAGGGTCTTCATGACAGAGGAAGACAGGCAATAAACTACAAAAGGGTCTTCATGACAGAGGAAGACAGGCAATAAACTACAAAAGTGTCTTCATGACAGAGGAAGACAGGCAATAAACTACAAAAGGGTCTTCATGACAGAGGAAGACAGGCAATAAACTACAGAAGGGTTTTCATGATACAGGAAGACAGGCAATAAACTACAAAAGGGTCTTCATGACAGAGGAAGACAGGCAGGAATCAGCAGGAATACGTTTTATGATCAATTGGATAAGTGACACTGAAAGTGAATTCGTTATTGATAAAGATGCAGTTGGTGTTTTAAAATAAGCTTTTGATAATTTTGTTGCTGGAATAGATCCAAAGAGCATGATTCTTTTAAAGCCTTAAAGGTTTATTCTTCTCTGAGAATTGTGGCGTAATTTAAGAATCAATATTCTTTTTATTTAAGATATCTATTTTTGTTGTAGCTATCTGATGCTTCTCAGGTCTTTGTTTAGTTAAATAATTTTTCCTTGATAAATTACAGGGGTGTGTCCCCATGAGCCAATCATAACCACACTGCTACTTTAGACTTGTTGATATAGAATGAAGAATTGGTGTGCTCAACTCAAAAGTTTGCAGTAATAAAAAGGATTGTGGTGCCGGGTTCAAAAGGCCTATACTGAAGATGGAGAAACCTGTAATGATTATACTGAATATACAGGACATTATGTTGTATAGACGTGTCCAGTATAGAATGTTGTTGTCTATCGTGTGATTAACTAAATGATTGCTTATTGTCTACATTGTCTACATTGTCTACATTGTCTACATTGACTACATTATCTACATTGGCTACATTGTCTACATTGTCTACATTGTCTACATTGTCTACATTGACGACATTATCTACATTGGCAACATTATCTACATTGTCTACATTATCTACATTGTCTACATTGTCTACATTGACTACATTGTCTACATTGTCTACATTGTCTACATTGTCTACATTGACTACATTGTCTACATTGTCTACATTATCTACATTGTCGACATTGTCTACATTGTCGACATTGTCTACATTGTCGACATTGTCGACATTGGCTACATTATCTACATTATCTACATTGTCTACATTGTCTACATTGACTATATTGACTACATTATCTACATTCCTACATTCCTACATTATCTACATTGTCTACATTCCTACATTAGCTACATTAGCTACATTATCTACATTAGCTACATTAACTACATTATCTACATTAGCTACATTAGCTACATTATCTACATTGTCTACATTCCTACATTATCTACATTGTCTACATTCCTACATTATCTACATTGTCTACATTGTCTACATTAGCTACATTACCTACATTGTCTACATTGTCTACATTCCTACATTATCTACATTAGCTACATTATCTACATTAGCTACATTAGCTACATTATATACATTAGCTACATTATCTACATTAGCTACATTATCTACATTAGCTACATTGTCTACATTGTCTACATTGTCTACATTCCTACATTAACTACATTATCTACATTATCTACATTAGCTACATTAGCTACATTATCTACATTAGCTACATTAGCTACATTATCTACATTATCTACATTATCTACATTGAAGTAAACTCTAAGCCGTTGAATCATTCTCCTATTGTTGTTATTTATTCATCTACCATTAATGATGTGGTTTATGAAACATGACTTCCTAGTTGATTGAATGATGACCGATAGTCTAATACTAGTAGTCTAAGATCTAGTACTGGTAGTCTAAGATCTAATACTAGTAGTCTAAGATCTAGTACTGGTAGTCTAAGATCTAGTACTGGTAGTCTAAGATCTAGTACTGGTAGTCTAAGATCTAGTACTGGTAGTCTAAGATCTGGTACTGGTAGTCTAAGTTCTAATACTGGTAGTCAAAGATCTAGTACTGGTAGTCTAAGATCTAGTACTGGTAGTCTAAGATCTAATACTGGTAGTCTAAGATCTAGTACTGGTAGTCTAAGATCTAATACTTGTAGTCAAAGATCTAATACTGGTAGTCTAAGATCTAGTACTGGTAGTCTAAGATCTAATACTTGTAGTCAAAGATCTAATACTGGTAGTCTAAGATCTAGTACTGGTAGTCTAAGATCTAATACTTGTAGTCAAAGATCTAATACTGGTAGTCTAAGATCTAGTACTGGTAGTCTAAGATCTAATACAATAGCATTGCAACTAACAGACCTCTCTCTCCTGGACAGACATGGTGATACATTACAAACAGACCTCTCTCTCCTTGACAGGGATAACAGCAAAACCAGATTACTGTGGGGATAACAGCAAAACTATCTGACTGTGGGGATAACAGCAAAACCAGATTACTGTGGGGATAACAGCAAAACTATCTGACTGTGGGGATAACAGCAAAACCAGATTACTGTGGGGATAACAGCAAAACTAGATTACTGTGGGGATAACAGCAAAACTAGATTACTGTGGGGATGACAGCAAAACTATCTGACTGTGGGGATGACAGCAAAACCAGATTACTGTGGGGATAACAGCAAAACCAGATTACTGTGGGGATAACAGCAAAACTAGATTACTGTGGGGATAACAGCAAAACTATCTGACTGTGGGGATAACAGCAAAACCATCTGACTGTGGGGATGACAGCAAAACTATCTGACTGTGGGGATGACAGCAAAACCAGATTACTGTGGGGATAACAGCAAAACTAGATTACTGTGGGGATAACAGCAAAACTAGATTACTGTGGGGATGACAGCAAAACTATCTGACTGTGGGGATGACAGCAAAACCAGATTACTGTGGGGATAACAGCAAAACCAGATTACTGTGGGGATAACAGCAAAACTATCTGACTGTGGGGATAACAGCAAAACTATCTGACTGTGGGGATAACAGCAAAACCATCTGACTGTGGGGATAACAGCAAAACCATCTGACTGTGGGGATAACAGCAAAACCATCTGACTGTGGGGATAACAGCAGAACCAGATTACTGTGGCCTGTTGTACCTCTTAGTATCCTATAGCTGATCAGTTCACTCCTGTTTCTGTCTCCATCCTTGGCGTATAACGGACCAGGCTCCAGAGATAAAGCCCCATCCTGTGGAAACAACAGACCTGGTGTCAAATACATACTGCATGTGAAATACTTGACTACACTTGGTTTAGTTTGCCCTGTTTAATGGAACCAATTGAATAGTCCCAAAAGTGCAAACTCTAAGCAAAATCAAACGCAGCCTGATTACTAAAATACACTACAAGTACTTTACACGTGCACGTTGCACTTCTAGAAGATGTACCATATGGACTGATGAAGCAGAATGGGTCAATCTGTTAAGTTACACAGATATAACACATACCTCTTTCTCTGTGAGGTTGACCTTTGCCCTGTATCCGGAGCTGACACACAGTTTGGCTGTCCCCAGGTTGGTTCTGACACAGGGCTGGAACCACGGTGGACGGTTGTCAATGTCCTTCACGTTAACCGCGATGGTCACCACGGCAGTGAACGAAGGCTCACCAGACTCAGAAACGTTATACGTGTCCTGGGAAATGGTATTGATAGATTGTCAAGGAAGGTCAAGGGACATTGAGCTGAGAATAGCAGATACTGGTTCTCTGATACAGGCTGATGTTCTTTTACAGATTATAGTATATTTCTTGAATACTTTGAATACCCATTTGACAAAAACAGTAGGGCAAAATGTATACCTTGAAAATACTATACATGTAGATGAAAGTACTATACCTGTACATGAAAACACTATACCTGTACATGAAAACACTATACCTGTACATGAAAACACTATACCTGTACATGAAAACACGATACCTGTACGTGAAAACACTATACCTGTACGTGAAAACACTATACCTGTACGTGAAAACACTATACCTGTACGTGAAAACACTATACCTGTACGTGAAAACACTATACCTGTACATGAAAACACTATACCTGTACATGAAAACACTATACCTGTACATGAAAACACTATACCTGTACATGTAAGACGAGGGAGATCTTTTGGACGGAGTCGTAGTCGATGATGTTTTGCACCAGTATGTTGGGGGTGTTGGCGTTCTCCAGTCGTAGATACCTGTTCTGCACCAGTATGTTGGGGGTGTTGGCGTTCTCCAGTCGTAGATACCAGTTCTGCACCAGTATGTTGGGGGTGTTGGCGTTCTCCAGTCGTAGATACCTGTTCTGCACCAGTATGTTGGGGGTGTTGGCGTTCTCCAGTCGTAGATACCTGTTCTGCACCAGTATGTTGGGGGTGTTGGCGTTCTCCAGTCGTAGATACCTGTTCTGCACCAGTATGTTGGGGGTGTTGGCGTTCTCCAGTCGTAGATACCTGTTCTGCACCAGTATGTTGGGGGTGTTGGCGTTCTCCAGTCGTAGATACCTGTTCTGCACCAGTATGTTGGGGGTGTTGGCGTTCTCCAGTCGTAGATACCTGTTCTGCACCAGTATGTTGGGGGTGTTGGCGTTCTCCAGTCGTAGATACCTGTTCTGCACCAGTATGTTGGGGGTGTTGGCGTTCTCCAGTCGTAGATACCTGTTCTGCACCAGTATGTTGGGGGTGTTGGCGTTCTCCAGTCGTAGATACCTGTTCTGCACCAGTATGTTGGGGGTGTTGGCGTTCTCCAGTCGTAGATACCTGTTCTGCACCAGTATGTTAGGGGTGTTGGCGTTCTCCAGTCGTAGATACCTGTTCTGCACCAGTATGTTGGGGGTGTTGGCGTTCTCCAGTCGTAGATACCTGTTCTGCACCAGTATGTTGGGGGTGTTGGCGTTCTACGTAGATACCTGTTCTGCACCAGTATGTTGGGGGTGTTGGCGTTCTCCAGTCGTAGATACCTGTTCTGCACCAGTATGTTAGGGGTGTTGGCGTTCTCCAGTCGTAGATACCTGTTCTGCACCAGTATGTTGGGGGTGTTGGCGTTCTCCAGTCGTAGATACCTGTTCTGCACCAGTATGTTGGGGGTGTTGACGTTCTCCAGTCGTAGATACCTGTTTTGCACCAGGATGTTGGGGGTGTTGGCGTTCTCCAGTCGTAGATACCTGTTCTGGTGACACAAATAACGACAAACCTGCCTGTTTAATCTTCTAACTCCTAAGCAATGATTTTATTGAACCTTGTTTTCAAGCAAGACCTGGACCAAGAGACCAGCTTCATCATCAGTGATAGTGTTCATTAGTGATGGAGGGAGGGTCTTACCATGGCGGACTCTAAACGATAGTACAATGTCTCAGAGTCAATGTCTGTGGCCTCTATCAGACCAACACTGGTGTTCACAGGAGTCAGCTATGGGAGAGAGGGCTCAGAGTCAGCATATTAATATTACAGAAATGTTACTTCATGGAAATGTTTGAATGTGGAAAGTGTATTCATACAAACCGATGTGGTATTGTCTGAAGGGTGAAGTACTTTTATTACTATTGTCATTATAACATAATCTGCACTGTATTTTTCGGCCCACAGATAAGAGTCTAATGATACTAGATATATAGTAACTAGAAAGGCCTCACCTCGTTCACCTGGAGAACATAATGACTCTGGGCGAAGTCTGGAGGATTATCGTTCACATTTTCTATGAAAACTTCAACAGACACGTTCACCTTAGAACAGAGTCAACCAATCATTAGTTTACATTTGAAAGCAGCAAAACATTTGATAGTCTACTTATTTCTAGAGTTGGAGAGTTGATGTGATAGAAACTATATATTCTACACATTGTAGTTCTTCACCCACAGCTTCAGAGCAGAAATATGGTTTGACCTTTGACAGGCACAGAGGAGAAATGTGGTTTGACCTTTTATTTTTAAACAGACAAGTCAGTTAAGAACAAATTCTTATTTACAATGACGGCCTACCCAGGCCAAACCTGAATGACGCTGGGCCAATTGTGCGCCGCCCTATGGGACTCCCAATCACGGCCGGATGTGATGCAGCCTGGATCCGAACCAGGGACTGCAGTGCCTTAGACCGCTGCACCACTCAGGACAGGCACAGAGCAGAAATATGGGTTGACCTTTGAAAGGCACAGAGCAGAAATATGGTTTGACCTTTGACAGGCACAGAGCAGAAATATGGGTTGACCTTTGACAGGCACAGCCCAGAAATATGGTTTTGACATTTGACAGGCACAGCCCAGAAATATGGTTTTGACATTTGACAGGCACAGCCCAGAAATATGGTTTTGACCTTTGACAGGCACAGCCCAGATATAGCGAGGCCAACTGCTGCTTAGCATTCCATTGCCTTACTTCATTACCATAATTGTAATATTGTGTCCTAAATGCCACCCTATTCCCTATACAGTCATGTGAAAAAGTAAAGACACCCCCTGGAAAGTTTTTACATATTTGGACACTATTGACAGATAAAGGTTACCCAATTTAACAAATCACACACAAAAAATGTAAATAAACAAGAGACTGCACAAACTTGGCCTACATGGGAGGTCAGGAAGGAAGAAGCCTCTGCTCTCAAAAAATAATATCTAGACACAACTGACTTTAGCCAGACACACCTGAGTAAAGTCAGTTATGTCTTGATATTATTTTTTGTAAAAAAAAAATATTTGAAAAAAGACAACTTTCCAGGGGGGGTACGTACTTTTTCACATGACTGTACTACTACTTTTTACCAGGACCCAATAGGGTGCCATTTGGGACGTAACCCATGACTACCGCTGCCCCATGACCATGAGGCCAGTCATCCGTACTACTCACTGATCTGGAGCCAGTTCTGTTGCAGCGCACCCGGACCCACACTGGGAAGGGACTGGAAAACAAACACAAGAACAGTAGTCATTTCACATCAAGACAGAATGCAACGGCATAGTCCCTCGTCTCCAACGAGCTGACCTTTCTTTTGACCTTTTGTCAATGGAAAATTACCTTTGACCCCATAACTGAGTTAGTTCATGGCCATGTTGCAGGCCAACTACTTTGCAGTTGCCATGCAGCCAGACCTCACAACACTACCTGAACTTGTCCAAGAATAACACATTCAGCCAGATCTCACAACACTACCTGAACTTGTCCAAGAATAACACGTTTAAATAAATGTGATTTGTGACATGTTAATGCTATAAATGTTTTGTTCTGAGGCTGTATGTATAAAGCGTCTTAGAGTAGGAGTGCTGATCTAGGATCAGGTCCCCCCTGTTTTTTATTCTTTGTACTCCACAAAGCAAAACTGATCCTAGATTAGCTTGATACATTGCCCATAAGCTCACCTCAAAGTCCAGTCCTCTCTTGGCGATGAGGTCCGTCCCCCGCAGGTAGAAAGCCTCCTCAGGGTTCTCTGTGATGGCCAGCTGAACATCATCACTACAGTTAATTCTGGCTACTAGAAGGTCTACTGTGCTGTTCTCTTTTATAGACACAGGGTCAGGAGAAACTGTGCAGACTGAGAGAGATGGGATGATGAGAAAGGTGGTGACAGACTCAGACCAAGAAACAGGGTTCAGTTCATTCAGGAAGTACACTGAAATTGGAATTGGCTGAATTGAAAATGGATTTACACCAGACCTAAACCCAAACAACAAACTATGTGAAATGGAGTCTCTGGTATTCATATGGGCCCCGATTCAAACCCGAGTTAAGTGCTTGTAAATTGAAAGTTATAACCTTTTATGCACTTTTTCTCTGCCAATTCTGACATTGAACTGATGCATGAGAATAGCATGCTATTCACCCGCTATTGGTTGGGGGCGGAGGTGTGTCTACAGATATACCTATTCTGACCTTGACTCAATTCTCTCATAATTCCACTGCATTTATGGCAAAGAAACCATGAATAAGATCTAGTGAAACTATCAGTTCTAAGTATCCCATATAAATAACAGCGTTCTCATTGCACTGTAATTTACAACTTGATAAGAGCCATTGATAAGAGCCATTGATAAGAGCTATTGATAAGAGCTATTGATAAGAGCTATTGATAAGAGCTATTGATGAGAGCTATTGATGAGAGCTATTGATGAGAGCTATTGATAAGAGCTATTGATAAGAGCTATTGATAAGAGCCATTGATAAGAGCTATTGATGAGAGCTATTGATAAGAGCTATTGATAAGAGCTATTGATGAGAGCTATTGATAAGAGCTATTGATAAGAGCCATTGATGAGAGCTATTGATAAGAGCCATTGATGAGAGCTATTGATGAGAGCCATTGATAAGAGCTATTGATGAGAGCCATTGATAAGAGCTATTGATAAGAGCTATTGATAAGAGCTATTGATAAGAGCCATTGATAAGAGCTATTGATGAGAGCCATTGATAAGAGCTATTGATAAGAGCTATTGATAAGAGCTATTGATGAGAGCCATTGATAAGAGCTATTGATAAGAGCTATTGATAAGAGCTATTGATAAGAGCTATTGATGAGAGCTATTGATAAGAGCTATTGATAAGAGCTATTGATGAGAGCTATTGATAAGAGCTATTGATAAGAGCCATTGATGAGAGCTATTGATAAGAGCCATTGATGAGAGCTATTGATGAGAGCCATTGATAAGAGCTATTGATAAGAGCTATTGATAAGAGCTATTGATAAGAGCTATTGATAAGAGCTATTGATGAGAGCCATTGATAAGAGCTATTGATGAGAGCCATTGATAAGAGCCATTGATAAGAGCTATTGATAAGAGCTATTGATGAGAGCCATTGATAAGAGCCATTGATAAGAGCTATTGATGAGAGCCATTGATAAGAGCCATTGATAAGAGCTATTGATAAGAGCTATTGATAAGAGCTATTGATAAGAGCCATTGATAAGAGCCATTGATAAGAGCTATTGATAAGAGCTATTGATAAGAGCTATTGATAAGAGCTGGGTAAATGAGTAAGCCGTTTGAATCAGGGGATTGTAAATATAAATGACACTTGTTTTAGATCTATTTTACCTTATGAAAATGTGTAACCAGTCATATGGCAGCAATCTGAAGCATATCAACATATCAACAGGCAGTGGAACCTTAAGGCCAGCTTAGATCAATATTTCGAGACAAAATGGTTTTAAAATGTTGCAGAGAAAAGTGCAGTGGTGAGCTGGTTAGTTGCAGAGTGTCTGAAGTGTTCTGAATATTTGCAATTTAGAATGTATTATTTTACAACTAAATATGACAGATGCTCTCAATATTTTTTTGGGGAGAAGCAAATGGGACAAGGAAATCCCGGCCGGTCAACCCCTCCCCTAACCCGGACGACGCGGGGTCAATTGTGTGCAGCATCACGGGTCTCCCGGTCAAGGCCGGCTGTGACACAGCCTGGGATCGATCCCGGGTCTGTAGTGACACCTCAAGCACGGCAAAGCACCGTAAGGCCATTCTACTGCCAACGTTTGTCTATGGAGATTGCATGGCTGTGTATGTTTGATTTTATACACCTGTCAGCAACGGGTGTGGCTGAAATAGGCGAATCCACTAATTCAAAGGGGTGTCCACATACGTTTGGCTATGTAGTGTACTGTCTGTCAGCATCATAAAAGCATTATAAATGCTCATAGTATTTCAACCACATAAAATATGCATCCAGCCGAACTGAAGTCTTATCAGAAACATGTTGGTCGTTTTCACAGCTTTCTATTTCCGGTCAAACTGGACATTTTGCACAGAAAATCTTTCCAGTTTTTTTAGAATTATTGCATTTTATCCCCAGCCCCTAAAGATGACAGGGAAAACTTCACCGATGTCAACTAGATTGAAGTATTCCTTCTATCAATCTATGACATTATTCTGGTGAGGGTTTATTTAGTGTTCTAGGACAACGTATACTGACAGAAGAGGAGCTACATCTAATTATAGACAAGTATGCCGTGTAGGCCTCAAGGCCTGTGAAACACTGACAGATTCATGTTTTTAAAAAATGATGCGTTTTGCTTCTTAATTTTTCAAGCCAGATTCTATAATCCTGGATGTCTTGGGGGTAAGAACTGATCCTAGGCCTACTTATTCACTTCATCAAACAAACTAAATAAACCCGTGACATGTAAGATGCACAATTTGTATCCCCAATGGACACAGCAACAACAATCCACAACCCCTCTCACAACAGACCAAGATGACAACCTGACCAACGCATCCAACAAAAGCATCACTACTCACGTTTCTCAGCTGGACAAAGTATGGAAAGTGAAAACAGCCCAAGACAACCCAGGAGGATATCTGCAGTTTGCAATTTCCCCTTATAATTATATAGTTCCATGTCCTGGTTTTCAGACGACACAACAAATGAAGTTCGTAGGGAGGATGAGGAGACGAGACGATGGTACCAGCTGGTACTCTCTGGGCATAATGCTTTGTCTGTGTTGCCCTGCCTGACGAGTGGGAGTCGACTACAGTTGCAATGTTTGTGACTTCATCTTAGGGTCATATTATTGCCTAAAGAGCCTGCCAACAGTGGCCTGCTAGCCTCCCTCCTACTAAAATACTTGCATCTGTTTTGCTGCTTGAGGGGGTCTGAAATGGCTACGTCTGAAATGGCACCCAATTCCTTATGGGCCCTGGTCAAAAGCAGTGCACTATATAGGGAATGGATGGATGGACGGGGCATTTGAAGACCTTCATATCTGAATCATAAAACTGAAATGTCAGATCTAACCAGTGCAATGATGAGAAGTACTGACTCTACAATAATGTGGATCAAACTAAACCATCACTGAAGTCACAGCTCTGCATGCCATCGTTTAGATGTTATTACTAAATCATATTGAGGTGTTTCTAAAAGGCCGTTGCCCTGTTTAGAGCATTAGTCAGAGATAATTCACATGAATATGACCACCCCCATTCACCTCCTCCCTCAGCCGTTCTCTCCAGGGGTTTGTCCCAAATGGCACCCTATATAGTGCCCTACTTTTGACAAAAGGGGGTGTAGGGTTCCGTTTCTCTGTCACACTGGGTCTTTGTAGCCCCCAACCCGTCCCCCATCCTCTGTCCCGTTGGACATCTAATGACATACACACTGGTACATCATGGGAGACATGTACCACTTCACACAGGAACCATACATCACTCCTCCACACACACCCGTCCACCCACCACTATAGACCTACTGTGTGTTGGAACAACAGACACACAGTGTCACATGAAACAAACACGTTGTGTTGTGGGAGGCTGCCATACATCAGACAGCATGGTATATTAACATGCTATAGGAGGGAGGGAGCCCATAGCAACACCCAGCTGTTGGCTTGGAACAGTGTGACTTCATTCTTCATGTCATTACAGATTAAACTGGATGACTTAACTGGATGAATTGAATTGAGTTACCTGACTACCCAGTGTTTGACTTGGGCAGGAGCTCACAGTAACTGAGTACCGGGCCGGCACATCAATGTTCTACTGCTTGAGTTCCTGCACCTCTTATTAGGTCAAAAGTATTGTGGATTTCCGGAACCTCTCATTAGGTCAAAAGTATTGTGGATTTCTGGAACCTCTCATTAGGTCAAAAGTATTGTGGAGTTCCGGAACCTCTCATTAGGTCAAAAGTATTGTGGAGTTCCGGAACCTCTTATTAGGTCAAAAGTATTGTGGAGTTCCGGAACCTCTTTCTAGGTCAAAAGTATTGTGGAGTTCCGGAACCTCTTTCTAGGTCAAAAGTATTGTGGAGTTCCGGAACCTCGGCACGGCACCCCGGTGAGGCATTATATAGTCTAATAGCCGCCGGCAGGAAGGACCTCCGCCAACCCGGATGTCCTAGCTGTGTCTGAATCCTGGCTCAGGAAGGCCACCAAAAATTCTGAAATTTCCATCTCCAACTACAATATTTCCCGTCAAGACAGAACTGCCAAAGGAGGTGGAGTTGCAATCTATTGCAGAGATAACTTGCAGAGTTATGTCATACTGTGCAGGTCTGTCCCCAAACAGTTTGAGCTTCTACTCTTAAAAATCCACCTTTACAGAAATAAGTCTCTCACTGTTGCTGCCTGTTACAGACCCCCCTCAGCCCCCAGCTGTGCCCTGGACACCATATGTGAATTGATTGCCCCCTATCTATCTTCAGAGTTTGTACTGTTAGGTGATTTAAACTGGGATATGCTTAACGCCCGGCTGTTCTTCAATCTAAGATAGATGCCCTCAATCTCACACAAATTATCAAGGAACCCACCAGGTACAACCCTAAATCCGTAAACATGGGTACTATCATAGACATCATTCTGACCAACTTGCCCTCCAAATACACCTCCTCTGTTTTCAACCAGGATCTCAGCGATCACTGCCTCATTGCCTGCGTTCGTAATGGGTCCGCGGTCAAACAACCACCCCTCATCACTGTCAAACGCTCCCTAAAACACTTCAGCGAGCAGGCCTTTCTAATCGATCTGGCCCAGGTATCCTGGAAGGATATTGACCTCATCCCGTCAGTAGATGATGCCTGGTTGTTCTTTAAAAGTGCTTTCCTCACCATCCTAAATAAGCATGCCCCTTTAAAAAAACTTAGAACTAAAAATAGATATAGCCCTTGGTTCACCCCAGACTTGACTGCCCTTGACCAACACAAAAACATCCTGTTTCAACAAGAATTTTGCTACGGCTGGCCATGCTTTCCACCTGGCTACCTCTACCCCGCCCAACAGCTCTATACCCCCCGCAGCAACCTGCCCAAACCCCCCCCCGCTTCTCCTTCACCCAAATCCAGACAGCCGATGTTCTGAAAGAGCTGCTAAATCTGGACCCCTACAAATCTGCTGGGCTAGACAATCTGGACCCTTTCTTCCTAAAATGATCAGCCAAAATTGTTGCAACCCCTATCACCAGCCTGTTCAACCTCTCTTTTCTATCGTCTGAGATCCCTAGAGATTGGAAAGCTGCCGCGGTCATCCCCCTCTTCAAAGGGGGAGACACTCTAGACCCAAACTGTTACAGACCAATATCCATCCTGCCCTGCCTTTCTAAAGTCTTCGAAAGCCAAGTTAATAAACAGATCACTGACTTCTTTGAATCCCACCGGACCTTCTCTGCTATGCAATCTGGATTCTGAGCTGGTCATGGGTGCACCTCAGCTACGCTCAAGATACTTAACGATATCATAACCGCCATCGATAGAAGACAGTACTGTGCAGCCGTCTTCCATCGACCTGGCCAAGGCTTTCGACTCTGTCAATCACTGCATTCTTATTGGGAGACTCAACAGCCTTGGTTTCTCAAGTGACTGCCTCACCTGGTTCTCCAGACAGAGTTCAGTGTGTAAAATCGGAGGGCCTGCTGTCCGGTCCCCTGGCAGTCTCTATGGGGGTGCCACAGGGTTCAAATCTTGGGCCAACCCTATTCTCTATATACATCAACGATGTCGCTCTCGCTTCTGGTGACTCTCTGATCCACCTCTACGCAGACGACACCATTCTGTATACATCTGGCCCCTCTTTGGACACTGTGTTAACTAACCTTCAAACAAGCTTCAATGCCATACAACACTCCTTCCTTGGCCTCCAACTGCTCTTAAATGCTAGTAAGACTAAATGCATGCTCTTCAATAGAACGTTGCCCGCACCCGCCCACCGGACTATCATCACTACTCTGGACGGGTCTGACTTAGAATATGTGGACAACTACAAATACCTAGGTGTCTGGTTAGACTGTAAACTCTCCTTCCAGACTCATATTAACCATCTCCAATCCTAAATTAAATCTAGAATCAGCTTCCTATTTCGCAACAAAGCCTCCTTCACTCATGCTGCCAAACATGCCCTTGTAAAACTTACCATCCTACCGATCCTTGACTTCGGCGATGTCATTTACAAAATAGCCTCCAACACTCTACTCAGCAAATTGGATGTAGTCTATCACAGTGCCATCTGTTTTGTTACCAAAGCCCCATATACTACCCACCACTGCGACCTGTACGCCCTCGTTGGCTGGCACTCACTACATATTAGTCTCCAAACCCACTGGCTCCAGGTCATCTATAAGTCTTTATTAGGTAAATCCCCGCCTTATCTCAGCTCGCTGGTCACCATAGCAACACCTACCCGTAGCATGCGCCCCAGCAGGTATATCTCACTGGCCACCCCCAAAGCCAACACCTCCTTTGGCCGCCATTCCTTCTAGTTTTCTGCTGCCAATGACTGGAACGAATTGCAAAAATCCTTGAAGCTAGAGGTTCCTATCTCCCTCACTAACTTTAAGCATCAGCTGTCAAAGCTGCTTATCGATCACTGCACCTGTATATAGCCCTTCTGTAAATAGCCCACCCTACTACCTCATCCCCATATTGATTTTATTATTATTATTATTTTGCACTGCAGTATCTCTATTTGCACATCATCATTTGCACATCCATCATTCCAGTGTTAATGCTAATCTGTAATTTATATCACCACTATGGCCTATTTATTGTCTTCCTAACCTTACTGCATTTTGCACTACATTTGCACTCTGTATGTAGATTTTATATTGTGTTATTGACTGTACGTTTATTTATCCCATGTGTAACTCTGTGTTGTTGTTTTTTGTCTCACTGCCTTGCTTTGTCTTGGCCAGGTCACAGTTGTAAATGAGAACTTGTTCTCAACTGGCCTACCTGGTTAAATAAAGGTGAAATAAAAATAAAAATAAAAATATAACCAGTCAACATGCACTAACAACTAATGAACCTAATCAGGCAAGGTGAACAATATAAACAATGATACTTTCAGACCGACAGTTTCCAGGCTAGGATTAGAGAATCCCTGCCCTGACAGGAATACGACCCGGGCCCAGGTTCCATACCCTGACAGGCCCAAGACAGTAGGAATACGACCCGGGCCCAGGTTCCATACCCTGACAGGCCCAAGACAGTAGGAATACGACCCGGGCCCAGGTTCCATACCCTGACAGGCCCAAGACAGTAGGAATACGACCCGGGCCCAGGTTCCATACCCTGACAGGCCCAAGACAGTAGGAATACGACCCGGGCCCAGGTTCCATACCCTGACAGGCCCAAGACAGTAGGAATACGACCCGGGCCCAGGTTCCATACCCTGACAGGCCCAAGACAGTAGGAATACGACCCGGGCCCAGGTTCCATACCCTGACAGGCCCAAGACAGTAGGAATACGACCCGGCCCAGGTTCCATACCCTGACAGGCCCAAGACAGTAGAATACGACCCGGGCCCAGGTTCCATACCCTGACAGGCCCAAGACAGTAGGAATACGACCCGGGCCCAGGTTCCATACCCTGACAGGCCCAAGACAGTAGGAATACGACCCGGGCCCAGGTTCCATACCCTGACAGGCCCAAGACAGTGGGAATACGATCCGGGCCCAGGTTCCATACCCTGACAGGCCCAAGACAGTAGGAATATGACCCAGGCCCAGGTTCCATACCCTGACAGGCACAAGACAGTAGGAATACGACGCAGGCCCAGGTTCCATACCCTGACAGGCCCAATACAGTAGGAATACGACCCGGGCCCAGGTTCCATACCCTGACAGGCCCAATACAGTAGGAATACGACCCAGGCCCAGGTTCCATACCCAGTCAGTCTTGTACAGTAGGAATACGACCCAGGCCCAGGTTCCATACCCAGTCAGTCTTGTACAGTAGGAATACGACCCAGGCCCAGGTTCCATACCCAGTCAGTCTCATACAGTAGGAATACGACCCAGGCCCAGGTTCCATACCCAGTCGGTCTCATACAGTAGTAATACGACCCAGGCCCAGCTTCCATACCCAGTCAGTCTAATACAGTAGGAATACGACCCAGGCCCAGGTTCCATACCCAGTCAGTCTCATACAGTAGGAATACGACCCAGGCCCAGGTTCCATACCCAGTCGGTCTCATACAGTAGTAATACGACCCAGGCCCAGGTTCCATACCCAGTCGGTCTCATACAGTAGTGATACGACCCAGGCCCAGGTTCCATACCCAGTCGGTCTCATACAGTAGTGATACGACCCAGGCCCAGGTTCCATACCCAGTCAGTCTTATACAGTAGGAATACGACCCAGGTCCAGGTTCCATACCCAGTCAGTCTCATACAGTAGGAATACGACCCAGGCACAGGTTCCATACCCAGTCGGTCTCATACAGTAAGCAGATCCAGTATAGAGGTACATAGCCCAGGGCAACACAGTTTCAACAGCTGCAAATGAGCCTCAGCAGTCTCCCTCCCAGAATGCTTTCCACTAATCCACAGTAGCTGCTTACAGTGGCTGGAGGCTCGCCCTAGCCTGGTCTGGTGTTGTCTAAGGACGCTTGTCTATTAAACTCTTATAGGGTGAGACAGAGTCCATCTGAGGACAGGGAGATCCTATAAGCATACTGTAGATACAGTATATCCTCAGTGATACATGTAACTCTTATAGGGTGAGACAGAGTCCATCTGAGGACAGGGAGATCCTATAAGCATACTGTAGATACAGTATATCCTCAGTGATACATGTAACTCTTATAGGGTGAGACAGAGTCCATCTGAGGACAGGGAGATCCTATAAGCATACTGTAGATACAGTATATCCTCAGTGATACATGTAACTCTTATAGGGTGAGACAGAGTCCATCTGAGGACAGGGAGATCCTATAAGCATACTGTAGATACAGTATATCCTCAGTGATACATGTAACTCTTATAGGGTGAGACAGAGTCCATCTGAGGACAGGGAGATCCTATAAGCATACAGTATAGAAATCAGAAATCATATTATGCCACTTAGAAGAGACTGTGAGGTGAGACAGAGTCCATCTATAGAATGTGTCTGTGATCCCTGTGAAAACACTGAGGTGAGACAGCGTCCATCTGTAGAATGTGTCTGTGTACCCTGTGAAAACACTGTGAGGTGAGACAGAGTCCATCTGTAGAATGTGTCTGTGATCCCTGTGAAAACAGAATGTGTAGGCCTATGTGATCCCTGAGGGACTTGAACCCACAATCTTCACAGGTAATTCAACGTGCATCATGTGATGTATTCAATTGAATAGAAGGTGGTGCATCATTATATTGTTATCATATTGGAGGGATTTTGCTACAGGACCTGCATCAGATAAAACATTTTTTAACCTTTATTTAACTAGGCAAGTCAGTTAAGAACAAATTCTTATGTACAATAACGGCCTACCTACAAGGTCAGCCCCTGGAACAAATTAGGGTTAAGTGCCTTGCTCAAGGACACATCGACAGGTTTTTCACCTTGTCGGCTCGGGTATTTGAACCAGCGACCTTTCGGTTACTGTCCCAACGCTCTAACCGCTAGACTACCTGCCGCCCAAAAGGTCACTTTTTCGTAACAGGTTGTTCATCAGATTATATGTCAGTGGATTGACTTGTTGATCTGTAAAACACACTAAAGTAACTTTGTTTTTCGCTCATTCATAACCATCAATACAAGACGTTTCACCGGGGAAATAAAGGGTTAGTCCATGAGCTACAGTGGAATGCAAACAGAAAGCAGATTTCATACTTCAACTGCTTCTCCAAAGGATGAAGTTGCTCCTAGAACACTGATCTTAGATCAGTTTTGCATTCCCTCCCTACGAGTTAATTAATGTTTAGGAGGAGGAGCTGATCCTTTTACTCAGACTGTGTCGCTCTCCTCTCAGAGCTCTGAGCTAAGTGAATGCTGTTCTAGTAAGTAGATCTCTCCTCTCAGAGCTCTGAGCTAAGTGAATGCTGTTCTAGTAAGTAGATCTCTCCTCTCAGAGCTCTGAGCTAAGTGAATGCTGTTCTAGTAAGTAGATCTCTCCTCTCAGAGCTCTGAGCTAAGTGAATGCTGTTCTAGTAAGTAGATCTCTCCTCTCAGAGCTCTGAGCTAAGTGAATGCTGTTCTAGTAAGTAGATCTCTCCTCTCAGAGCTCTGAGCTAAGTGAATGCTGTTCTAGTAAGTAGATCTCTCCTCTCAGAGCTCTGAGCTAAGTGAATGCTGTTCTAGTAAGTAGATCTCTCCTCTCAGAGCTCTGAGCTAAGTGAATGCTGTTCTAGTAAGTAGATCTCTCCTCTCAGAGCTCTGAGCTAAGTGAATGCTGTTCTAGTAAGTAGATCTCTCCTCTCAGAGCTCTGAGCTAAGTGAATGCTGTTCTAGTAAGTAGATCTCTCCTCTCAGAGCTCTGAGCTAAGTGAATGCTGTTCTAGTAAGTAGATCTCTCCTCTCAGAGCTCTGAGCTAAGTGAATGCTGTTCTAGTAAGTAGATCTCTCCTCTCAGAGTCCTGTGCTAAAGTAATGCTTGTTCAGTTCGTAGATAATTAATAAACTCCAGAGGAATTAGCATTGGGCTACTAGCTACATTAAGCCTACTAGCGTTACTGTGCTTCCCTATATAGTGCACTATTTTTGACCAGGACCCATTGGGAATAGGGTCCCATTAAGGATGCAGCCACTGTTGTGTCAACTGTCACTATATAGTACACAATCCTACTCTACAAACCAGGCAATCATACAGATATACCTTCTGAAGTAGAGAAGCTTGCCTCAATACTAACTACTATTCTGTCAGACAGAAAACCTTATATAAACCCCTGTATAGTACATCATTTCTAATAGAAACCCCTGTATAGTACATCATTTCTAATAGAAACCCCTGTATAGTACATCATTTCTAATATAAACCCCTGTATAGTACATCATTTCTAATATAAACCCCTGTATAGTACATCATTTCTAATAGAAACCCCTGTATAGTACATCATTTCTAATAGAAACCCCTGTATAGTACATCATTTCTAATAGAAACCCCTGTATAGTACATCATTTCTAATATAAACCCCTGTATAGTACATCATTTCTAATATAAACCCCTGTATAGTACATCATTTCTAATATAAACCCCTGTATAGTTCATCATTTCAGTTTGAGTTATGGCTGGTTTGAGATTGATGTTTAAATATGAATAGAGTTGAACCTGTTAGAAAAATATAAATGTAGCTTTTCTGAAAAAGTTGAGATTCCTTTGACATTGACTCTCATTTACTAAGATATAGAACTGACTGTTTCAGAAGATCCTATATGTTTTAGGCTGTTTCAGAAGATCCTATATGTTTGAGACTGTTTCAGAAGATCCTATATGTTTTAGGCTGTTTCAGAAGATCCTACATGTTTGAGACTGTTTCAGAAGATCCTATATGTTTTAGGCTGTTTCAGAAGATCCTATATGTTTGAGACTGTTTCAGAAGATCCTATATGTTTTAGGCTGTTTCAGAAGATCCTATATGTTTTAGGCTGTTTCAGAAGATCCTATATGTTTTAGGCTGTTTCAGAAGATCCTATATGTTTTAGGCTGTTTCAGAAGATCCTATATGTTTTAGGCTGTTTCAGAAGATCCTATATGTTTTAGGCTGTTTCAGAAGATCCTATATGTTTGAGACTGTTTCAGAAGATCCTATATGTTTTAGGCTGTTTCAGAAGATCCTATATGTTTGAGACTGTTTCAGAAGATCCTATATGTTTTAGGCTGTTTCAGAAGATCCTATATGTTTTAGGCTGTTTCAGAAGATCCTATATGTTTTAGGCTGTTTCAGAAGATCCTATATGTTTTAGGCTGTTTCAGAAGATCCTATATGTTTGAGACTGTTTCAGAAGATCCTATATGTTTTAGGCTGTTTCAGAAGATCCTATATGTTTTAGGCTGTTTCAGAAGATCCTATATGTTTGAGACTGTTTCAGAAGATCCTATATGTTTTAGGCTGTTTCAGAAGATCCTATATGTTTTAGGCTGTTTCAGAAGATCCTATACGTTTGAGACTGTTTCAGAAGATCCTATACGTTTGAGACTGTTTCAGAAGATCCTATATGTTTGAAACTGTTTCAGAAGATCCTATACGTTTGAGACTGTTTCAGAAGATCCTATATGTTTTAGGCTGTTTCAGAAGATCCTATATGTTTGAGACTGTTTCAGAAGATCCTATACGTTTGAGACTGTTTCAGAAGATCCTATATGTTTGAAACTGTTTCAGAAGATCCTATATGTTTGAGACTGTTTCAGAAGATCCTATATGTTTTAGGCTGTTTCAGAAGATCCTTTATGTTTGAGACTGTTTCAGAAGATCCTATACGTTTGAGACTGTTTCAGAAGATCCTATATGTTTGAAACTGTTTCAGAAGATCCTATATGTTTGAGACTGTTTCAGAAGATCCTATATGTTTCAGACTGTTTCAGAAGATCCTATTTGTTTCAGAATATCCTATATGTTTCAGACTGTTTCAGAAGATCCTATATGTTCGACTGTTTCAGAAGATCCTATATGTTTGAGACTGTTTCAGAAGATCCTATATGTTTCAGACTGTTTCAGAAGATCCTATTTGTTTCAGAATATCCTATATGTTTCAGACGATTTCAGAAGATCCTATATGTTCGACTGTTTCAGAAGATCCTATATGTTTGAGACTGTTTCAGAAGATCCTATATGTTTGAGACTGTTTCAGAAGATCCTATATGTTTCAGACTGTTTCAGAAGATCCTATATGTTTCAGACTGTTTCAGAAGATTCTATATATCCCCTTGAGAGGAACAGCTATATGTGACCTGAGAGTTTGGAATTACAAGACAGAATCAATGGGGGCCCCCTGGAGGTCTGAGACCCTGGGCAGATGCCCTGCGTGTCCGGTCGCTATTCAGACATGATAGCTGGCTAGACTAACTTACCAATCTACAAATTGTTAGCTGACATGCCCAAATCATGTGATTGTCAGTAACTGACATAACAAGAGAAAAACTGCTGATACACAACCACATTTAGAAATAGCATCTGGTGTATTCTACTATTCTACCTGGCAACAGTAAGTTGAGACCCGACTGAGTTCCTGGATGGTGGGTATCATGGAGGAGACAGTGGTCTGGATGGTAGGTATCATGGAGGAGACAGTGGTCTGGATGGTGGGTATCATGGAGGAGACAGTGGTCTGGTTGGTAGGTATCATGGAGGAGACAGTGGTCTGGATGGTGGGTATCATGGAGGAGACAGTGGTCTGGTTGGTAGGTATCATGGAGGAGACAGTGGTCTGGTTGGTGGGTATCATGGAGGAGACAGTGGTCTGGTTGGTGGGTATCATGGAGGAGACAGTGGTCTGGTTGGTGGGTATCGTGGAGGAGACAGTGGTCTGGATGGTGGGTATCATGGAGGAGACAGTGGTCTGGATGGTGGGTATCATGGAGGAGACAGTGGTCTGGTTGGTAGGTATCATGGAGGAGACAGCGGTCTGGATGGTGGGTATCATGGAGGAGACAGTGGTCTGGATGGTGGGTATCATGGAGGAGACAGTGGTCTGGATGGTGGGTATCATGGAGGAGACAGTGGTCTGGTTGGTGGGTATCATGGAGGAGACAGTGGTCTGGATGGTGGGTATCATGGAGGAGACAGTGGTCTGGATGGTGGGTATCATGGAGGAGACAGTGGTCTGGATGGTGGGTATCATGGAGGAGACAGTGGTCTGGATGGTGGGTATCATGGAGGAGACAGTGGTCTGGATGGTGGGTATCATGGAGGAGACAGTGGTCTGGATGGTGGGTATCATGGAGGAGACAGTGGAGGAGGAACATGGGGGAGACAGTGAGGGAGGTCCGTGGGGGAGACAGTGATGGAGGTCAGTGGGGGAGGACCGTGAGGGAGGACCTTCAAGAGTTCAACATGTCTAGAGGTTGAAACTCAACTTCAGAGAGTCACTCACACAGAAACATTTGGTAGATGTTATGACTTGAGAACAGGTGGAGCAAACTGGTGTGTGTGTGTGTTTAAATGTTGAGAGTATGCTGTCGTTCTCATGATCACTTTGATAAGGGTATGGATCAGGGAGTGTTACAACACAAGAGGTGCCCTCTTCCTCCGTAAGAGAACCATTGACAAAATTGCTTTTTTTAAATCGAGCCCCATATGGCCTTGCCAGAGCCGAGGCAATTCCCTGCTGCTCACCTGGGCTCTGGAGGTTTATATAGTAGTATCATTAACAGGAGCTGCGCTTCACCATTCCCCTCTCACCTGGTCGTGGAGATAGAGTGAGGGAACGACATTAGCCTGCAATATAGTCAGCGACGTCACAATTACATGGCTCTTGTCGTCTCTCTCTCTCTCTCTCTCTCTCTCTCTCTCTCTCTCTCGTGCAGTTGCAAACCAGACTATGGTTTGCAACTGCACATGGGGACAAAGATCATACTTTTTGGAGAAATGTCCTCTGGTCTGATGAAACAAAAATAGAACTGTTTGGCCATAATGACCATCGTTATGTTTGGAGGAAAAAGGGGAGGCTTGCAAGCCGAAGAACATCATCCCAACCATGAAGCACGGGGGTGGCAGCATCATGTTGTGGGGGTGCTTTGCTGCAGGATGGTCTGGTGCACTTCACAAAATAGATGACATCATGAGGAAGGAAAATGTTTTTTATATATTGAAGCAACATCTCAAGACATCAGTCAGGAAGTTAAAGCTTGGTCGCAAATGGGTCTTCCAAATGGACAATGACCCCAAGCATACTTCCAAAGTTCTGGCAAAATGGCATCCAAGGTATTGGAGTGGCCATCACAAAGCCCTGATCTCAATCCTATAGAACATTTGTGGGCAGAACTGAAAAAGCGTGTTCGAGCAAGGAGGCCTACAAACCTGACTCAGTTACACCAGTTCTGTCAGGAGGAATGGGCCAAAATTCACCCAACTTATTGTGGGAAGCTTGTGGAAGGCTACCCGAATGTCACGATCCGGAAATACGGAACGAGGCGCAGAGTTGTGGTGGAGCGACATTCCTTTTATTATTCGTTTTCAATATAAAAACAAAGGCGAGGTGGCGACCGTGAATAAATACCAAAGAACATACACATACAAGAATCCACACCCAGGTGACACACAGTGGAACTGAAATAGAATCCCCAATTACAGACAACACAAGACAGCTGCCTCTAATTGGGGATAAACCAAAAACCCAACACCCACCCTGTGAATAACAGGACCTTACTGTGGACATCCCACTCCCCTAGAGGGAGCCAGAGACCTGGCCTCAGTCAGGCCCTTACACCGAAACGTTTGACCCAAGTTAAACAATTTAAATGCAATGCTACCAAATACTAATTGAGTGTATGTAAACTTCTGACCCACTGGGAATGTGATGAAAGAAATAAAAGCTGAAATAAATGATTCTCTCAACTATTATTCTGACATTTCACATTCTTAAAATAAAGTGGTGATCCTAACTGACCTAAAACAGGGAATTTTTACTAGGATTAAATGTCAGGAATTGTGAAAAACTGAGTTTACATGTATTTGGCTAAGGTGTATGGAAACTTCTGACTTCAACTGTTATGTTAACATCGCCAAGGCAAGTGAAGTAGATAATAATCAAAAGTGAAATAAACAATAAAGAAATGAACAGTAAACATTAACTCACTAAAGTTCCAAAATAATAGACATTTCAAATGTCATGTTATGTGCAAATAGTTAAAGTACAAAAGGGAAAATAAATAGATATAGGAGTTCACTAAAATTGGGTTTGTTTTCGTATTCCTTGTGGTTCTGTGTAATCTGAGAGAAACGTGTCTCTAATATGGTCATACATTTGGCAGGAGGTTAGGAAGTGCAGCTCAGTGTCCTCCTCATTTTGTGGGCAGTGTGCACATAGCCTGTCTTCTCTTGAGAGCCAGGTCTGCCTACAGCGGCCTTTCTCAATAGCAAGGCTATGCTCACTGAGTCTCTCTCTCTCTCTCTCTCTCTCTCTCTCTCTCTCTCTCTCTTTCTCTCTCTCTCTCTCTCTCTATCTCTCTCTTTCTCTGTCTCTCTCTCTTTCTTCACTCTCTGAGAAAGAAATTAGCTTGTTGACATTATTTTAGATGAATAATAGTCACTTTGTGTAGTAAAGGTCATACTCTCTCTCTCTCTCTCTCTCTCTCTTTCTCTCTCTCTCTCTCTCTCTCTCTATCTCTCTCTTTCTCTCTCTCTCTCTCTCTTTCTTCACTCTCTGAGAAAGAAATTAGCTTGTTGACATTATTTTAGATGAATAATAGTCACTTTGTGTCTCCAACTCAGTTCATGTCAATGGCTCTTGTCTGCTCTCTCCCTCTGTCTCTCCTCTCCTGATAAAGTCAGCTATGTCTCAGTGTATTGCTCTTGTCTGTTGAAGAACATCATTATCCTTTTCTTCTTCTTTTGTCTTTCTTTTCTCTCTCTGTCTCTCTCCTTTCTCTCTTCTCCCTCTTCTCTCCTCTCCCTCTTCTCTCTCTGAAGTTAACATCTGCGCTGTGTTCCAACAGCATGGTGAGCCTGTCCTCCAGTTCCGTCAGGCACCACCAGATGCTCCCTCTCCTCCAACGGTTGTTCTGCCCGGGCCTCAGCTGAGAAATGTGTTAGACGCTAATTACCAGGGTTTTTATTCTAATCAGATTCATGCCATGGGTACAGTACAGCAAGGCAGCAGCACATAGGCGGCGTCCAAAATGGCACCCTATTCCCTATATAGTGCACTATTTTTGACCAGAGCTCTATGGGGAATAATCAGGGAATAGTATGTCATTTGGGATGCAGACATGTCTTTATGTTTAAGACTCAGTGAGAATAACAGGAGAGGGAAAGGTTCTCAGCTTATGTTGCCATGTGTGTGTGTGTGTGTGTGTGTGTGTGTGTGTGTGTGTGTGTGTGTGTGTGTGTGTGTGTGTGTGTGTGTGTGTGTGTGTGTGTGTGTGTGTGTGTGTGTGTGTAGGACATTTGTCCTGTGTGTTTAGAACTAAGAGATAAACACCAGATATTTGGCCTCCAATTCACAGACCAATGGTTTGTTTCTGAAAAACTGCACTTAAGGTGAATTTGGAGAAGCATCTGGACCTGCAGTGTGTTGTGATGTACTTAGAGATACAGAACACTGAAGGCCAAGCAGAATATTCAATCACACACAGAAAGTAAAGTAGACAACAATAAAGAGAACCAAGCTTTGTCAAAGCTTCTCTTTACTTAAAGTTTTTCTTAACTCTGTCACAAACACAAACACAATGGACCTAATAAGACTTCACTTTGTCTCATTGAAAGAGGCATTTCGATTTATATTCAAGCCACTAAACCAGACACGCTCTGTCACTGTAGGAGAATGACTAGCCTAAACTAACCAACAGAGACACACATATTCCCACTACAACCCAAACTGATGCGGAATGCTGAAGGAAACCCCAAAAATAAGAGAATGGACTGTTACTTTACAATCTCTCTCGCTCTCTCTCTCTCTCTCTCTCTCTCTCTCTCTCTCTCCATCTCTCTCTCTCCATCTCTTTCTCTCTCCATCTCTTTCTCTCTCCATCTCTCTCTCCATCTCTTTCTCTCTCCATCTCTTTCTCTCTCCATCTCTCTCTCTCTCTCCATCTCTCTCTCTCTCTCCATCTCTCTCTCCCTCTCCATCTCTTTCTCTCTCCATCTCTCTCCATCTCTCTCCATCTCTCTCTCTCCATCTCTCTCTCTCCATCTCTCTCTCCCTCTCCATCTCTCTCTCTCCATCTCTCTCTCTCCATCTCTCTCTCCCTCTCCATCTCTTTCTCTCTCCATCTCTCTCTCTCTCTGACAGCCTGGCATTCCGATCAACAATGACACGATTCACTGCGCGCAGGCAGAATGCATTAGCGCTCCGATCGGTCTATGGGATTAAATGTCATTGATGAAATTCCTCGTCTAATCGCTTGATAACTACTCTAGTTAGCCAGCGCCAATTCAATGAAAGCCACAAACTTTCTGTCACACTTAATGCGCGTATTACTTTGGAACAGACGGAGAGGGTCAGACATATTTTTTATGTTTTGAATCTTCTTCATCTGAGGGCAAAAGTAAACTGTCAGTTCGAAGCAGCTTTCAGCCGTTGGATATAGAGCTGTGTAGCTGATTTCTGATTTGTCTGTTCAGGTCGCTTACCTACTCAATCGTAAATCTGCTGAAAGAGAGCACCCCACACCTATATCAAGCACGCAGACACAAGCTAGTCTCAACCGCTGGGGTCCAGGAAAAAATGTGATATAATTAATCTGGGTGCTTCTACATATGTGAAGGAGACACTAGCTGGATTGCTTGAATTTCAGAGTCATTTTCGGGGGGAATTACTACCTATTACTTTCCACTGGTCTGGTGCTGATCTCCTGCAGAGCATCAGTCCTGGCTGCGTCTCACTCAAGAAGAGGAAACTTTCCGATTTCAGCACAGACCAGACACCGGACCACGCGTGCTGCAGGACGACTGGAAATAATGCATAGATGAAACTCGGTTTCAGTAACGCCGTTCTTGCACGGAAAAGGCGTCGCAGAGGGAATTTGTCAATCTCAGGTCGGGGAGAGCGGAGGGGCGATAATGTCCGACAACTTCACGGATTTCGAATTCGACAACACGACGCAGGCAGTGGCTGCTGCCGTGGCTCCCGACTACAACTTCCCAGCTCTTATATTCGGGATATTGCTGATCATAGTGATTATCGGTGGAAATGTGCTTGTGTGTCTTAGTGTTTACATGGAAAAAGCTTTAAAAACGACAACAAACTACTTCATTGTGAGTTTGGCTGTTGCAGACCTACTCTTGGCAGTGCTGGTGCTGCCGCTGTTCGTGTACGCAGAGGTAAGTAGCTTAGGTTTTAGCCCTTAGCCTACCTGAGATATTTTGCTTAGTTAATTAATAATACCTGCTTGGCCTATTTCCGATATTTAGTCATGCCGGTTGGTAGGCTATATTCTTTATTTTAAGTTCAGATATTTCACTAGGGGATGACTAGGCTATTGGTTATGATTATTACTCATATTAAACTATTTATTAGCCTCAAATTCCCATAATTATAATCATGCATAATATCAGCTGCCTAATAGTTAGTTGCCTAGTATTATAGCCTGGTAAATAATAGCAGCTTAACCCTCTAATCATTACTAACCAGAGCCATCAGACCAGCCCTTTAAGTTCATCACTAACCAGAGCCATCAGACCAGCCCTTTAAGTTCATTACTAACCAGAGCCATCAGACCAGCCCTTTAAGTTCATCACTAACCAGAGCCATCAGACCAGCCCTTTAAGTTCATTACTAACCAGAGCCATCAGACCAGCCCTTTAAGTTCATCACTAACCAGAGCCATCAGACCAGCCCTCTAATCATTACTAACCAGAGCCATCAGACCAGCCCTTTAAGTTCATCACTAACCAGAGCCATCAGACCAGCCCTTTAAGTTCATCACTAACCAGAGCCATCAGACCAGCCCTTTAAGTTCATCACTAACCAGAGCCATCAGACCAGCCCTCTAATCATTACTAACCAGAGCCATCAGACCAGCCCTTTAAGTTCATCACTAACCAGAGCCATCAAACCAGCCCTTTAAGTTCATTACTAACCAGAGCCATCAGACCAGCCCTTTAAGTTCATCACTAACCAGAGCCATCAGACCAGCCCTCTAATCATTACTAACCAGAGCCATCAGACCAGCCCTTTAAGTTCATCACTAACCAGAGCCATCAGACCAGCCCTCTAATCATCACTAACCAGAGCCATCAGACCAGCCCTTTAAGTTCATCACTAACCAGAGCCATCAGACCAGCCCTTTAAGTTCATTACTAACCAGAGCCATCAGACCAGCCCTTTAAGTTCATCACTAACCAGAGCCATCAGACCAGCCCTTTAAGTTCATCACTAACCAGAGCCATCAGACCAGCCCTCTAATCATTACTAACCAGAGCCATCAGACCAGCCCTTTAAGTTCATCACTAACCAGAGCCATCAGACCAGCCCTTTAAGTTCATCACTAACCAGAGCCATCAGACCAGCCCTTTAAGTTCATCACTAACCAGAGCCATCAGACCAGCCCTCTAATCATTACTAACCAGAGCCATCAGACCAGCCCTTTAAGTTCATCACTAACCAGAGCCATCAGACCAGCCCTTTAAGTTCATTACTAACCAGAGCCATCAGACCAGCCCTTTAAGTTCATTACTAACCAGAGCCATCAGACCAGCCCTCTAATCATTACTAACCAGAGCCATCAGACCAGCCCTTTAAGTTCATTACTAACCAGAGCCATCAGACCAGCCCTCTAATCATTACTAACCAGAGCCATCAGACCAGCCCTCTAATCATTACTAACCAGAGCCATCAGACCAGCCCTTTAAGTTCATCACTAACCAGAGCCATCAGACCAGCCCTTTAAGTTCATCACTAACCAGAGCCATCAGACCAGCCCTTTAAGTTCATCACTAACCAGAGCCATCAGACCAGCCCTTTAAGTTCATCACTAACCAGAGCCATCAGACCAGCCCTTTAAGTTCATCACTAACCAGAGCCATCAGACCAGCCCTTTAAGTTCATCACTAACCAGAGCCATCAGACCAGCCCTTTAAGTTCATCACTAACCAGAGCCATCAGACCAGCCCTTTAAGTTCATTACTAACCAGAGCCATCAGACCAGCCCTTTAAGTTCATTACTAACCAGAGCCATCAGACCAGCCCTCTAATCATTACTAACCAGAGCCATCAGACCAGCCCTTTAAGTTCATTACTAACCAGAGCCATCAGACCAGCCCTCTAATCATTACTAACCAGAGCCATCAGACCAGCCCTCTAATCATTACTAACCAGAGCCATCAGACCAGCCCTCTAATCATTACTAACCAGAGCCATCAGACCAGCCCTCTAATCATCACTAACCAGAGCCATCAGACCAGCCCTCTAATCATTACTAACCAGAGCCATCAGACCAGCCCTCTAATCATTACTAACCAGAGCCATCAGACCAGCCCTTTAAGTTCATCACTAACCAGAGCCATCAGACCAGCCCTTTAAGTTCATCACTAACCAGAGCCATCAGACCAGCCCTTTAAGTTCATCACTAACCAGAGCCATCAGACCAGCCCTTTAAGTTCATCACTAACCAGAGCCATCAGACCAGCCCTTTAAGTTCATCACTAACCAGAGCCATCAGACCAGCCCTCTAATCATTACTAACCAGAGCCATCAGACCAGCCCTTTAAGTTCATCACTAACCAGAGCCATCAGACCAGCCCTTTAAGTTCATTACTAACCAGAGCCATCAGACCAGCCCTTTAAGTTCATTACTAACCAGAGCCATCAGACCAGCCCTCTAATCATTACTAACCAGAGCCATCAGATCAGCCCTTTAAGTTCATTACTAAACAGAGCCATCAGACCAGCCCTCTAATCATTACTAACCAGAGCCATCAGACCAGCCCTCTAATCATTACTAACCAGAGCCATCAGACCAGCCCTCTAATCATTACTAACCAGAGCCATCAGACCAGCCCTCTAATCATTACTAACCAGAGCCATCAGACCAGCCCTCTAATCATTACTAACCAGAGCCATCAGACCAGCCCTTTAAGTTCATCACTAACCAGAGCCATCAGACCAGCCCTTTAAGTTCATCACTAACCAGAGCCATCAGACCAGCCCTTTAAGTTCATCACTAACCAGAGCCATCAGACCAGCCCTCTAATCATTACTAACCAGAGCCATCAGACCAGCCCTTTAAGTTCATTACTAACCAGAGCCATCAGACCAGCCCTTTAAGTTCATCACTAACCAGAGCCATCAGACCAGCCCTTTAAGTTCATCACTAACCAGAGCCATCAGACCAGCCCTTTAAGTTCATCACTAACCAGAGCCATCAGACCAGCCCTCTAATCATTACTAACCAGAGCCATCAGACCAGCCCTTTAAGTTCATTACTAACCAGAGCCATCAGACCAGCCCTCTAATCATTACTAACCAGAGCCATCAGACCAGCCCTTTAAGTTCATCACTAACCAGAACCATCAGACCAGCCCTCTAATCATTACTAACCAGAGCCATCAGACCAGCCCTTTAAGTTCATCACTAACCAGAGCCATCAGACCAGCCCTCTAATCATTACTAACCAGAGCCATCAGACCAGCCCTCTAATCATTACTAACCAGAGCCATCAGACCAGCCCTTTAAGTTCATTACTAACCAGAGCCATCAGACCAGCCCTTTAATTTCATCACTAACCAGAGCCATCAGACCAGCCCTCTAATCATTACTAACCAGAGCCATCAGACCAGCCCTCTAATCATCACTAACCAGAGCCATCAGACCAGCCCTCTAATCATTACTAACCAGAGCCATCAGACCAGCCCTCTAATCATTACTAACCAGAGCCATCAGACCAGCCCTCTAATCATTACTAACCAGAGCCATCAGACCAGCCCTCTAATCATCACTAACCAGAGCCATCAGACCAGCCCTCTAATCATTACTAACCAGAGCCATCAGACCAGCCCTTTAAGTTCATTACTAACCAGAGCCATCAGACCAGCCCTTTAAGTTCATTACTAACCAGAGCCATCAGACCAGCCCTTTAAGTTCATTACTAACCAGAGCCATCAGACCAGCCCTCTAATCATTACTAACCAGAGCCATCAGACCAGCCCTCTAATCATTACTAACCAGAGCCATCAGACCAGCCCTTTAAGTTCATTACTAACCAGAGCCATCAGATCAGCCCTCTAATCATTACTAACCAGAGCCATCAGACCAGCCCTCTAATCATTACCAACCAGAGCCATCAGACCAGCCCTCTAATCATTACTAACCAGAGCCATCAGACCAGCCCTTTAAGTTCATTACTAACCAGAGCCATCAGACCAGCCCTCTAATCATTACTAACCAGAGCCATCAGACCAGCCCTCTAATCATTACTAACCAGAGCCATCAGACCAGCCCTTTAAGTTCATTACTAACCAGAGCCATCAGACCAGCCCTCTAATCATTACTAACCAGAGCCATCAGACCAGCCCTCTAATCATTACTAACCAGAGCCATCAGACCAGCCCTCTAATCATTACTAACCAGAGCCATCAGACCAGCCCTTTAAGTTCATTACTAACCAGAGCCATCAGACCAGCCCTCTAATCATTACTAACCAGAGCCATCAGACCAGCCCTTTAAGTTCATTACTAACCAGAGCCATCAGACCAGCCCTTTAAGTTCATCACTAACCAGAGCCATCAGACCAGCCCTCTAATCATTACTAACCAGAGCCATCAGACCAGCCCTTTAAGTTCATTACTAACCAGAGCCATCAGACCAGCCCTTTAAGTTCATCACTAACCAGAGCCATCAGACCAGCCCTCTAATCATTACTAACCAGAGCCATCAGACCAGCCCTCTAATCATCACTAACCAGAGCCATCAGACCAGCCCTTTAAGTTCATTACTAACCAGAGCCATCAGACCAGCCCTTTAAGTTCATCACTAACCAGAGCCATCAGACCAGCCCTTTAAGTTCATTACTAACCAGAGCCATCAGACCATCCCTTTAAGTTCATCACTAACCAGAGCCATCAGACCAGCCCTTTAAGTTCATTACTAACCAGAGCCATCAGACCAGCCCTTTAAGTTCATCACTAACCAGAGCCATCAGACCAGCCCTTTAAGTTCATTACTAAAGAGGGGAAAGAACATCCCGTTCCACGGCCTTCTCTTCTTCTCCTGTTCTCTCTGTATCTCTCACCTGTTCATTTCTCTATTACTGTCCAACTGGGAAAGGTCAGTCGTTTTATACTAGGCCTACTGCAAATGTCTTATGCGTCATCTTGAAACGCTATAGGCTATGGCCAATTCCTTTTATTAAACTATCAACAACAACAGACTAAATGTTAGAAGATCAATCAAGGAGATTAACTCAAAGCTGTTAAATGTAGAATTACTGAGATATTACATAACATTAATTGATAGTGAATATTGCTGAGAACAGGTCTGCCTGCCTTCCTGCATGTGTCTGTCTGTCTGTCTCTGTCTTTATATCTCTCTATTGTGGCTGACTACTGATAGTCTTTACTTAGAGAATTAAGGGATGCCTGAGAGAGACCAGTGCCTAAGTCTTCCTAAATTGGGACGCCATTATCTCGTTACAGTAGAGTTGTTACAGCTAGGTAATCTACTGAGCCAGCCAGGCAGAGTGTTAACATGTTGGAATTAACATGTTGTTAGCATATTGTCATCCATGTTTGTTAACATTACATCCTTTTGTTTGTGGCTTGTTCACCTGATAGTGAAGGGCAGTCTGAAAGTCATCTTCATCATACTATTGATCAGCCAAGAGTGAGAGAGAGAGAGAGAGAGAGAGAACGAGAGAGAGAGAGAGAGAGAGAGAGAGAGAGAGAGAGAGAGAGAGAGAGAGAGAGAGAGAGAGAGAGAACCAGACATGACCTGTGTGTTGTGTTCAGTTCCAGGGTGGTGTGTGGTCCCTGGACATGATGCTGTGTGACAGCCTGATGTCCATGGATGTGATGCTGTGCACCGCCTCCATCTTCAACCTCTGCGCCATCAGCGTTGACAGGTCAGTCAGACACAAACGCACACATATACACAGGAATCTTCACACAAACACACCGAACCCCAGTTCCCTCTACCATTATGGTTGAACTCGTCCAACTCTGTTAAATGATTTGAACTGTGTATTCCCTGACCCAGGCTTCCTAGCTGTGTTATTATCAAGAGTCCAACTATCCACACAGTGTGCACACACACTATACATCTAATGGTAGATAGATAGATAGATAGATAGATAGATAGATAGATAGATAGATAGATAGATAGATAGATAGATAGATAGATAGATAGATAGATAGATAGATAGATAGATAGATAGATAGATAGATAGATAGATAGATAGATAGATAGATAGATAGATAGATAGATAGATAGATAGATAGATAGATAGATAGATAGATAGATAGATAGATAGATAGATAGATAGATAGATAGATAGATAGATAGATAGATAGATAGATAGATACACAGAAGTCTGGAGTGCAAAAAGCTATAAAAAGGCATTGCATAGTATGAGTGAGTGGCTGTATATGTACACTATACATTGTTATATAGTGTTAGGTGAGAAGATGATACAATTATTGCATGTTGATATAAATAAGTTAAACATATTTGCATGGTTAACTATACTATACAGGTCGATGGCAGAGAAAGACACTTAAATAGCTAAATGTGCGTATGATATAAGTGAGGGTAATAATAGTTTACTTAATATACAGTCTGGTTAAATGAACAGGTAAGTGAATATTTTGCATGGTTAAATTAACTGTACAGGTAAATATACAGTTACATTTACAGGTAAGTGAATACTTGCATGGTTACATTAACTGTACAGGTAAATGACAGGAAGAGATACTTTAATAGCTAAATGTGCGTATGATATATTTAGGGTAATAATAATAATTCTCTTAAAATACAGTCCCTAGTACAGGGTTTAATTACAGATAAATGCACATTCGATATACTAAATGCAATGAAGAAAAAAAAAGATACTACTGACAGGGTACTAATATAAAGTCCTGGGTGAATGACTACGTAAGTTAAGTCCAAGAATTACTTACAATATTGCACGTGATATGATATAACAACTGTACATGAATATGTATATACAGACCTGAATGAATGAGTGCTGAATGAATAAGTCCTGAGTGAATGAGTGATTACAGACCAGAGAGTTACTCACGGATGGATGGATGCCTAATTGTTAAACTAGGTCCTAACACCCCAACAGTTCCAGGTCTATGTTGCCGACGGCACGGCACCCCGGTGAGGCATTAAATAGTCTAATAGCCGTCGGCAGGAAGGACCTTCTGTAGCGCTCTCTGGCACACAGTGGTGGGATCAGTCTGTGACTGAAGGTGCTCCTCTGCGTCATAACCATGGCATGCAGAGGGTGGGTGACGTTGTCCAGCAGTTTGGCCAGGATCCGTCTCTCCGCCACCTCCTCTAGAGTTTCAAGGTTAATCCCCAGAACAGAGCTAGCCTTCCTGATCAGCTTATTTACCCGGGAAGCATCACCGGCCTTTATGTTGGCGCCCCAGCACACCACTGCAAACTGGTAGAAAGTATGCAGTAGTTTACTGCACACGTTGAAGGACCTGAGCCTCCTCAGAAAGTAGAGTCGGCTCTGGCCCTTTTTGTACAGGTCCCGGTGTTACCAGCCCATTCCAGCCTGTTGTACATATGGACTCCCAGGAACTTGTATGAACCAACAATTTCCACATCCATCACCTGTATAGGGACTGCAGTCAGTTGGGCCTTGGTTCTCCTGAAGTCCACAACCATCTCCTTTGTTTTGCTGATGTTGAACTGAAGGTCACTGATTGCGCTCCTGTACTCCTCCTCCTGCACACCCCTAATGCTCCCTACAATTGCAGAGTCATCCGAGAACTTCTGTAGGTGGCATGTTTCAGAGTTATATCTGAAGTCTGAGGTGTAGAGGGTGAACAGGAAGGGGGACAGGACCGTTCCCTGGGGGGCCCCTGTGTTGCTCACTGCCCGTTCTGACACACAGCTCTATAGCCGCACAAATTGTGGCCTACCGGTCAGGTAGTCCGTACCCCAGGAGACTAAGGGTTCTTCCACTTTCATCCTCCTCATCTTCTCACCCAGTAGCAGGGGCTGAATGGTGTTGAAGGCACTGGAGAAGTCAAAAAACATAACACTCACATGCAACCTGCGTTGTCCAGGTGAGAGTACGCCATCTGTAGAAGGTAGATGATTGCATCATCCACCCCGATGTTGGGCTGATATGCAAACTGCAGGGGGTCCAGTGATGAACACACCAGGGGTCTGAGGTGAGCGAGGACTAACCTTTCCAGGGTCTTCATGATGTGTGATGTTAGCGCTACAGGTCTGAAGTCATTCAGGACAGTGGGGTGAGCCTTCTTGGGCACTGGGACGAGGCAGGATGTTTTCCACAGCACAGGGACCCTTTACAGGCTCAGGCTAAGGTTGAAGCGGCGCTGGAGTATTCCACACAGTTAGTCAGCACAGACCCTAAGCACCCTTGGGCTGATGCCATCAGGGCCCGCCGCTTTCCACTGATGTAGTCTCTCCAGCTCTCTCTTCACTTGGTTGGTGGTGAAAGCCAGCCCAGGTGGGGAGGTGGGGGGAAGGGGGGTGTTGAGGATCAGTCCAGAGGTAGGGGGGAGGCAGGTGTTGCAGATCAGTCCAGAGGGAACGGGGAGGGGGTCGCTGATTGTCTCAACGGAGGTGTTGTGTGCAAAGGAGGGGGGGTACTTCTGGCTGCATCAGGTTACTATTGACTGGCTGCATCAGGTTACTATAGACTGGCTGCATCAGGTTACTATTGACTGGCTGCATCAAGTTACTTTTGACTGGCTGCATCAGGTCACTATTGACTGGCTGCATCAGGTTACTATTGACTGGCTGCATCAGGTTACTATTGACTAGCTGCATCAGGTTACTATTGACTGGCTGCATCAGGTTACTATTGACTGGCTGCATCAAGTTACTTTTGACTGGCTGCATCAGGTCACTATTGACTGGCTGCATCAGGTCACTATTGACTGGCTGCATCAGGTCACTATTGACTGGCTGCATCAGGTTACTATTGACTGGCTGCATCAGGTTACTATTGGCTGGCTGCATCGGGCTGAAAAACACCCTATTCAAGACTTTCACTCATAACATGCATTGATGTTCAATAGAAGATCTGCAAGAAAGTTCAAATGAATCAAAGTGAAATCATACTGTAGGTAAAGGTCATACTGTAGGTAAAGAGTCATACTGTAGGTAAAGGTCATACTGTAGGTAAAGGTTCATACTGTAGGTAAAGGTCATACTGTAGGTAAAGGTCATACTGCAGGTAAATAGTCATACTGTAGGTAAAGGTCATACTGTAGGTAAAGGTCATACTGCAGGTAAATAGTCATACTGTAGGTAAAGGTCATACTGTAGGTAAAGGTCATACTGTAGGTAAATGGTCATACTGTAGTAAAGGTCATACTGTAGGTAAAGGTCATACTGTAGTAAAGGTCATACTGTAGGTAAAGGTCATACTGTAGGTAAAGGTCATACTGTAGGTAAAGAGTCATACTGTAGGTAAAGGTCATACTGTAGGTGAAGGTCATACTGTAGGTAAATGGTCATACTGTAGGTAAAGGTCATACTGTACGTAAAGGGTCATACTGTAGGTAAAGGTCATACTGCAGGTAAAGGGTCATACTGTAGGTAAAGGGTCATACTGTAGGTAAAGGTCATACTGTAGGTGAAGGTCATACTGTAGGTAAATGGTCATACTGTAGGTAAAGGTCATACTGTACGTAAAGGGTCATACTGTAGGTAAAGGTCATACTGCAGGTAAAGGGTCATACTGTAGGTAAAGGGTCATACTGTAGGTAAAGGTCATACTGTAGGTAAAGGTCATACTGTAGGTAAAGAGTCATACTGCAGGTAAAGGTCATACTGTAGGTAAAGGTCAAACTGTAGGTAAAGAGTCATACTGCAGGTAAAGGGTCATAATGTAGGTAAAGGTCATATTGTAGGTAAAGGTCATACTGTAGTTAAAGGGTCATACTGCAGGTAAAGGTCATACTGTAGGTAAAGGTCATACTGTAGGTAAAGGGTCATCATGTAGGTAAAGGTCATACTGTAGGTAAAGGTCATACTGTAGTTAAAGGGTCATACTGCAGGTAAAGGTCATACTGTAGGTAAAGTCATACTGTAGGTAAAGGGTCATAATGTAGGTAAAGGTCATACTGTAGTAAAGGTCATTCTCTCTCTCTCTCTCTCTCTCTCTCTCTCTCTCTCTCTCTCTCTCTCTCTCTCTCTCTCTCTCTCTCTCTCTCTCTAGGTTCATTGCTGTGTCCATCCCTCTGAACTACAACAGGAAGCACGTTGACCAGCGTCAGATCATCCTGCTGTCAGGCACCTGGCTCATAGCCCTGGCCGTGGCCTCCCCCGTCATGTTGGGTATCAACAACATCCCGCACCGTGATCCCACTGAGTGTAAACTGGAAGATGACAACTACGTAGTGTACTCCTCCGTGTGCTCCTTCTTCATCCCCTGCCCCATAATGCTCCTCCTCTACTTCGGCATGTTCCGGGGCTTGAAGAGGTGGGAGGAGACACGCAAGGCCAAGCTGAAGAACAGCATCCAGGCCTGTAGGAAGCTCCAGCATGCAGCCGCAGCTGCCGCCACGCCGCCTCCTGGGACCATCCCCGGGCCGCTGCCCATGCCCCTGCCCAGGATCATCGAGAGGGACCTGGCTCAGGCCCGGCTGGGGCTTGAGGATAACGATGACTATCTGCAGCAGGACTGTCCCCCGTTCCCCTCGGAGTACAGGAAGAGGATCAGCTCCGTGCCATCTATCTCCTACCAGCAGAAGCCGCCGCAGAAGAGGAAGCGAGCCAAGATCAATGGCAGGGAGAGGAAGGCCATGAGGGTACTTCCTGTTGTGGTGGGTAAGTGCCGCATATATAAGCTACAGAAATGTCAAAAAGTTACTGCCAAAAATTCACAAAGGTTTCCCTCAAACTTCAAGTCTTAGAGTATGAGTCAGTCAAGTTTCGAGTCTTTGTGACTGACTCAAGTCCCCATCTCTGCTTCCCCCTTCTCTTTTCTACTGAGAGCTCATTAAAAAACACACATTGGGAGCCCTAAAGGCTAGACATTCACTATCAGATAGTACTGGCAACCGGTTCTCCAGTTATAATGACAGGATACATTTAGAAAAAGATTAGTATTGTGTTCCAGCTTCTTATTCACTGACCTGCTTAATGTATACAAATGTTCATCAAACCTGGACCTGGAAATTGATAGAAACGTTAAATCATGGAAGTCTGAATGAAAGTGATTAAAATTATAAATACCCAGAAAGCAAAACTGGTTGAAAGGATGTCCCTATGTCCAGGTCAGCCTCTCTGGAGTCACTGACCTGGAAATTGATTAAGGGCCCTAATGGTCTGAATGGAAAGGATGTAATGATTTACCTAGAGGGAATTCTATATCTGTCTCTCATTTCTGGAGATATTCACGTTTGGCCACAGCATCATCCTTCATGAATAATTTGAAGTGGTTGAGTCATTTTCTCAGTGTCAGGCTGATGAGGTGCATTTTTTATGAAAACATGCACTATGTTTGAGAGGTGGATGCTGGTGGCACAACCTTCATCTTCATCAGTGGGAGAAAAAACATCCTTATATAAAAAAAAAAAGGTGCTGTGTCCTGCTGTGCTCTCATGGCTTCCTAATCTGTCATAATTAACTTGTGTACTCTCAAAAAAGGGTTCCAAAAGAGGTTATTTGGCTGTCCTCATAAGAGAGCCCTTTTGAAGAAAATGTTTGGGTTCCAAGTAGAACCCTCTGTGGAAAGGGTTCAAAATGGAACCCAAAGTGTTCTACTTGAAAACGGACAACCAAGTAACCTTTTTAGGCTCTAGGTAGAGCCCTCTGTGGAAAGGGTTCTAAATGGAACCCAAAGGGTTCTGCTTGGAAACTGACAACCAAGAAGGTGGATCCATGTTTCAAAGTGTGTGGTGTGCCTACTGCATGATCTACTTTTCTATTAACAGTAAGTGATTAATGAGAGAAACAACCTTTCTAATGCACAATGATGGGAATGCTACAGCTGGTGACAGCACATACACAGCTTGTTAGTAAAATACAGAATGCTACAGCTGGTGACAGCAGATACACAGCTTGTTAGTAAAATACAGAATGCTACAGCTGGTGACAGCAGATACACAGCTTGTTAGTAAAATACAGAATGATACAGCTGGTGACAGCAGATACACAGCTTGTTGGTAAAATACAGAATAATACAGCTGGTGACAGCAGATACACTGCTTGTTAGTAAAATACAGAATGATACAGCTGGTGACAGCAGATACACAGCTTGTTAGTAAAATACAGAATAATACAGCTGGTGACAGCAGATACACAGCTTGTTAGTAAAATACAGAATGCTACAGCTGGTGACAGCAGATACACAGCTTGTTAGTAAAATACAGAATGATACAGCTGGTGACAGCACATACACAGCTTGTTAGTAAAATACAGAATGCTACAGCTGGTGACAGCAGATACACAGCTTGTTAGTAAAATACAGAATACTACAGCTGGTGACAGCAGATACACAGCTTGTTAGTAAAATACAGAATGATACAGCTGGTGACAGCAGATACACAGCTTGTTGGTAAAATACAGAATAATACAGCTGGTGACAGCAGATACACTGCTTGTTAGTAAAATACAGAATGATACAGCTGGTGACAGCAGATACACAGCTTGTTAGTAAAATACAGAATAATACAGCTGGTGACAGCAGATACACAGCTTGTTAGTAAAATACAGAATGCTACAGCTGGTGACAGCAGATACACAGCTTGTTAGTAAAATACAGAATGATACAGCTGGTGACAGCAGATACACAGCTTGTTAGTAAAATACAGAATAATACAGCTGGTGACAGCAGATACACAGCTTGTTAGTAAAATACAGAATACTACAGCTGGTGACAGCAGATACACAGCTTGTTAGTAAATTACAGAATACTACAGCTGGTGACAGCAGATACACAGCTTGTTAGTAAAATACAGAATGCTACAGCTGGTGACAGCAGATACACAGCTTGTTAGTAAAATACAGAATGCTACAGCTGGTGACAGCAGATACACAGCTTGTTAGTAAAATACAGAATGATACAGCTGGTGACAGCAGATACACAGCTTGTTAGTAAAATACAGAATGCTACAGCTGGTGATTTACAAATGAAATCACACCAAAGGTCATCAAACCCAGCCAATAGCTAAAATACATTTACATTAAATTTTAGTCATTTAGCAGATGCTCTTATACAGAGCAACTTACAGTTAGTGCAGACATGTTCATACTTTATTCATACTGGTCCCCTGTGGGAATCGAACCCACAACCCTGACACATACACATACCTTGGAGGCTATGGTATTTACTAACCCAAAGAAGGAAAGCCCTTGGATATCAGTACCATCTTACCAGAGAAACTGACATGTAGGCTCCTGTGGAGTTCCCTGTGGTGCAGCCACGCAATATAGCTAAGGTAAAAGTCTGTAGTCATCAGATGCTAGGTCTAACAGAAGGTCTGTAGTCATCAGATGCTAGGTCTAACAGAAGGTCTGTAGTCATCAGATGCTAGGTCTAACAGAAGGTCTGTAGTCATCAGATGCTAAGTTAACAGAAGGTCTGTAGTCATCAGATGCTGGGTCTAACAGAAGGTCTGTAGTCATCAGATGCTAGGTCTAACAGAAGGTCAGTAGTCATCAGATGCTAGGTCTAACAGAAGGTCTGTAGTCATCAGATGCTAGGTCTAACAGAAGGTCTGTAGTCATCAGATGCTAGGTCTAACAGAAGGTCTGTAGTCATCAGATGCTAGGTCTAACAGAAGGTCTGTAGTCATCAGATGCTGGGTCTAACAGAAGGTCTGTAGTCATCAGATGCTGGGTCTAACAGAAGGTCTGTAGTCATCAGATGCTAGGTCTAACAGAAGGTCTGTAGTCATCAGATGCTAGGTCTAACAGAAGGTCTGTAGTCATCAGATGCTAGGTCTAACAGAAGGTCAGTAGTCACCAGATGCTAGGTCTAACAGAAGGTCTGTAGTCATCAGATGCTAGGTCTAACAGAAGGTCTATAGTCATCAGATGCTAGGTCTAACAGAAGGTCTGTAGTCATCAGATGCTAGGTCTAACAGAAGGTCTGTAGTCATCAGATGCTAGGTCTAACAGAAGGTCTGTAGTCATCAGATGCTGGGTCTAACAGAAGGTCTGTAGTCATCAGATGCTGGGTCTAACAGAAGGTCTGTAGTCATCAGATGCTGGGTCTAACAGAAGGTCTGTAGTCATCAGATGCTGGGTCTAACAGAAGGTCTGTAGTCATCAGATGCTAGGTCTAACAGAAGGTCTGTAGTCATCAGATGCTAGGTCTAACAGAAGGTCTGTAGTCATCAGATGCTAGGTCTAACAGAAGGTCAGTAGTCACCAGATGCTAGGTCTAACAGAAGGTCTGTAGTCATCAGATGCTGGGTCTAACAGAAGGTCTGTAGTCATCAGATGCTAGGTCTAACAGAAGGTCTATAGTCATCAGATGCTAGGTCTAACAGAAGGTCTGTAGTCATCAGATGCTAGGTCTAACAGAAGGTCTGTAGTCATCAGATGCTAGGTCTAACAGAAGGTCTGTAGTCATCAGATGCTAGGTCTAACAGAAGGTCAGTAGTCACCAGATGCTAGGTCTAACAGAAGGTCTGTAGTCATCAGATGCTAGGTCTAACAGAAGGTCTATAGTCATCAGATGCTAGGTCTAACAGAAGGTCTGTAGTCATCAGATGCTAGGTCTAACAGAAGGTCTGTAGTCATCAGATGCTAGGTCTAACAGAAGGTCTGTAGTCATCAGATGCTGGGTCTAACAGAAGGTCTGTAGTCATCAGATGCTGGGTCTAACAGAAGGTCTGTAGTCATCAGATGCTGGGTCTAACAGAAGGTCTGTAGTCATCAGATGCTGGGTCTAACAGAAGGTCTGTAGTCATCAGATGCTGGGTCTAACAGAAGGTCTGTAGTCATCAGATGCTAGGTCTAACAGAAGGTCTGTAGTCATCAGATGCTAGGTCTAACAGAAGGTCTGTAGTCATCAGATGCTAGGTCTAACAGAAGGTCAGTAGTCACCAGATGCTAGGTCTAACAGAAGGTCTGTAGTCATCAGATGCTGGGTCTAACAGAAGGTCTGTAGTCATCAGATGCTAGGTCTAACAGAAGGTCTATAGTCATCAGATGCTAGGTCTAACAGAAGGTCTGTAGTCATCAGATGCTAGGTCTAACAGAAGGTCTATAGTCATCAGATGCTAGGTCTAACAGAAGGTCTGTAGTCATCAGATGCTAGGTCTAACAGAAGGTCTGTAGTCATCAGATGCTAGGTCTAACAGAAGGTCTGTAGTCATCAGATGCTGGGTCTAACAGAAGGTCTGTAGTCATCAGATGCTGGGTCTAACAGAAGGTCTATAGTCATCAGATGCTAGGTCTAACAGAAGGTCTGTAGTCATCAGATGCTAGGTCTAACAGAAGGTCTGTAGTCATCAGATGCTAGGTCTAACAGAAGGTCTGTAGTCATCAGATGCTAGGTCTAACAGAAGGTCTGTAGTCATCAGATGCTAGGTCTAACAGAAGGTCTGTAGTCATCAGATGCTGGGTCTAACAGAAGGTCTGTAGTCATCAGATGCTAGGTCTAACAGAAGGTCTGTAGTCATCAGATGCTGGGTCTAACAGAAGGTCTGTTAGTCTGCCGTTCTCTATGACTAAGTATAGCTTAAAGTCTTCCATCCAATCATTATGTAACACTTGGATCGTCGCTCCAGATCGTCTCACCTCCACAACACACATGACCACAGGTTTAACTACGGCTTCAACTAATGAGCACAAACTAAGTGTTGAGGGAAGTTACATTTCTTCATTAGTCTCCAATTACACAGCCATTCTGACTGACGTTCCTATCATCAAATCAAATGTATTTATAAAGCCCTTTTTACATCAGCCGATGTCACAAAGTGCTATACAGAAACCCAGCCTAAAACCCCAAACAGCAAGCAATGCAGATGTAGAAGCATGTCTTTGGTTATCTATGTGGGAGACCATGTGGGTCATGACTCATTACTCAGATAGTCATTTCACACTACCATGCCCAATCCAAACCTGAATAGATATTACTTTTTTCACATTGTGAACACCAGCCTGGTTTGGCTCGGCTTGGTTTGGCTCAGTACAGCCTGGTTTGGCTCGGCTTGGTTTGGCTCAGTACAGCCTGGTTTGGCTCGGCTTGGTTTGGCTCAGTACAGCCTGGTTTGGCTCGGCTTGGTTTGGCTCAGTACAGCCTGATTTGGCTCAGCTTGGTTTGGCTCAGTACAGCCTGGTTTGGCTCGGCTTGGTTTGGCTCAGTACAGCCTGGTTTGGCTCGGCTTGGTTTGGCTCAGTACAGCCTGATTTGGCTCAGCTTGGTTTGGCTCAGTACAGCCTGGTTTGGCTCGGCTTGGTTTGGCTCAGTACAGCCTGGTTTGGCTCGGCTTGGTTTTGCTCAGCAGTGTGAAAAGCCCATCATGTCCCAGGACAGAAGACAGTTGGCATCAGGTAACACTCTTAGCGTCACGTCAATTAGTATCAGCAGGAAACACAGTTAACCATGCAGGGCCACACCCACTGCTGTGGACACGACAGGCTCTCCCTCATAACACCAGGCAATCAGTCAGGCTGGTTCATGTTAAGGACCAATAGTTGGGAAATTAACAGAAAACTAGGGAGTTCTGTGGTCAGAGACGAGGCTGTGCACGGCCGACGTTGGTGCTGGTCTTGTCCTTTACATTGAGGGTAGATATTAACTCACTGATGGTAGTGATTACTACATGGTATTAACTCACTGATGGTAGTGATTCCTACATGATATTAACTCACTGATGGTAGTGATTCCTACATGATGTTAACTCACTGATGGTAGTGATTCTTACATGATATTAACTCACTGATGGTAGTGATTCCTACACGATGTTAAGTCACTGATGGTAGTGATTCCTACACTATATTAACTCACTGATGGTAGTGATTCCTACATGATATTAACTCACTGATGGTAGTGATTCCTACACGATGTTAAGTCACTGATGGTAGTGATTCCTACATGATATTAACTCACTGATGGTAGTGATTCCTACACGATGTTAAGTCACTGATGGTAGTGATTCCTACACGATGTTAAGTCACTGATGGTAGTGATTCCTACACGATGTTAAGTCACTGATGGTAGTGATTCCTACATGATATTAACTCACTGATGGTAGTGATTCCTACACGATATTAACTCACTGATGGTAGTGATTCCTACACGATGTTAAGTCACTGATGGTAGTGATTCCTACACGATGTTAAGTCACTGATGGTAGTGATTCCTACATGATATTAACTCACTGATGGTAGTGATTCCTACATGGTATTAACTCACTGATGGTAGTGATTCCTACATGATATTAACTCACTGATGGTAGTGATTCCTACATGGTATTAACTCACTGATGGTAGTGATTCCTACACTATATTAACTCACTGATGGTAGTGATTCCTACACGATGTTAAGTCACTGATGGTAGTGATTCCTACACGATGTTAAGTCACTGATGGTAGTGATTCCTACATGATATTAACTCACTGATGGTAGTGATTCCTACACGATGTTAAGTCACTGATGGTAGTGATTCCTACACGATGTTAAGTCACTGATGGTAGTGATTCCTACACGATGTTAAGTCACTGATGGTAGTGATTCCTACATGATATTAACTCACTGATGGTAGTGATTCCTACATGATATTAACTCACTGATGGTAGTGATTCCTACACGATGTTAAGTCACTGATGGTAGTGATTCCTACACGATGTTAAGTCACTGATGGTAGTGATTCCTACATGATATTAACTCACTGATGGTAGTGATTCCTACATGGTATTAACTCACTGATGGTAGTGATTCCTACATGATATTAACTCACTGATGGTAGTGATTCCTACATGGTATTAACTCACTGATGGTAGTGATTCCTACACTATATTAACTCACTGATGGTAGTGATTCCTACACGATATTAAGTCACTGATGGTAGTGATTCCTACATGGTATTAAGTCACTGATGGTAGTGATTTCTACATGATATTAACTCACTGATGGTAGTGATTCCTACATGGTATTAACTCACTGATGGTAGTGATTCCTACACGATGTTAAGTCACTGATGGTAGTGATTTCTACATGATATTAACTCACTGATGGTAGTGATTCCTACATGGTATTAAGTCACTGATGGTAGTGATTCCTACATGATATTAACTCACTGATGGTAGTGATTCCTACACGATGTTAAGTCACTGATGGTAGTGATTCCTACATGATATTAACTCACTGATGGTAGTGATCCCTACACTATATTAACTCACTGATGGTAGTGATTCCTACATGATGTTAAGTCACTGATGGTAGTGATTCCTACATGGTATTAAGTCACTGATGGTAGTGATTTCTACATGATATTAACTCACTGATGGTAGTGATTCCTACATGATATTAACTCACTGATGGTAGTGATTCCTACATGATATTAACTCACTGATGGTAGTGATTCCTACACGATGTTAAGTCACTGATGGTAGTGATTCCTACATGATATTAACTCACTGATGGTAGTGATTCCTACATGATGTTAAGTCACTGATGGTAGTGATTCCTACATGGTATTAAGTCACTGATGGTAGTGATTTCTACATGATATTAACTCACTGATGGTAGTGATTCCTACATGGTATTAACTCACTGATGGTAGTGATTCCTACACTATATTAAGTCACTGATGGTAGTGATTCCTACACGATGTTAAGTCACTGATGGTAGTGATTTCTACATGATATTAACTCACTGATGGTAGTGAGTCCTACACTATATTAACTCACTGATGGTAGTGATTCCTACACGATGTTAAATCACTGATGGTAGTGATTCCTACATGGTATTAAGTCACTGATGGTAGTGATTCCTACATGGTATTAAGTCACTGATGGTAGTGATTTCTACATGATATTAACTCACTGATGGTAGTGATTCCTACATGATATTAAGTCACTGATGGTAGTGATTCCTACACGATGTTAAGTCACTGATGGTAGTGATTCCTACACGATGTTAAGTCACTGATGGTAGTGATTCCTACATGGTATTAACTCACTGATGGTAGTGATTCCTACATGATATTAACTCACTGATGGTAGTGATTCCTACATGATATTAACTCACTGATGGTAGTGATTCCTACACTATATTAACTCACTGATGGTAGTGATTCCTACACGATGTTAAGTCACTGATGGTAGTGATTCCTACATGGTATTAAGTCACTGATGGTAGTGATTCCTACATGGTATTAAGTCACTGATGGTAGTGATTCCTACATGATATTAACTCACTGATGGTAGTGATTCCTACATGATATTAACTCACTGATGGTAGTGATTCCTACACGATGTTAAGTCACTGATGGTAGTGAGTCCTACACTATATTAACTCACTGATGGTAGTGATTCCTACACGATGTTAAGTCACTGATGGTAGTGATTCCTACATGGTATTAAGTCACTGATGGTAGTGATTCCTACATGGTATTAAGTCACTGATGGTAGTGATTCCTACATGATATTAACTCACTGATGGTAGTGATTCCTACATGATATTAACTCACTGATGGTAGTGATTCCTACACGATGTTAAGTCACTGATGGTAGTGATTCCTACATGATATTAACTCACTGATGGTAGTGATTTCTACATGATATTAACTCACTGATGGTAGTGATTCCTACACGATGTTAAGTCACTGATGGTAGTGATTCCTACACGATGTTAAGTCACTGATGGTAGTGATTCCTACACTATATTAAGTCACTGATGGTAGTGATTCCTACATGGTATTAAGTCACTGATGGTAGTGATTCCTACACGATGTTAAGTCACTGATGGTAGTTATTCCTACACTATATTAAGTCACTGATGGTAGTGATTCCTACACGATATTAGTGACTTAAGAGTAAAGTCTCTCCACCTCCCAGAGAGTTGAGGTATAAATTCAGCCCCTCGTCCAATGAACACCTGTTAACCAATTAATCACCCGTCCAATAGAAAACACTTCATCAGTAATGCACGGAGACGCATGGAGACACTCCAGAAAAATGGCCTCTATATACTGTCGGTTTCCCCTTGATTAAGTGTCTGTCGAGGGAAGCTCTGATTCACAGCTGTAGGTGGTTGGTTGGTAGAGGGAAGCATATTAGGTTGCAGTATCAGTTCCAGAGGGAGGAAGAGCTTCCCTGTTCAGGAGCTGGTACACCTAGTCTGTTCAGGAGCTGGTACACCTAGTCTGTTCAGGAGCTGGTACACCTAGTCTGTTCAGGAGCTGGTACACCTAGTCTGTTCAGGAGCTGGTACACCTAGTCTGTTCAGGAGCTGGTACACCTAGTCTGTTCAGGAGCTGGTACACCTAGTCTGTTCAGGAGCTGGTACACCTAGTCTGTTCAGGAGCTGGTACACCTAGTCTGTTCAGGAGCTGGTACACCTAGTCTGTTCAGGAGCTGGTAGCCGATTCCCTATTTAGTGCACTACTGTTGTCCAGAGGTCTATGACGGCTCTAGTCAAACGTAATTAACTAAATAGGGAATAGGGTATCATTTGGGACACACAGCTAATCTGTATCGCAACTCCACCCGACCGCCAAGCGCTCGACTGAGAATATATAGACTGAGAATATATAGACTGAGAATATATAGACTGAGAATATATAGACTGAGAATATATACACTGAGAATATATAGACTGAGAATAAATAGACTGAGAATATATAGCAACTCCACCCGACCACTAAGCACTCAACTGAGAATATATAGACTGAGAATATATAGACTGAGAATATATAGACTGAGAATATATAGACTGAGAATATATAGACTGAGAATATATAGCAATCCCGTCAACATTCCTGCATTATTCACCTCACCAGACAGGCAGCCATACTGGTCATTTATCTCACTCAGAGAAAACATGGGCTGCTTCCCAAATGGCCCTCTATTCCCTACATTAAATGATCAACCGCTAGACACTTACCCTCCCAGATTGGAAAAGGATATTAACTATTATTTTCCACAGAATTAGTTTTCTTTCTCGCATTAGCGTTGGCCTTTCTAAAATATCAACATGACCCTTTATGAAATGGAGTGTTTTCTGCTTCAGGGCCAAAAGGAGAAAATAAGTGTGTGAAGGTTAATCTAACTGAGATTGTTGATCTGCTGGCCAATTGGTAATGTTCCTTGAGTTAAGACTCCATGAATTAGCAATAAGACTGACATGGTAGATTGGCTGTGCTTTGCTTTTCAGGTCAAATGGGGTCGGCAGTTGTCAGGCTCTGGCCATAGAGAAGCTTTGCTTCTCTATATTTCTATGGTCAGAGTCTGGCAGATCTATTATTTCTACTTCTGTGTGGTGTTGTGTGTGGGATCCCTAATTAGAGGCAGCTGCTATGCATTACCTCTAATTAGGGATCCTACTTATATGTCTGTGTTCCACTCCCTTGGCGTGGTTCATTGTTATATGTTGTCCCGTGTTCGTGCGTTTCATCTTTATATTGTATTTGTTATTTTGTATAGTTCGCATCCAGTCGAGTTTATTAGTTCAATAAACGATGTCGAACTATCGCTACGCTGCGCCTTGGTCTCTCTACACACCCGAACGTGACAGCAGTGGTAATGGAAGTGTGGTGGCTGTAGGGAGATTTTCCATGACACTTTAATTCTGCTTCTGCTTGGCCTTTGTGACAATAGTTGTTGTTTATAAAGGACTATATAGATACAAGTTGATTGATTGATAATTATTATAATTGACTGGATTTATATCACGCTTTTCCAGATTCTCAAAGCGCTTACATAGTAAGGGGGGAAAGTCACCTCATCCAGTTCCCTAACTTCTCCTCCTCTTCCTCCTCAGGTTGCTTCCTGTTCTGCTGGACCCCGTTCTTCGTAGTCCACACCACACGGGCCCTGTGTGCTACCTGTTACATCCCCCCAGGCCTGATGAGCACCGTCACCTGGCTGGGCTACGTCAACAGTGCCCTCAACCCCATCATCTACACTGTCTTCAACACAGAGTTCAGGAAGTTCTTCAAGAAGTCCCTCCACTCATTCAGCTGCTGCTGACATCAGCCCCACACCGGATGGACAATGGTAGCTCTAACCGTGCTCTCACAGAAGGGGTATACTGGCACAGGCATGTCACGGGCCAGGGTTGGGGGCAGTTCCATGTCAATTCAAAGGTACACTAAAATGTCCAATTATCTTCAATGCTTTTCAGTGACAGCTACTTAGTGTACAGGTTTTTGCTACAACCCTACCCTAAACAGATTACCTTCATTAGCTGATTCAGATGTGTTCCAGCAGGGATGGAGTAAAAACCAGCACTTCCAGTAGGACTCCAGGAGGAGGTTACAAGGGCTGGGCTATGTTACCAGCCATCTCAACCCCATAGTTATGCCACTGAGATATGGGTACATGAGTGTTTATCTGGCGGATGGGTGGAGTTTGCACATTTGAGACCATTCCAATTGTTCTAAAGTGTCATCTCCAACTATCCAGGGCACTGGGCGACGCAAAACTAACATGCCCAGTACTCCTTAATATTGTTTATTACAGGTGTGATATGAGGCTTAATACTAGCATTATAACAGTATTACGATAGTGTTATATCAGCCCCATGAATACACCTCCATCTGAAGTTATCATAATGTTTAGCTTAAGACAGCATTATGAAGAACAGAAGCTAATAGCTTAATGCATTTATAAAGTATGTATAATTCTAAAGCTATAGCCTGTAACTTCATATACAAATCCATGCAAATGTTTTTAATTTTGTAAGTTTGTTGTAATATTGTTTTTGCCATTTTACTGAAGCCAATACTTTGACTGTATCTGCCTGTAACAGCAGTATGATGGTGGGTCATTGACAGCGCCTACTGTTTACCGTATCCACGTTTTATGTGGAAAGCTTTCCAATAAAGAGATACCTCTTTGTAAAGCACTGACCTGTTCTCATCAGTATCAGCAAAAACACTAGTATTTCAGCTAAAACTTAGACGGTCAATTATACAAAATACACACAACAAAGAATTAGGTCTATATATCAGCACATTAACTTTCCCAGAAAAATCTATCTAGCAAAACTAGCAGGATGTATTTTAAATTTAAATGACTTTCAGTCAGACAAAGTGGCTGAGGAGACGTAATGTCACCCAGCACCACTAGCCATGCTGAGTGGTTTGGAGGCTCTCTCTGCTCTCTCATGTATGTTCACACTGGGTCATTTCCTGGATATGATTCAATCAGAGTTCCCCAGGGCTCTGATAACAGTGTATCCCTCTGTCCCAGGCTCTCTCCCTAACCAGGTGTCCTGGTCCAGGTCTGTCCCAGGCTCTCTCCCTAACCAGGTGTCCTGGTCCAGGTCTGTCCCAGGCTCTCTCCCTAACCAGGTGTCCTGGTCCAGGTCTGTCCCAGGCTCTCTCCCTAACCAGGTGTCCTGGTCCAGGTCTGTCCCAAGCTCTCTCCCTAACCAGGTGTCCTGGTCCAGGTCTGTCCCAGGCTCTCTCCCTAACCAGGTGTCCTGGTCCAGGTCTGTCCCAGGCTCTCTCCCTAACCAGGTGTCCTGGTCCAGGTCTGTCCCAGGCTCTCTCCCTAACCAGGTGTCCTGGTCCAGGTCTGTCCCAGGCTCTCTCCCTAACCAGGTGTCCTGGTCCAGGTCTGTCCCAGGCTCTCTCCCTAACCAGGTGTCCTGGTCCAGGTCTGTCCCAGGCTCTCTCCCTAACCAGGTGTCCTGGTCCAGGTCTGTCCCAGGCTCTCTCCCTAACCAGGTGTCCTGGTCCAGGTCTGTCCCAGGCTCTCTCCCTAACCAGGTGTCCTGGTCCAGGTCTGTCCCAGGCTCTCTCCCTAACCAGGTGTCCTGGTCCAGGTCTGTCCCAGGCTCTCTCCCTAACCAGGTGTCCTGGTCCAGGTCTGTCCCAGGCTCTCTCCCTAACCAGGTGTTCTGGTCCAGGTCTGTCCCAGGCTCTCTCCCTAACCAGGTGTCCTGGTCCAGGTCTGTCCCAGGCTCTCTCCCTAACCAGGTGTCCTGGTCCAGGTCTGTCCCAGGCTCTCTCCCTAACCAGGTGTCCTGGTCCAGGTCTGTGCCAGGCTCTCTCCCTAACCAGGTGTTCTGGTCCAGGTCTTTAGATCCAGTAAGGAGATAAAATCAAAAGTCAGAGCTGGTGATGTTGCATAGCCTGGTGGAACCAGCCTGGTCACTGGGTTTGTTGCTCATGGGTGTCACTTACTACTCAGCCTGAAGTGTCCCCACTGGCGACAGTGAATAGCTAGCTTTTTGCATGGCACCGACTGGTAAGACGCTTACCAGTCGGTAAGGATGGCGGTCACGTGTGCTAGCAAGGCAGAGTTCCCGAGTTTGCGCCATGTATGGGCTGAATCGGGAGAAAGTGGTACTCGCTAAGCAAACAGCGTGACGTCCTTTACACGTTTGCCATTCTGTTTTACTGCATGTATAGAATGGTGAACACATCAATCGGGCTGGTTCTACCAGGCTAGATGTAGCAGCGTGTTTTGTTTACCTTCTGTTTTGACCTGCAGGTTCAGAGTACACATTTTTAAATAAAAAAGTTACGATTTCATTCTGACCTTCAAGAGGCCGTTCAGTCTATACATTTTAAGAATCTCAATGAAATGCAATTAAATTAAAATAACCCTTAAACTGCAGACAGTTTTATTTATTTACGTTATCTTTCCGTTACCAGATAGAAGACAGTCTGTTGAGGTTGAGAGGGCCGTTACCAGATAGAAGACAGTCTGTTGAGGTTGAGAGGACCGTTACCAGATAGAAGACAGTCTGTTGAGGTTGAGAGGGCCGTTACCAGATAGAAGACAGTCTGTTGAGGTTGAGAGGGCCGTTACCAGATAGAAGACAGTCTGTTGAGGTTGAGAGGGCCGTTACCAGATAGAAGACAGTCTGTTGAGGTTGAGAGGGCCTTTACCAGATAGAAGACAGTCTGTTGAGGTTGAGAGGGCCGTTACCAGATAGAAGACAGTCTGTTGAGGTTGAGAGGGCCGTTACCAGATAGAAGACAGTCTGTTGAGGTTGAGAGGGCCGTTACCAGATAGAAGACAGTCTGTTGAGGTTGAGAGGGCCGTTACCAGATAGAAGACAGTCTGTTGAGGTTGAGAGGGCCGTTACCAGATAGAAGACAGTCTGTTGAGGTTGAGAGGGCCTTTACCAGATAGAAGACAGTCTGTTGAGGTTGAGAGGGCCGTTACCAGATAGAAGACAGTCTGTTGAGGTTGAGAGGGCCGTTACCAGATAGAAGACAGTCTGTTGAGGTTGAGAGGGCCGTTACCAGATAGAAGACAGTCTGTTGAGGTTGAGAGGGCCGTTACCAGATAGAAGACAGTCTGTTGAGGTTGAGAGGGCCGTTACCAGATAGAAGACAGTCTGTTGAGGTTGAGAGGGCCGTTACTAGATAGAAGACAGTCTGTTGAGGTTGAGAGGGCCTTTAAACGTGGATGGGGAAGACGTTGTCAATCAATTTACACAGTTAGATTAACATACGGTTTGTTCAACAGTAAAGATATCTCAAGATTAAATTAGCAAGGATGAGTGAGCTTCCCTCTGTGATTGACAGGTGAGACATCATGACGAGGGTTGTCACGACTTGGAAATGGAATGTTGCATTATTCATCTGGATGAAAGGATTCCTTTTAGTTCCACTTTGTTAGGGTGTTGGTGTGCATCCCAAATCACACCCATTTATAGTGCACTCCATCTGACCCGAGCCCTATGGGCCCTGGACAAAAGTAGTGCACTATCAAATAAAATAAAATGTTATTTGTCACATGTGCCGAATACAACAGATTTTCCTGTGAAATGCTTCTAAGAGCCTTCCCTAACGATGACGGGTAAAAAAAAAAGAGGAATAAAATAAAATACTAAACAATGGAGCTATATACAGGAAGTACCAGATCACTGTGGAGCTATATACAGGAAGTACCAGATCACTGTGGAGCTATATACAGGAAGTACCAGATCACTGTGGAGCTATATACAGGAAGTACCAGATCACTGTGGAGCTATATACAGGAAGTACCAGATCACTGTGGAGCTATATACAGGAAGTACCAGATCACTGTGGAGCTATATACAGGAAGTACCAGATGACTGTGGAGCTATATACAGGAAGTACCAGATCACTGTGGAGCTATATACAGGAAGTACCAGATCACTGTGGAGCTATATACAGGAAGTACCAGATCACTGTGGAGCTATATACAGGAAGTACCAGATCACTGTGGAGCTATATACAGGAAGTACCAGATCACTGTGGAGCTATATACAGGAAGTACCAGATCACTGTGGAGCTATATACAGGAAGTACCAGATGACTGTGGAGCTATATACAGGAAGTACCAGATCACTGTGGAGCTATATACAGGAAGTACCAGATCACTGTGGAGCTATATACAGGAAGTACCAGATCACTGTGGAGCTATATACAGGAAGTACCAGATCACTGTGGAGCTATATACAGGAAGTACCAGATCACTGTGGAGCTATATACAGGAAGTACCAGATCACTGTGGAGCTATATACAGGAAGTACCAGATCACTGTGGAGCTATATACAGGAAGTACCAGATCACTGTGGAGCTATATACAGGAAGTACCAGATCACTGTGGAGCTATATACAGGAAGTACCAGATCACCGTGGAGCTATATACAGGAAGTACCAGATCACCGTGGAGCTATATACAGGAAGTACCAGTACCAGATCACTGTGCAGTTATATACAGGGAGTACCAGTACCAGATCACTGTGGAGCTATATACAGGAAGTACCAGTACCAGATCACTGTGGAGCTATATACAGGGAGTACCAGAACCAGATCATTGTGAAGGGGTACACGGGTATTTGAGGTAGATTTGTACATGAAGGCAGGGTAAAGTGACTAGGCATCAGGATATATAATAATAAGGTATTTGAGGTAGATATGTACATGAAGGCAGGGTAAAGTGACTAGTTATCAGGATAGATAATAATAAGGTATTTGAGGTAGATATGTACATGAAGGCAGGGTAAAGTGACTAGGCATCAGGATAGATACTAATAAGGTATTTGAGGTAGATATGTACATGAAGGCAGGGTAAAGTGACTAGTCATCAGGATAGATAATAATAAGGTATTTGAGGTAGATATGTACATGAAGGCAGGGTAAAGTGACTAGGCATCAGGATAGATAATAATAAGGTATTTGAGGTAGATATGTACATGAAGGCAGGGTAAAGTGACTAGTCATCAGGATAGATAATAATAAGGTATTTGAGGTAGATATGTACATGAAGGCAGGGTAAAGTGACTAGTCATCAGGATAGATAATAATAAGGTATTTGAGGTAGATATGTACATGAAGGCAGGGTAAAGTGACTAGTCATCAGGATATATAATAATAAGGTATTTGAGGTAGATATGTACATGAAGGCAGGGTAAAGTGACTAGGCATCAGGATATATAATAATAAGGTATTTGAGGTAGATATGTACATGAAGGCAGGGTAAAGTGACTAGTCATCAGGATAGATAATAATAAGGTATTTGAGGTAGATATGTACATGAAGGCAGGGTAAAGTGACTAGGCATCAGGATAGATAATAATAAGGTATTTGAGGTAGATATGTACATGAAGGCAGGGTAAAGTGACTAGGCATCAGGATATATAATAATAAGGTATTTGAGGTAGATATGTAACCGAACATGTCTCAATTGTCTCAAAGCTTATAAATCCTTCTTTAACCTGTCTCCTCCCCTTCATCTACACTGATTGAAGTGGATTTAATAAGTGACATCAATAAAGGATTATAGTTTCACCTGGATTCACCTGCTCAGTCTGTAATGCAAATACAAATACTAGTTCTTAATGTTTTGTATACTCAGTGTATATATTCTTGTTAGTGTGTGTAGAGTCAGTGTAAGATAGGGTCAGTGCAGATAGTCCGGGTAACCATTTAATTAACTATTTAGCAGTTAATTTATTTAGAAGTCTTAAGGCTTGGGGATAGAAGCTGTCTCGGAGTCTATTGGTCCGAGAGCCGATGCTCTGGTGCTGTGTGCAATTTTTTGGACCTTCCTCTAACAGCCTGATAAAGAGGTCCTGGAAGGCAGGGAGCTCTGACCCAGTGATGCACTGGGCTGTACATCTCACCCTCTGTATAGCTTTTCGGTCGAGGGTGGCACATTTGCTATATCAAGTGGTGATGCAGCCAGACAAGATGCTCTGAAAGATGTAGCTGTATAACTTTTTGTGGATCTGACGGCTGATGCCAAATCTTTTCAGCCTCTCCAGGGGGAAAAGACGCTGTCGTGCCTCCTTCACGAGTGTGCAGGTGTGTGTGGACCATGTTAAGTCCTTAGTGATGTGGACGGCAAGGAATTTGAAGCTCTCTACAGCCCTGTCGTTGTGGATGGGAGCGTGCTCTCCTCTCCTTCTCCTGTAGTCATCGATCAGCTCCTGGCACTCCTGGCACGTCTTACTAACGTTGAGGGAGAGGTTGTTGTCCTGGCACCACACTGTTCAGTCTCTGATCTCCTCCCCATAGGCTGTCTCATTGCCATTGGTGATCAAGCCTACCACTGTTGTGTCATCAGCACACTTGATGATGGTGTTGAAGTTGGACATGCAGTCATGGGTGAACAGGGAGTACAGCAGGTAACTAAACACACACCCTGTGTTGAGGGTCAGCGTGGTGGAGGTGGTGTTGCCTACCCTTACCACCTGGTTGAGGGTCAGCGTGGTGGAGGTGGTGTTGCCTACCCTTACCACCTGGTTGAGGGTCAGCGTGGTGGAGGTGGTGTTGCCTACCCTTACCACCTGGTTGAGGGTCAGCGTGGTGGAGGTGGTGTTGCCTACCCTTACCACCTGGTTGAGGGTCAGCGTGGTGGAGGTGGTGTTGCCTACCCTTACCACCTGGTTGAGGGTCAGCGTGGTGGAGGTGGTGTTGCCTACCCTTACCACCTGGGGATCAAGTTGCAGAGGGAAGTGTTCAGTCCCAGGGTCTTGAGCTTAGTGATGAGCTTGGAGGGCACTATGGTGTTGAATTCTGATCTGTAGCCAATGAACAGCATTCTCACATAGTTTTTTCCCCTCTTATCCAGGTGGGAGAGGGCAGTGTAAAGTGTAATTGAGATCGCGTCATCTGTGGATCTGTTGGGGCGGTATGCGAGTGGGTCTAGGGTTTCCGGGATAATGGTGTTGATGTGTGTCATGACCAGCCTTTAAAAGCCTTTCAAATGTACAGATGTGAGTGCTACAGGGCAATATTCATTTAGACAGGTTACCTTGGAGTTCTTGGGAACAGGGACAATGATGATCAGCGTGAAACTTGTTGTGATTACAGACTGAGACAAGGAGAGATTGAAAATGTCAGTGAAGACAGATGCCAGCTGGTCTGCGCATGCTTTGCGAACGTGCCCTGGTATTCCATCTGGCCCGGTGGCCTTGGGAGTGTTAACCTGCAAGCCTCCCCCTTTTTCCTCCAAACATAACGATGGTCATTATGGCCAAACAGTTCTATTTTTGTTTCATCAGACCAGAGGACATTTCTCTAAAAAGTATGATCTTTGTCCCCATGTGTAGTTACAAACCGTAGTCTGGCTTTTTTATGGCGGTTTTGGAGCAGTGGCTTCTTCCTTGCTGAGGGGCCTTTCAGGTTATGTTGATATAGGACTCGTTTTACTGTGGATATAGATACTTTTGTACCTGTTTCCTCCATCATATTCACAAGGTCCTTTGCTGTTGTTGGTACCACGTTGCTGTTGCACTTTTCGCACAAAAGTATGTTAATCTCTAGGAGACAGAACGCGTCTCCTTCCTGAGCGGTATGATGGCTGCGTGGTCCCATGGTGTTTATACCTGCGTAATATTGTTTGTACAGATGAACGTGGTACCTTCAGGCGTTTGGAAATTGCTCCCAAGGATGAACCAGACTTGTGGAGGTCTACAATTTTTTTTCTGAGGTCTTGGCTGATTTCTTTTCATTTTCCCATGATGTCGAGCAAAGAGGCACTGAGTTTGAAGGTAGGCCTTGAAATAAATCCAGAGGTACACCTCCAATTGACTCAAATTATGTCAATTTACCCTAGGCACGTTCATGCACACGCTGTGGGACTGCCCTGAAGTGTACACCTTTTGGACCAAAATAGTGGACATTATTTCCTCAATGACCAGTACAGATTTTCCTATTGACCCTGCTCTCCATCTTTTAAACGATGACTCTATGATCCAAATCACAGAGAGGTCACGCAAACTCTGGCTGGCCGGCATGACTGCAGCCAAAAAGATAATCGTCCAACGCTGGATTCCACCTCACACTCTTTCAGTAAAACACTGGCTGTCCTACTATCTTGACATCTTGTTTCTCGAACTTTCATCTGCCAGAATTAATAGAGCCCGACCCGATACTTTGCAGATGTGGAGGTGTGCAATTACTGCTGTGAAAGAACGGTTGCTAGAATGAGTGCACAATCTTGTGAGTATTACTGTCATTGTCATATCTATTAACTTGTGTTTTGTTTCCTTTTGTACTACTTATAGGTTTGTATCGGACATGTCTGTTTTCAGTGATATTCATTCATTTCAGTGAAGCTGTAGTGGTTGTATTATTCATGTATCCCATGTGTGGGGGGTGGGAGGGGAGGTGTTCGGTGTATGTTTTTGCTTGTTAATATAAAACAATAAAAACATTTAATTACAAAAAAAAAAATTATGTCAATTAGCCTATCAAAAGCTTCTAAAGCCATGACATCATTTTCTGGAATTTTCCAAGCTGTTTAAACGCACAGTCAACTTAGTGTATGTAAACTTCTGACCCACTGGAATTGTCATATAGTGAATTATAAGTGAAATAATCTGTCTGTAAACAATTGTTGGAAGAAATACTTGTGTCATGCACAAAGTAGATGTCCTAAACAACTTGCCAAAACTATAGTTTGTTAACATGAAATCTGTGTAGTGGTAAAAAAATGAGTTTTAATGGCTTCAACCTAAGTGTTTGTAAACATCCGACTTCAACTGTAGATATGTGTATATTTGACGTTTATGAAGCCATTTTCCTTCTTCCAGCTGAATTACACAAAAAGGTACAGCAGGTGATGACCTCATTTAACCTTTTAAACAGAGGGATGGGAGTCTTTATATAAAACAGAGGGATGGGAGTCTTTATATAAAACAGAGGGATGGGAGTCTTTATAAACAGAGGGATGGGGAGTCTTTATATAAAACAGTGGGATGGGGAGTCTTATAAACAGAGGGATGGGAGTCTTTATGAAACAGAGGGATGGGAGTCTTTATAAACAGAGGGATGGGAGTCTATGTAAACAGAGGGATGGGGAGTCTTATAAACATAGGGATGGGGAGTCTTTATAAACAGAGGGATGGGAGTCTTTATAAACAGAGGGATGGGAGTCTTCATAAACAGAGGGATGGGGAGTCTTTATGAAACAGAGGGATGGGGAGTCTTTATATAAAACAGAGGGATGGGAGTCTTTATAAACAGAGGGATGGGAGTCTTTATAAACAGAGGGATGGGAGTCTTTATGAAACAGAGGGATGGGAGTCTTTATAAACAGAGGGATGGGAGTCTATGTAAACAGTGGGATGGGGAGTCTTATAAACATAGGGATGGGGAGTCTTTAAGAAACAGAGGGATGGGAGTCTTTGTAAACAGAGGGATGGGAGTCTTTATAAACAGAGGGATGGGGAGTCTTTATAAACAGAGGGATGGGGAGTCTTTATAAACAGAGGGATGGGGAGTCTTTATGAAACAGAGGGATGGGAGTCTTTATAAATAGAGGTATGGGAGTCTTTATAAACAGAGGGATGGGAGTCTTTATAAACAGAGGGATGGGGAGTCTTTATGAAACAGAGGGATGGGGAGTCTTTATATAAAACAGAGGGATGGTGAGTCTTTATATAAATCAGAGGGATGGGAGTCTTTATAAACAGAGGGATGGGGAGTCTTATATAAAACAGAGGGATGGGATACTTTATAAACAGAGGGATGGGAAGTATTTATAAACAGAGGGATGGGGAGTCTTTATAAACATAGGGATGGGGAGTCTTTAAGAAACAGAGGGATGGGAGTCTTTGTAAACAGAGGGATGGGAGTCTTTATAAACAGAGGGATGGGGAGTATTTATAAACAGAGGGATGGGGAGTCTTTATAAACAGAGGGATGGGAAGTCTTTATGAAACAGAGGTATGGGAGTCTTTATAAACAGAGGTATGGGAGTCTTTATAAACAGAGGGATGGGAGTCTTTATAAACAGAGGGATGGGAGTATTTATAAACAGAGGGATGGGGAGTCTTTATATAAAACAGAGGGATGGGAGTCTTTATATAAAACAGAGGGATGGGAGTCTTTATAAACAGAGGGATGGGAGTCTTTATAAACAGAGGGATGGGAGTCTTTATAAACAGAGGGATGGGGAGTCTTTATATAAAACAGAGGGATGGGGAGTCTTTATAAACAGAGGGATGGGGAGTCTTTATGAAACAGAGGGATGGGAGTCTTTATATAAAACAGAGGGATGGGAGTCTTTATAAACAGAGGGATGAGAGTCTTTATAAACAGAGGGATGGGAGTCTTTATAAACAGAGGGATGGGGAGTCTTTATGAAACAGAGGGATGGGGAGTCTTTATAAACAGAGGGATGGGGAGTCTTTATGAAACAGAGGGATGGGGAGTCTTTATATAAAACAGAGGGATGGGGAGTCTTTATAAACAGAGGGATGGGGAGTCTTTATGAAACAGAGGGATGGGGAGTCTTTATATAAAACAGAGGGATGGGGAGTCTTTATAAACAGAGGGATGGGGAGTCTTTATAAACAGAGGGATGGGGAGTCTTATAAACATAGGGATGGGGAGTCTTTAAGAAACAGAGAGATGGGAGTCTTTGTAAACAGAGGGATGGGAGTCTTTATAAACAGAGGGATGGGGAGTCTTTATAAACAGAGTGATGGGGAGTCTTTATAAACAGAGGGATGGGGAGTCTTTATGAAACAGAGGGATGGGAGTCTTTATAAATAGAGGTATGGGAGTCTTTATAAACAGAGGGATGGGAGTCTTTATAAACAGAGGGATGGGGAGTCTTTATGAAACAGAGGGATGGGGAGTCTTTATATAAAACAGAGGGATGGTGAGTCTTTATATAAATCAGAGGGATGGGAGTCTTTATAAACAGAGGGATGGGGAGTCTTATATAAAACAGAGGGATGGGATACTTTATAAACAGAGGGATGGGGAGTATTTATAAACAGAGGGATGGGGAGTCTTTATAAACATAGGGATGGGGAGTCTTTATGAAACAGAGGTATGGGAGTCTTTATAAACAGAGGTATGGGAGTCTTTATAAACAGAGGGATGGGAGTCTTTATAAACAGAGGGATGGGAGTATTTATAAACAGAGGGATGGGGAGTCTTTATATAAAACAGAGGGATGGGAGTCTTTATATAAAACAGAGGGATGGGAGTCTTTATAAACAGAGGGATTGGAGTCTTTATAAACAGAGGGATGGGAGTCTTTATAAACAGAGGGATGGGGAGTCTTTATGAAACAGAGGGATGGGGAGTCTTTATATAAAACAGAGGGATGGGGAGTCTTTATAAACAGAGGGATGGGGAGTCTTTATGAAACAGAGGGATGGGAGTCTTTATATAAAACAGAGGGATGGGAGTCTTTATAAACAGAGGGATGAGAGTCTTTATAAACAGAGGGATAGGAGTCTTTATAAACAGAGGGATGGGGAGTCTTTATGAAACAGAGGGATGGGGAGTCTTTATAAACAGAGGGATGGGGAGTCTTTATGAAACAGAGGGATGGGGAGTCTTTATATAAAACAGAGGGATGGGAGTCTTTATAAACAGAGGGATGGGAGTCTTTATAAACAGAGGGATGGGAGTCTTTATATAAATCAGAGGGATGGGAGTCTTTATAAACAGAGGGATGGGGAGTCTTATATAAAACAGAGGGATGGGATACTTTATAAACAGAGGGATGGGAAGTATTTATAAACAGAGGGATGGGGAGTCTTTATAAACATAGGGATGGGGAGTCTTTAAGAAACAGAGGGATGGGAGTCTTTGTAAACAGAGGGATGGGAGTCTTTATAAACAGAGGGATGGGGAGTATTTATAAACAGAGGGATGGGGAGTCTTTATAAACAGAGGGATGGGAAGTCTTTATGAAACAGAGGTATGGGAGTCTTTATAAACAGAGGTATGGGAGTCTTTATAAACAGAGGGATGGGAGTCTTTATAAACAGAGGGATGGGAGTATTTATAAACAGAGGGATGGGGAGTCTTTATATAAAACAGAGGGATGGGAGTCTTTATATAAAACAGAGGGATGGGAGTCTTTATAAACAGAGGGATGGGAGTCTTTATAAACAGAGGGATGGGAGTCTTTATAAACAGAGGGATGGGGAGTCTTTATGAAACAGAGGGATGGGGAGTCTTTATATAAAACAGAGGGATGGGGAGTCTTTATAAACAGAAGGATGGGGAGTCTTTATGAAACAGAGGGATGGGAGTCTTTATATAAAACAGTGGGATGGGGAGTCTTATAAACAGAGGGATGGGAATCTTTATGAAACAGAGGGATGGGAGTCTTTATAAACAGAGGGATGGGGAGTCTTTATATAAAACAGAGGGATGGGAGTCTTTATAAACAGAGGGATGGGGAGTCTTTATATAAAACAGTGGGATGGGGAGTCTTATAAACAGAGGGATGGGAGTCTTTATGAAACAGAGGGATGGGAGTCTTTATAAACAGAGGGATGGGAGTCTATGTAAACAGAGGGATGGGGAGTCTTATAAACATAGGGATGGGGAGTCTTTATAAACAGAGGGATGGGAGTCTTTATAAACAGAGGGATGGGAGTCTTCATAAACAGAGGGATGGGGAGTCTTTATGAAACAGAGGGATGGGGAGTCTTTATATAAAACAGAGGGATGGGAGTCTTTATAAACAGAGGGATGGGAGTCTTTATAAACAGAGGGATGGGAGTCTTTATGAAACAGAGGGATGGGAGTCTTTATAAACAGAGGGATGGGAGTCTATGTAAACAGTGGGATGGGGAGTCTTATAAACATAGGGATGGGGAGTCTTTAAGAAACAGAGAGATGGGAGTCTTTGTAAACAGAGGGATGGGAGTCTTTATAAACAGAGGGATGGGGAGTCTTTATAAACAGAGTGATGGGGAGTCTTTATAAACAGAGGGATGGGGAGTCTTTATGAAACAGAGGGATGGGAGTCTTTATAAATAGAGGTATGGGAGTCTTTATAAACAGAGGGAAGGGAGTCTTTATAAACAGAGGGATGGGGAGTCTTTATGAAACAGAGGTATGGGGAGTCTTTATATAAAACAGAGGGATGGTGAGTCTTTATATAAATCAGAGGGATGGGAGTCTTTATAAACAGAGGGATGGGGAGTCTTATATAAAACAGAGGGATGGGATACTTTATAAACAGAGGGATGGGGAGTATTTATAAACAGAGGGATGGGGAGTCTTTATAAACATAGGGATGGGGAGTCTTTAAGAAACAGAGGGATGGGAGTCTTTGTAAACAGAGGGATGGGAGTCTTTATAAACAGAGGGATGGGGAGTATTTATAAACAGAGGGATGGGGAGTCTTTATAAACAGAGGGATGGGAAGTCTTTATGAAACAGAGGTATGGGAGTCTTTATAAACAGAGGTATGGGAGTCTTTATAAACAGAGGGATGGGAGTCTTTATAAACAGAGGGATGGGAGTATTTATAAACAGAGGGATGGGGAGTCTTTATATAAAACAGAGGGATGGGAGTCTTTATATAAAACAGAGGGATGGGAGTCTTTATAAACAGAGGGATTGGAGTCTTTATAAACAGAGGGATGGGAGTCTTTATAAACAGAGGGATGGGGAGTCTTTATGAAACAGAGGGATGGGGAGTCTTTATATAAAACAGAGGGATGGGGAGTCTTTATAAACAGAGGGATGGGGAGTCTTTATGAAACAGAGGGATGGGAGTCTTTATATAAAACAGAGGGATGGGAGTCTTTATAAACAGAGGGATGAGAGTCTTTATAAACAGAGGGATGGGAGTCTTTATAAACAGAGGGGTGGGGAGTCTTTATGAAACAGAGGGATGGGGAGTCTTTATAAACAGAGGGATGGGGAGTCTTTATGAAACAGAGGGATGGGGAGTCTTTATATAAAACAGAGGGATGGGGAGTCTTTATAAACAGAGGGATGGGGAGTCTTTATGAAACAGAGGGATGGGGAGTCTTTATATAAAACAGAGGGATGGGGAGTCTTTATAAACAGAGGGATGGGGAGTCTTTATAAACAGAGGGATGGGGAGTCTTATAAACATAGGGATGGGGAGTCTTTAAGAAACAGAGAGATGGGAGTCTTTGTAAACAGAGGGATGGGAGTCTTTATAAACAGAGGGATGGGGAGTCTTTATAAACAGAGTGATGGGGAGTCTTTATAAACAGAGGGATGGGGAGTCTTTATGAAACAGAGGGATGGGAGTCTTTATAAATAGAGGTATGGGAGTCTTTATAAACAGAGGGATGGGAGTCTTTATAAACAGAGGGATGGGGAGTCTTTATGAAACAGAGGGATGGGGAGTCTTTATATAAAACAGAGGGATGGTGAGTCTTTATATAAATCAGAGGGATGGGAGTCTTTATAAACAGAGGGATCGGGAGTCTTATATAAAACAGAGGGATGGGATACTTTATAAACAGAGGGATGGGGAGTATTTATAAACAGAGGGATGGGGAGTCTTTATAAACATAGGGATGGGGAGTCTTTATGAAACAGAGGTATGGGAGTCTTTATAAACAGAGGTATGGGAGTCTTTATAAACAGAGGGATGGGAGTCTTTATAAACAGAGGGATGGGAGTATTTATAAACAGAGGGATGGGGAGTCTTTATATAAAACAGAGGGATGGGGAGTCTTTATAAACAGAGGGATGGGGAGTCTTTATGAAACAGAGGGATGGGAGTCTTTATATAAAACAGAGGGATGGGAGTCTTTATAAACAGAGGGATGAGAGTCTTTATAAACAGAGGGATGGGAGTCTTTATAAACAGAGGGATGGGGAGTCTTTATGAAACAGAGGGATGGGGAGTCTTTATAAACAGAGGGATGGGGAGTCTTTATGAAACAGAGGGATGGGGAGTCTTTATATAAAACAGAGGGATGGGGAGTCTTTATAAACAGAGGGATGGGGAGTCTTTATGAAACAGAGGGATGGGGAGTCTTTATATAAAACAGAGGGATGGGGAGTCTTTATAAACAGAGGGATGGGGAGTCTTTATAAACAGAGGGATGGGAGTCTTTATAAACAGAGGGATAGGAGTCTTTATAAACAGAGGGATGGGAGTCTTTATAAACAGAGGGATGGGGGTCTTTATAAACAGAGGGATGGGGAGTCTACATAAAACAGAGGGATGGGGAGTCTTTATATAAAACAGAGGGATGGAGAGTCTTTATATAAAACAGAGGGATGGGGAGTCTTTATATAAAACAGAGGGATGGGGAGTCTTTATAAACAGAGGGATGGGAGTCTTTATATAAAACAGAGGGATGGGAGTCTTTATATAAAACAGAGGGATGGGAGTCTTTATATAAAACAGAGGGATGGGAGTCTTTATATAAAACAGAGGGATGGGAGTCTTTATATAAAACAGAGGGATGGGAGTCTTTATATAAAACAGAGGGATGGGGAGTCTTTATATAAAACATCTGTGGATGAAAAGGGTTCCTAATTGTTTATTACCTTCTTCCACTGGGTTCAGTGAGCGAGCCAGTGGGGAGAACAAAACACATAGAACAAAATAAAGACAGTTCCATACATCCTCGAGTCTTCTTGGGTATGACGCTACAAGCTTGGCACACCTGTATTTGGGGAGTTTCTCCCATTCTTCTCTGCAGATCCTTCCAGGTTGGTTAGGTTTTTGCTCTGACATGCACTGTCAACTGTGGGACCTTATATACACAGGTGTGTGCCTTTCCAAATCATGTGCAATCAATTGAATTTACCACAGGTGGACTCCAAACAAGTTGTAGAAACATCTCAAAGATGATCAATGGAAACAGGATGCACCTGAGCTCAATTTGGAGTCTCAAAGCAAAGGGTCTGAATACTTATGTAAATTAGGTATTTGTGTTTTTGGGGTTCTTTGGGGAGGGTGATGGTTCTATGTGGAACCATAATGACTGAAATAACCCTTTGAGCCCTTCATTGGTTCTTTACAGTTCACAAAAGGGTTCTTTACTATTTTAGTAATAATTCAAAGTAGACAGTTCATTAGAATATTATCGGGCGTGGTTTGCTCACAGCTCTTTTGTGCAACGGTGAGTAAGTGTCATTCCAGTTTATCTAATGTGTTGTGTTATGCCATTACATTACAGAACAGAGTAGAACAGAACAGAGTAGAGTAGAGAACAGAACAGAAAAAAGTAGAACAGAGCCGAACAGAACAGAGCAGAACAGAGTAGAACAGAACAGAGTAGAACAGAACAGAGTAGAACAGAGTAGAGAACAGAACAGAACAGAGTATAACAGAACAGAGTAGAGAACAGAGCAGAACAGAAAAAAAGTAGAACAGAACAGAACAGAGCAGAGTAGAACAGAACAGAGTAGAGTTGAACAGAACAGAGTTGAACAGAACAGAGTAGAACAGAACAGAGTAGAACAGAACAGAGTTGAACATAGCCATTGCCCTCATCTTGTGGCTTTCAGCAGCATTATCCATTATGAAGTTCACAGTTCAATGGAATTGACCTTAAACAAAGTTTAACTGCATTGATTGAATTCCATTTAATAAATCAATGACCTATTTGAGTTCATGAGGGCTAAACAGAATTCCCAATATTGTACTTTAGCTCCATCTGGTGGTCAAATGTGCACACACACACACACACACACACACACACTTCATGCTAAGCGTTCCCATTGTTGCTCAGCTTTATTAGCAGCATAATGTCTTGTGACTGACAGAACAGAGTAGCTGCTTTGGTTCGAAGTGCCAAGTTTATTAGCAGCATCATCATCATGGTCTGCAGGTCTGGTCGATGACATGGACAACTAAACCAGCTCAGTACAGGGCTTTATACTAATCCTTCACCGCAGAAACTACATGAGAGAATACAAAGCATAAAATAATATCTCATGATATTTACACATTTCACAGAAGACGACTAAATAAACCCTATCAAACCTAACCAATACATTCCCAACGTGTCCTAAAGGTCTTCCTCCAAAAGCCAGACAGGTAGCCATTGGTGCCACTGTGTTGTGCGGTTGGTACGGTGTGTGGAACAAAGTCTGTTGAAGAGAGTTTATTTAATTGTAGATTCTCTGCTGAGTAGACAATCTGCTGTAGTCCTGAGCTATGAGACAGGTGGACTGAGGTGGACTGAGGTGGACTGAGATGGACTGAGGTGGACTGAAGCGGTGAGGCATTGTGAATGGAATCTTAGACACTGACCGTCTCATTCCTCCTTCTCTGTAGCCTGCAGATCCAAAAAGAAACAGAACATCCACATCGTGAGGTTGAATTTATATTTTTAAGTGGTCCTTTGTAGCTCAGTGCAACGCCAGGAAGGTGTGCTCTATTCCCAGGACTACCTGTATGTAAAATGTATGCACGCATGACTAAGATGCTTTGGATAAAACCGTCTGCTAAATGGCATCCATTATATTATAATACATCAGAGATTCTTGAAAGACGGGAAATCAACTTTTTTTCCCACAAACATTTTTCTTAATATTACAAACATTTTAAATATATATTTTCATAGACCAAATGATCAACTATCACACAATGTAATGGAACATGCTCCTAATTCTAAATGATCAACTATCACACAATGTAATGGAACATGCTCCTAATTCTAAATGATCAACTATCACACAATGTAATGGAACATGCTCCTAATTCTTATTGTTTTCATAAAATACAACTAACTGGATTAATGTCAACACCGTCAGACACCTTAAAGGATATTACATTTTTAAGTTTATTGTTCAACAAGTGATTAAAAGCCTTGATTGTTTAATTATAACATTTGATTATTTAAGGGCTGTACAACACGGAGTGCCTGGACACAGCCCTTAGCCGTGGTATATTGGCCATATACAGTGGGGAGAACAAGTATTTGATACACTGCCAATTTTGCAGGTTTTCCCACTTACAAAGCATGTAGAAGTCTGTAATTTTTATCATAGGTACTCTTCAACTGTGAGAGACGGAATCTAAAACAAAAATCCAGAAAATCACATTGTATGATTTTAAGTAATTTATTTGCATTTTATTGCATGACATAAGTATTTGATACATCAGAAAAGCAGAACTTAATATTTGGTACAGAAACCTTTGTTTGCAATTACAGAGATCATACGTTTCCTGTAGTTCTTGACCAGGTTTGCACACACTGCAGCAGGGATTTTGGCCCACTCCTCCATCCAGATCCTTCAGGTTTCGGGGCTGTCGCTGGGCAATACGGACTTTCAGCTCCCTCCAAAGATTTTCTATTGGGTTCAGGTCTGGAGACTGGCTAGGCCACTCCAGGACCTTGAGATGCTTCTTACGGAGCCACTCCTTAGTTGCCCTGGCTGTGTGTTTCGGGTCGTTGTCATGCTGGAAGACCCAGCCACGACCCATCTTCAATGCTCTTACTGAGGGAAGGAGGTTGTTGGCCAAGATCTCGCGATACATGGCCCCATCCATCCTCCCCTCAATACGGTGCAGTCGTCCTGTCCCCTTTGCAGAAAAGCATCCCCAAAGAAGATGTTTCCACCTCCATGCTTCACGGTTGGGATGGTGTTCTTGGGGTTGTACTCATCCTTCTTTTTCCTCCAAACACGGCGAGTGGAGTTTAGACCAAAAAGCTCTATTTTTGTCTCATCAGACCACATGACCTTCTCCCATTCCTCCTCTGGATCATCCAGATGGTCATTGGCAAACTTCAGACGGGCCTGGACATGCGCTGGCTTGAGCAGTGGGACCTTGCGTGCACTGCAGGATTTTAATCCATGACGGCGTAGTGTGTTACTAATGGTTTTCTTTGAGACTGTGGTCCCAGCTCTCTTCAGGTCATTGACCAGGTCCTGCCGTGTAGTTCTGGGCTGATCCCTCACCTTCCTCATGATCATTGATGCCCCACGAGGTGAGATCTTGCATGGTGCCCCAGACCGAGGGAGATTGACCGTCATCTTTAACTTCTTCCATTTTCTAATAATTGCGCCAACAGTTGTTGCCTTCTCACCAAGCTGCTTGCCTATTGTCCTGTAGCCCATCCCAGCCTTGTGCAGGTCTACAATTTTATCCCTGATGTCCTTACACAGCTCTCTGGCCTTGGCCATTGTGGAGAGGTTGGAGTCTGTTTGATTGAGTGTGTGGAGAGGTGTCTTTTATACAGGTAACGAGTTCAAACAGGTGCAGTTAATACAGGTAATGAGTGGAGAACAGGAGGGCTTCTTAAAGAAAAACTAACAGGTCTGTGAGAGCCGGAATTCTTACTGGTTGGTAGGTGATCAAATACTTATGTCATGCAATAAAATGCAAATTAATTATTTAAAAATCATACAATGTGATTTTCTAGATTTTTGTTTTAGATTCCGTCTCTCACAGTTGAAGTGTACCTATGATAAAAATTACAGACCTCTACATGCTTTGTAAGTAGGAAAACCTGCAAAATCGGCAGTGTATCAAATACTTGTTCTCCCCACTGTACCACACACCCGGAGGATCTTATTGTTCTTATAAACTGGTTACCAACGTAAATAGAGCAGTAAAAATAAATGTTTTATCATACCTGTGGTATACGGTCTGATATACCACAGCTGTCAACCAATCAGCATTCAGGGCTCGAACCACCCAGTTTATAAATAAATGGGAATGACAAAACATTTATTTTTACTGCTCTAATTACGGTGGTAACTAGTTTATAATAGCAATAAGGCGTTGCGTCGTGCATAAGAACAGTCCTTAGCCGTGGTATATTGGCCATATACCACCCCCCCTTGTGACTTATTGCTTAATTATACAATGGTATTGTTGAATACTTGTTTCTGATTGGCTTGAAGGGCATTCTAGAACGTGCATTATTTCCCTATAACGCATGGTATATTAGCATGATAGAATTCAATGGATATACACCCCCGTTTGGAATATTACTTATTCAAGGGTTTTTCTTTATTTGCAAAAAAATGTTACATTGTAGAATAAAAGTGAAGACATCAAAACTATGACATAACACATATGGAATCATGTAGTAACCAAAAAAAGTGTTAAACAAATCAAAATATATTTTATATTTGAGATTCTTCAAAGTAGCCTCCCTTTTCCTTGATGACAGCTTTGCACTCGCTTAGCATTCTCTCAACCAGCTTCACCTGGAATGCTTTTCCATCAGTCTTGAAGGAGTTCCCACATATGCTGAGCACTTGTTGGCTGCTTTTCCTTCACTGCGGTCCGACTCATCCCAAACCATCTAAATTTGGATGAGGTTGGAACCACAAATCTCAAGTTTGGACTCCAGACCAAAGGACAAATTTCCACCGGTCTAATGTCCATTGCTCGTGTTTCTTGGCCCAAGAAAGTATCTTCTTCTTATTGGTGTCCTTTAGTAGTGGTTTCTTTGCAGCAATTCAACCATGAAGCTATTTAAGTATTTCTCTGCCATCGATCTGTATAGTATAGTTAACCATGCAAATATTCCTTATCTATATCAACTTGCAATATTTTTATCATTTTTTCACCTAACACTCTAACAATGTATAGTGTACATATTCAGCCATTCACCCATACTATGCAATGCCTTTTTATAAAATTGGGATCCTTTGCTCTGGACAAGGGCATTTCGGGCATAGAGCCGACATGGAAATGAATATTGAACATATTTTGAAAATTCCAAAAGTAAATATTTTCCTTTATAAAAAATCCCCTAAATGTAATTTTTAAGTTCAAATAACGCATTATTTGAAGGATTGTCCATACTTTCAAGAATCCCTGATATATATTAAGTCTCTAAATGCTCTGAAAATCAGTGAATGCAAAGAACCCAGGGTTTGGGTTTGTTTGTGTGTTAAATGCATGTGACATGTGTAAATCATATGATTTCCCATAACCAACCTTCTCAGCATTGGCAGCCATGAGAGCCTCCAGCTGGTGCTTCCAGCCCAGGGTATCAGCCAGCATTTGTACCCCACCGACCACATCCCCTAGCTGGGCCACATCGTTGTGCCGCGGGGTCCCCCATGCGAAGGGCCCCACCAGGTCTCTGTTGATAAGCAGGCGAGGGACAGAGTCCCTGACAGCTCCGGCCAGACTGGCAAAGGGCTCCACCTAGTGTATTGACATGAAAAAACATGCTTTTATAAGTCTCCAGTAAAAATATAAATACATCAGATATACAGTATTTTATACACTCTCTACAGGACCCCTGGACTGCTGAGTGAAACCCTGTCCTGGCTGATTGACAATGAATAACAGATCAATAATAGGAGAATAGCGTGTTAACTGGTATAACATGTTTATAACCGTGAATAACAGCTGAATAACATGTGTATAACATTTTAATAACACATTAATAACAGTGCTCGTTACCTCCAGAGAGGTACCCATGATAATGAGGAGGTCTGCCAGGGGAAAGTCCTTCAGGTAGCTGAAGAAGTGAGGAGGTAGCTCCTCCCCAAAGAAGACGATGTCAGGCTTCACCACGCCCTTACAAGTGGGACACTTAGGGATTGTCCCCTTCATAATATCAGGCTAAACCAGAGGAGCAGACAAACATGCAGATATATTTCAACAACAAGCCACTGCATCACCTGGGGCGGCAGTTAGCCTAGCGGTTAGAGCGTTGGGCCAGTAACCTAAAGATCGCTGGTTCGAATACCCGAGCCGACAAGGTGAAAAACCTGTCTGTGTCCTTGAGCAAGAAACTTAACCATAATTTGCTCCAGAGGCTGACCCTGTAGGTAGGCTGTCATTGTAAATAAGAATTTGTTCTTAACTGACTTGTCTAGTTAAATAAAAATGTAATAAATAAATATCTAAATATTCTCTTTAAAAACTTAAGACAGTATCAGAGCTAGGTCTATTGAAGTTCTCAATAATATGAATAAGTTGTAACAGAGAAATGCTCTGAGAATGGTGTGACAGTTAACCAACTCACACGTAGCTCCTCCCCCTTGTAGTCTCTCCGACACACAGTGCAGGTAGCAGTAGCAAACGTGCCGTGTGCCTCCACCAGTTTCTCAGGGGGGATTCCTGCCACTAGAGTCACACACAGTGAGAGAGAGTGAGAGTGAGAGTGAGAGTGAGAGTGAGAGTGAGAGAGATGCTCCTGTGTGTATAATCTGAACTGTTTTTCAATATGGTCATACTAGTGGATCAACTCACATCTCTCCAGGCCGTCGATATTCTGTGTGTACATTCTGAGGAGCTGGCCCTTGTCATGAAGGAGCCGTACAAAATAGTGTGTGAGGTTGGGTTGGTAGTTGCCTGGGTACAGCTCTTTGGCCAGGGCAAAGAAAGGGTTGGGGTTGTGATGGAAGAAGTTGATCTCGAAGATGGCTTCAGCGTAAGGAAGATTATACTGCTGGAGGTTGTCATAGAGACCACTGCCAGGGGACCTGTCCAAGGAAATTAGGGAGAAAAGGTTTCCTACAACGGCTGTAATTTCATTGTATTCCTGACATGTGTTGACTGCAAATCTCAAACACTTTCCAAATACTTTTGATTTAACCTCCTCGCCCACTACAATGCAACCAAGGGAATCTTCCCAAAAGTGCAAAACTGCACCCTGCCCACCAGTCAAGTGCACCTCTGCACCTCAAGCATTTGAAAATATTTGACATATCTTGTCACCTGAAGTCTGGGATGCCACTAGGTGTGCTGATCCCAGCCCCGGCCATCACTATGATCCTCTTGTACTGTCTGCCTCTGATGTTCTTAGTGAGGTCCTCTAGCGTCTGCTGCTTGGAGCCCTCCCCTCCTCCTCTGCCGAACAGTCCTCGAGACCCAGGCCACCAGACTGTCCTGTCTTGGCTTGGACGTAGACCATGGACATCCCTTTGCCTTGGAGCAAGGCATAACGTTCTTTGCTGTTGATCTGAGAAGGTAATGCATGTGGTGAAGTTATTGAGCAACTAGCTACTACCCTTAACCTCATCCATCATATTACCTGGAGGTCTATGCAATGTTCACACCAATCATCAAAAGCATCTTTAAAATTACAATTCGTTGCAATTAGCTATTTGCGCTCTTACTTACGTTTCAGTGTGATGAATCCAGCTGTCCTCGATGTAATAGTGTGATACAGACACAACCTGCACTTGCGGACCAGTGGGGGGGTCATGAAATAAGTCATACCTAGCTGCAAGAAATACACAGTATATTTGTAGGTTTTCTACAGCCACGTCTTCATTTTGGAAGCAGGCAGTTTGAGCGCATGTTTTTACACAAGAAGAACCATTTCAATAGTAAAACTCTCCTAAGCTTCAGCTGCATTTCATAAAGCACAACATTTACTAAAACAAACGTGAGCCGCTGCAGTAGTTTGTTGTTGCTCTGATTACCTTTGAACTCGTGACGACAACTGATTATACCGTAAAACATGTAAAACTATTTTGCAGGTTAGAATTAACAATTGAAATAGAAGTGCTCACTGACATTATTTTATCAATTGTGAATACCAGTTTGCTTCACTAATATCGATTAATTCAACACTTGTCGTGATTACATCTAAAACGATAAGTGGTAATACAAAAGCTCATGTGCAGTTTATTTTTTACACAGTTTACGGTAGATATTCTGCGTCAGCTCAGCTCCCATGATGCTTTGCTTGCGGCGCTAGCCGGACAGTTAGCTCGCTAGCTACAGACATTCTACATACAACTTATCAACACGTTTCTCAATCGGTAACGTTGGCTTAAATCAAACCTACCGCCACAATGAAAGATGTTACCGGGTACCTGAAAACGCAACAGAGTTTGAGCTCGACTCCGGAGATGGCGTCGGAATGGCACACTTTAGAGGAGTTTTACAACAAGAAGTAAGGAGAGTCTGGACGGCATTCATGCGCTGAGTCACGGAGTTAACTGGCTAATGCTACAGTAGCTAGCTAAACATCAACTATCGATGAATGACACACAATGTAGAGTGGAATTTAAAATAATACATGTTTTATTCGTAACGTGTGACTAACGTTACCGAAAAGGTATTATGATCATCGTCATATCCACAATCATCCCTTATACTATGTGGCTAAAATGCTTCACAACTAGACGGGGAGGCTAGTTAGTTAGTTAGCCAGCCAGCCAGCCAACATTAGTTAGTTAGATAGCTAGTTAACATTATATAGTTTGTTTGTTAGTTTGTTAGTTCATAGGTATGCATGACCTTCGTCTTCCCTGCACCTGACAACTTGCCACTAACCCCATTAAATTCAGGCTTGTTTCTTATTCATCCGATAATGCCCATATGACTGTTAGTGTCTAACCATACCTCATCTTTCCACTGACAGGTTGTGGCATCAGCTGACCCTAAAGCTCACAGACTTTGTAAAAGACCCTTGCTTTGCCACAGGAGATGGCCTCATACAGATGTACGAAAACTTCCTCAGTGACTTTGACCACAGGTAAGACCAATAACAACCTATTGTAATAACTGCCTCTGACAATTGGAATAGTAGCTAGAATTACAACACTGTTTAGTAGTTGTCTCATCTCTGAGTGTTCAGTCATAACCTTTCTTTCTCTCTCTCTCTCCATCTTTTCTAGAATCAACCCCCTGTCTCTGGTGGAAATCATCCTGTATGTTGCCAGACAAATTACAGGTAAGAACACAGTCCTGACATGCAGTCTGTATTCCTATCACCTTCTCCGCTGATGCTAAGTAATTGAACTTGGATCCACTCAGATACAGCATGTATCCACTCATGGGATTTCCACCAGCTCAACCAAGTTCTCCTTTTCAGATCCTAAAGATGCCATCACCTTCCTTGAAAAGACTAAGGAGAAGGTGAAGAGCAACGATGAGTCAGTCATTCTGTGCAAGACATCTATTGGAGCCCTTAAACTGGAGATAAATGACCTTCCAGCCACAAAGGTAACATACTGTCTGTGCATGTCTGTGCATATGGTAACTGTAAGTAACACACCCTGTCTGTGCATACGGTAACTGTAGGTAACACACACTGTCTGTGCATATGGTAACTGTAAGTAACACACCCTGTCTGTGCATACGGTAACTGTAGGTAACACACACTGTCTGTGCATACGGTAACTGTAGGTAACACACACTGTCTGTGCATACGGTAACTGTAAGTAACACACACTGTCTGTGCATATGGTAACTGTAGGTAACACACACTGTCTGTGCATATGGTAACTGTAGGTAACACACACTGTCTGTGCATACGGTAACTGTAAGTAACACACACTGTCTGTGCATATGGTAACTGTAGGTAACACACACTGTCTGGGCATACGGTAACTGTAAGTAACACACACTGTCTGTGCATATGGTAACTGTAGGTAACACACACTGTCTGTGCATACGGTAACTGTAAGTAACACACACTGTCTGTGCATATGGTAACTGTAGGTAACACACACTGTCTGGGCATACGGTAACTGTAGGTAACACACACTGTCTGGGCATACGGTAACTGTAGGTAACACACAGTGTCTGGGCATACGGTAACTGTAGGTAACACACAGTGTCTGGGCATACGGTAACTGTAGGTAACATACAGTAACTGTCCCATGAAGGCAGTAATCAAAACAAATCATAACATACAAGAGCTTATTGTAGCCAGATGTATGTACATTTAAATCCAGTCTATATGTATGTATACCCTGCCTTCCGTCCTGCAGATATTAATTGAGGAGGTGGAGGAGACGCTGAATAACTTGCCTGGGGTGACGTCAGTCCACGGGCGATTCTACGACCTGTCCAGCAAATACTACCGCATCGTGGGGAACCATGCCTCTTACTACAAGGACGCTCTGCGCTACCTCGGCTGTGTTGACATCAAAGACCTGCCAGGTAACATCCATTTACATGTATAAAGGCAGTATGTAGCACTGAAATCAAATATGCATCGCTTGGCCATACAACAGAACTTAATTTTGGTAAAATCACAAAAGCATAATTTAAAAAAAAATTTAGTTCACAATTATTTGTTTTTTAATTCTAGTACTCACTAGCTGTCATAACTGATGATGTCTTTATGCTAGTACTCACTAGCTGTCATAACTGATGATGTCTTTATGCTAGTACTCACTAACTGTCATAACTGATGATGTCTTTATGCTAGTACTCACTAACTGTCATAGCTGATGTCTTTATGCTAGTACTCACTAGCTGTTATAACTGATGTCTTTATGCTAGTACTCACTAGCTGTTATAACTGATGATGTCTTTATGCTAGTACTCACTAACTGTCATAGCTGATGTCTTTATGCTAGTACTCACTAGCTGTTATAACTGATGTCTTTATGCTAGTACTCACTAGCTGTTATAACTGATGTCTTTATGCTAGTACTCACTAACTGTCATAACTGATGTCTTTATGCTAGTACTCACTAGCTGTTATAACTGATGTCTTTATGCTAGTACTCACTAGCTGTTATAACTGATGATGTCTTTATGCTAGTACTCACTAACTGTCATAACTGATGTCTTTATGCTAGTACTCACTAGCTGTCATAACTGATGATGTCTTTATGCTAGTACTCACTAGCTGTCATAACTGATGATGTCTTTATGCTAGTACTCACTAGCTGTCATAACTGATGATGTCTTTATGCTAGTACTCACTAGCTGTCATAACTGATGTCTTTATGCTAGTACTCACTAGCTGTTATAACTGATGTCTTTATGCTAGTACTCACTAACTGTCATAGCTGATGTCTTTATGCTAGTACTAACTAGCTGTTATAACTGATGTCTTTATGCTAGTACTAACTAGCTGTTATAACTGATGTCTTTATGCTAGTACTCACTAGCTGTTATAACTGATGATGTCTTTATGCTAGTACTCACTAACTGTCATAACTGATGTCTTTATGCTAGTACTCACTAGCTGTTATAACTGATGATGTCTTTATGCTAGTACTCACTAGCTGTTATAATTGATGTCTTTATGCTAGTACTCACTAGCTGTCATAACTGATGTCTTAATGCTAGTACTCACTAGCTGTTATAATTGATGTCTTTATGCTAGTACTCACTAGCTGTTATAACTGATGTCTTTATGCTAGTACTCACTAGCTGTCATAATTGATGTCTTTATGCTAGTACTCACTAGCTGTTATAACTGATGTCTTTATGCTAGTACTCACTAGCTGTCATAACTGATGTCTTAATGCTAGTACTCACTAGCTGTTATAATTGATGTCTTTATGCTAGTACTCACTAGCTGTTATAACTGATGTCTTTATGCTAGTACTCACTAGCTGTTATAATTGATGTCTTTATGCTAGTACTCACTAGCTGTCATAACTGATGATGTCTTTATATCCGTTAGAGACAGAGAAGCAGGAGAGGGCTTTCACCCTGGGTCTGGCTGGACTCTTAGGAGAGGGAGTTTACAACTTCGGAGAGCTGGTAAGTACCCATCACCACCCTCATGATTGTTGTGTTTTTGAGATATCCTCCCATTTGGTGAAGATATTAGCCTGTCCTATAATAAGCATCAAGCAGCCATTTAAAGTTAGCTTTGACTGAAGCTACAGCCACAAGTTTGGGCTCAAGTGTTGCCATCGAAGCACCAGACTGCTTTGATAGCCTGCCTGCCTGTGTTTGGCTCCCTGCCTGTCTTCCTGCCTGTGTTTGGCTGCCTGTCTTCCTGCCTGTGTTTGACAGGCTGCCTCTGCTTGTGTTTTTAGCTGATGCACCCAGTACTGGAGTCCCTAAGGAGCACAGACAAGCAGTGGCTGATAGACACGCTGTACGCCTTCAACGGAGGCAACGTGGAGAAGTTCCAGGTCTACAAGTCTGCCTGGGGAGCGCAGGTAACCATCACAACTGGCTATAGTACGGCCTACAACAGTTTGTTGAATGTACTCAATGGAAACTACCACTGCAAGAAATACAGAGTGAACTATTGTAGCTCCCAGTCTGTCTTTCCAGAACATCTGTTATTATTTATACTCACAGACAGAGTTTTGTTCAGGTGTTATTATTTATACTCACGGACAGGGTTTTGTTCAGGTGTTATTATTTATACTCACGGACAGGGTTTTGTTCAGGTGTTATTATTTATACTCACGGACAGGGTTTTGTTCAGGTGTTATTATTTATACTCACAGACAGGGTTTTGTTCAGGTGTTATTATTTATACTCACAGACAGGGTTTTGTTCAGGTGTTATTATTTATACTCACGGACAGGGTTTTGTTCAGGTGCTATTATTTATACTCACGGACAGGGTTTTGTTCAGGTGTTATTATTTATACTCACGGACAGGGTTTTGTTCAGGTGTTATTATTTATACTCACGGACAGGGTTTTGTTCAGGTGTTATTATTTATACTCACGGACAGGGTTTTGTTCAGGTGTTATTATTTATACTCACAGACAGGGTTTTGTTCAGGTGTTATTATTTATACTCACGGACAGGGTTTTGTTCAGGTGTTATTATTTATACTCACGGACAGGGTTTTGTTCAGGTGTTATTATTTATACTCACAGACAGGGTTTTGTTCAGGTGTTATTATTTATACTCACGGACAGGGTTTTGTTCAGGTGTTATTATTTATACTCACGGACAGGGTTTTGTTCAGGTGCTATTATTTATACTCACGGACAGGGTTTTGTTCAGGTGTTATTATTTATACTCACGGACAGGGTTTTGTTCAGGTGTTATTATTTATACTCACGGACAGGGTTTTGTTCAGGTGTTATTATTTATACTCACGGACAGGGTTTTGTTCAGGTGTTATTATTTATACTCACGGACAGGGTTTTGTTCAGGTGTTATTATTTATACTCACGGACAGGGTTTTGTTCAGGTGTTATTATTTATACTCACAGACAGGGTTTTGTTCAGGTGCTATGATTTGAGGCACATAAAAAATGATAATGCAAGTTAATAATGTTACAATACTCACAGACTATTAGAAATCACCTGTCATTAACCAACAAACAGAACGGATTTCAACATGTGTGTCTGTGTTGCAGCCTGACCTGGCAGCCAATGAAGCCAAACTGATGCAGAAGATTCAGCTGCTGTGTGTGATGGAGGTGGGTTCTCTTCTCTCTCTCCCCCAGGGCAGAACTAATGCTCTCTCTAACTGAATGTTTTATAGTGCAGGAGTACTGATGGTTGAATATGGAAGGTTGTATTTGCTCTGAATGTGATATGTGGTTCTTTTTACCCAAGGGTTGGTCAACAACATTTAGAGGAACAGAATCAGAACCGGGAACGAAAGTGATCTATCTATACTTTTCTGGAACAGAACCGTTATTTTAAAAGCATGGGAACCGATTAATAAAGTTATTTTACATTCCGGGCATTTTTTTCCAACGCAACAAAGCGCCTATGCAAAACCCTCACTCTGTCACTCTGAAACGTATTCCACCCGCAGCAACTTGCCCTTCACCCAAATCCAGACAGCTGATATTCTGAGAGCGCTGCAAAATCTGGACCCCTACAAATCAGCTGGGCTAGATAATCTGGACCCATACAAATCAGATGGGCTAGATAATCTGGACCCATACAAATCAGCTGGGCTAGATAATCTGGACCCATACAAATCAGCTGGGCTAGATAATCTGGACCCATACAAATCAGCTGAGCTAGATAATCTGGACCCATACAAATCAGATGGGCTAGATAATCTGGACCCATACAAATCAGCTGGGCAATCTCTATTTCGTATCGTCTGAGATCCCTAGAGATTGGAGAGTTCAGTGTGTCAAATCGGAGGGCCTGTTGTCCGGACCTCTGGCAGTCTCTATGGGGGTGCCACAGTGTTCAATTCTTGGGCCAACTCTATTCTCTATATATATCAAGGATGTCGCTCTTGCTGCTGGTGACTCTCTGATCCACCTCTACGCAGACGACACCATTCTGTATACATCTGGCCCCTCTTTGGACACTGTGTTAACTAACCCTCAAACAAGCTTCAATGCCATACAACACTCCTTCCGTGGCCTCCAACTGCTCTTAAATGCTAGTAAGACTAAATGAATGCTTTTCTATCGAACGCTGCCTGCACCTGCCCACTGGACTATCATCACTACTCTGGACGGGTCTGACTTAGAATACGTGGACTCCTACAAATACCTAGGTGTCTGGTTAGACTGTAAACTCTCCTTCCAGACTCACATCTCCAATCCAAAATTAAATCTAGAATTGGCTTCCTATTTCGCAACAAAGCTTCCTTCACTCATGCTGCCAAACATGCCCTCGTAAAACTTACCATCCTACCGATCCTTGACTTCAGCGATGTCATTTACAAAATAGCCTCCAACACTCTGCTCAGCAAATTGGATGTAGTCTATCACAGTGCCATCTGTTTTGTTACCAAAGCCCCATATACTACCCATCACTGCGACCTGTATGCTCTCGTTGGCTGGCCCACACTACATATTCTTCGACAAACCCACTGGCTCCAGGTCATCTATAAGTCTTTATTAGATAAATCCCCACCTTATCTTAACTCACTGGTCACCATAGCAACACCTCCTTTGGCCGCCATTCCTTCTAGTTCTCTGCTGCCAATGACTGGAACGAATTGCAAAAATCATTGAAGCTGGAGATTCCTATCTCCCTCACTAACTTTAAGCATCAGCTGTCAGAGCTGCTTATCGATCACTGCACCTGTATACAGCCCTTCTGTAAATAGCCCACCCTACTACCTCATCCTGTATATAGCCCTTCTGTAAATAACCCACCCTACTACCTCATCCTGTATATAGCCCTTCTGTAAATAGCCCACCCTACTACCTCATCCCCATATTATTATTTTTGCTCATTTGCACTCCAGTATCTCTATTTGCACATCATCATCTGCACATCTATCAGTCCAGTGTTAATGCTAAATTGTAATTATTTCACCACTATGACCTATTTATTGCCATACCTTCATAATCTTACTACATTTACACTCTGTATATAGATTTTATATTGTGTTATTGACTGTACGTTTATTTATCCCATGTGTAACTCTGTGTTGTTGTTTTTGTCGCACTGCTTCTGCCTTGCTTTGTCTTAGCCAGGTCGCAGTTGTAAATGAGAACTAGTTTTCAACTGGCCTACCTGGTTAAATAAAGGTGAAATAAAATAATTCCAGTGTCTGCCTGCCAGACGAGCTTTACCAGTGTCTGCCTGACAGCCGAGCTTTACCAGCGTCTGCCTGACAGCCGAGCTTTACCAGTGTCTGCCTGCCAGACGAGCTTTACCAGCGTCTGCCTGACAGCCGAGCTTTACCAGCGTCTGCCTGACAGCCGAGCTTTACCAGTGTCTGCCTGCCAGACGAGCTTTACCAGCGTCTGCCTGACAGCCGAGCTTTACCAGCGTCTGCCTGACAGCCGAGCTTTACCAGTGTCTGCCTGCCTGACAGACAAGCTTTACCAGTGTCTGCCTGCCTGCCTGACAGACAAGCTTTACCAGTGTCTGCCTACCTGCCTGACAGACAAGCTTTACCAGTGTCTGCCTACCTGCCTGCCTGACAGAAGAGCTTTACCAGTGTGTAGGCTACCTGCCCCTTCCCCCTCCAAAGTGCAGGCTACTGTAACCTACTGACGTTACAAGTGTGATTCAGAAAAAAAAAAATGATTTTTAATTACAGAAGAATGGATTCACTTTTTCAATACTTATTTAAGGATGCTATAGTTATCAAGTTTCACATTGGATGTGTTCACTACAAAAAGACAAGATGTGGTTTTATTTTAATTCTGGTTGGAAGTTGCTTCATAGAAGCCACTCCTCCATAGGTATAATTCTGTGGGCTTATTTCAGATAATGCATGTCATAACAAGATGCCCAGCGCTTCAAGCCTCTTCCTCCTCCCTCGCTCTCTCTCTCTCTTTCTCTCTCCCCACCAGCAACATGTCGGTCTCATCTCTCTCCCCACCAGCAACATGTCGGTCTCATCTCTCTCTCTCTCTCTCCCCACCAGCAACATGTCAGTCTCATCTCTCTCCCCACCAGCAACATGTCAGACTCGTCTCTCTTTCTCTCTCCCCACCAGCAACATGTCAGTCTCATCTCTCTCCCCACCAGTAACATGTCAGTCTCATCTCTCTCCCCACCAGCAACATGTCAGTCTCATCTCTCTCCCCACCAGCAACATGTCAGTCTCATCTCTCTCCCCACCAGCAACATGTCAGTCTCATCTCTCTCCCCACCAGCAACATGTCAGTCTCATCTCTCTCCCCACCAGCAACATGTCAGTCTCATCTCTCTCCCCACCAGTAACATGTCAGTCTCATCTCTCTCCCCACCAGCAACATGTCAGTCTCATCTCTCTCCCCACCAGCAACATGTCAGTCTCATCTCTCTCCCCACCAGCAACATGTCAGTCTCATCTCTCTCCCCACCAGCAACATGTCAGTCTCATCTCTCTCCCCACCAGCAACATGTCAGTCTCATCTCTCTCCCCACCAGCAACATGTCAGTCTCATCTCTCTCCCCACCAGCAACATGTCAGACTCATCTCTCTCCCCACCAGCAACATGTCAGTCTCATCTCTCTTTCTCTCTCCCCACCAGCAACATGTCAGTCTCATCTCTCTTTCTCTCTCCCCACCAGCAACATGTCAGTCTCATCTCTCTTTCTCTCTCCCCACCAGCAACATGTCAGTCTCATCTCTCTTTCTCTCTCCCCACCAGCAACATGTCAGTCTCATCTCTCTTTCTCTCTCCCCACCAGCAACATGTCAGTCTCATCTCTCTTTCTCTCTCCCCACCAGCAACATGTCAGTCTCATCTCTCTTTCTCTCTCCCCACCAGCAACATGTCAGTCTCATCTCTCTCTTTCTCTCTCCCCACCAGCAACATGTCAGTCTCATCTCTCTCCCCACCAGCAACATGTCAGTCTCATCTCTCTCCCCACCAGCAACATGTCAGTCTCATCTCTCTCCCCACCAGCAACATGTCAGTCTCATCTCTCTCCCCACCAGCAACATGTCAGACTCATCTCTCTCCCCACCAGCAACATGTCAGTCTCATCTCTCTTTCTCTCTCCCCACCAGCAACATGTCAGTCTCATCTCTCTTTCTCTCTCCCCACCAGCAACATGTCAGTCTCATCTCTCTTTCTCTCTCCCCACCAGCAACATGTCAGTCTCATCTCTCTTTCTCTCTCCCCACCAGCAACATGTCAGTCTCATCTCTCTTTCTCTCTCCCCACCAGCAACATGTCAGTCTCATCTCTCTTTCTCTCTCCCCACCAGCAACATGTCAGTCTCATCTCTCTTTCTCTCTCCCCACCAGCAACATGTCAGTCTCATCTCTCTTTCTCTCTCCCCACCAGCAACATGTCAGTCTCATCTCTCTCTTTCTCTCTCCCCACCAGCAACATGTCAGTCTCATCTCTCTCTTTCTCTCTCCCCACCAGCAACATGTCAGTCTCATCTCTCTCTCTCTCCCTACACTTGTCTGTCCAATGCATGTAAATAGCTTGCCCGTTCCATAGCAAGCTGCTATAGTCACACTGATTGGTGAAGTAATTTAATGTTGAGCTAAATTTAAAATATATATACAGTTGAAGTCTGAAGTTTACATACACTTAGGTTGAAGCCATTAAAACTCATTTTTCAACCACTCCACAGATTTCATGTTAACAAACTATAGTTTTGACAAGTCAGTTAGGACATCTACTTTGTGCATGACACAAGTAATTCTTCCAACAACAGATTATTTCACTTATAATTCACTATATCACAATTCCAGTGGGTCAGAAGTTTACATACACTAAGTTGACTGTGCCTTTAAACAGCTTGGACAATTCCAGAAAATTATTTCATGGCTCTAGAAGCTTCTGACTCATTTGAGTCAATTGGAGGTGTACCTGTGGATGTATTTCAAGGCCTACCTTCAAACTCAGTGCCTCTTTGCTCGACATCATGGGAAAATCAAAAGAAATCAGCCAAGACCTCAAAAAATATTGTAGACCTCCACAAGTCTGGTTCATCCTTGGGAGCAATTTCCAAACGCCTGAAGGTACAACGTTCATCTGTACAAACAATAGTATGCAAGTATAAACACCATGGGACCATGCAGACTTCATACCGCTCAGGAAGGAGACTCGTTAAGTATCCTAGAGGTTAACGTACTTTGGTGCTAAAAGTGCAAATCAATCCCAGAACAACAGCAAAGGACTTTGTGAAGATGCTGGAGGAAAAAGGTACAAAAGTATCTATATCCACAGTTAAACGAGTCCTATATCGACAACCTGAAAGACCGCTCAGCAAGGAAGAACCCACTGCTCCAAAACCACCATAAAAAAGCCAGACTACGGTTTGCAACTGCACATTGGGATAAAGATCGTACTTTTTGGAGAAATGTCCTCTGGTCTGATGAAACAAAAATAGAACTGTTTGACCATATTGACCATCGTTATGTTTGGAGGAAAAAGCGGGAGGCTTGCAAGCTGAAGAACACCATCCCAACCATGAAGCACGGGGGTGGCAGCGTCATGTTGTGGGGGTGCTTTGCTGCAGGATGGTCTGGTGCACTTCACAAAATAGATGGTATCATGATGAAGGAAAATTGTGTGGATATATTGAAGCAACATCTCAAGACATCAGTCAGGAAATTAAAGCTTGGTTTCAAATGGGTCTTCCAAATGGACAATGACCCCAAGCATACTTCCAATGTTGTGGCAAAATGGCTTAAGGACAACAAAGTCAAGGTATTGGAGTGGCCATCACAAAGCCCTGACCTCAATCCTATAGAACATTTGTGGGCAGAACTGAAAAAGCGTGAGCGAGCAAGGAGGCCTACAAACCTGACTCAGTTACACCAGTTCAGTCAGGAGGAATGGGCCAAAATTCACCCAACTTATTGTCGGAAGCTTGTGGAAGGCTATCCGAAACATTTGACCCAAGTTAAACAATTTAAAGGCAATGCTACCAAATACTAATTGAGTGTATGTAAACTTCTGACCCACTGGGAATGTGATGAAAGAAATAAAAGCTGAAATAAATAATTCTCTCTACTGTTATTCTGACATTTCACATTCTTAAAATAAAGTGGTGATCCTAACTGACCTAAGACAGGGAATTTTTACTAGGATTAAATGTCAGGAATTGTGAAAAACTGAGTTTAAATGCATTTGGCTAAGGTGTATGTAAACTTCTGACTTCAACTGTATGTATGTATGTATATGAGGTTTAAAAGGAACGATATAAGCCGCTCAGAACTTTATTTTTTGCTGGTTGAAACAGTGGAACGGAACGAAAAGAAGACTGATTCTGTTCAGAACGAAACAATTGGAAAATGCATCTGGTTCCAACCCCTGGTTTTACCAACTTACTGTTGAATGCACTGATTGGTCAGTCTTTCTGGATTAGAGCTCCTGCTTAATGATGTGGATGTAAATATAGTGAGTCGCTCAAACAGCTCTAACATGTCTACCTCTTCTCCTCCGTCTAGATGACGTTCACTCGTCCCGCCAACCACAGACAGCTGACCTTCCATGAGATCGGACAGAGTGCCAAGATCCCTGTGAACGAGGTCAGTTGGTAATCAATCATATGTCTTTTATACCAAATCATTGGTTTCTGGAGGCTTCTAATGAAGATGGGTCTGTATCTGTGGTCACCTGGTGCAGAGGCTTCCCTGTCCCAGCACAAAAACACCCAATTAAAATAACATTGAGTTGAATCAGGTGCTTTACTGTCTGGAACTATAGGCCTGCACATCCTGTTGCTCTGCCTCCAGGGTTGGAGACAACTGGTGTTTATATGGAGACCAGGGTTGGAGATAACTGGTGTTTTATATGCAGACAACTGGTGTTTTATATGGAGACCAGGGTTGGAGACAACTGGTGTTCATAAGGAGAGTTGATTGTAAACTGTCTGAGCTCCCTGACTGGGTCTGACTGTGGTTCTTGGTTGTCCCCTGCAGGTGGAGCTGCTAGTGATGAAGGCTCTGTCTGTGGGTCTGATCAAAGGAAACATTGATGAGGTGGACCAGAAGGTTCAGATGACCTGGGTGCAGCCCAGAGTACTAGACCTGCAGCAGGTAAATACATACACCTCAACATATTCATATTCACGGGGAAAGGAATAATAATCAATCAATGACAAAGATAGGGAATATTCTGTTGTTGTACTAGAATGCCCTCTTTCACACCAGACATTGAGACCAATACTAGTTGTAGTTCAAAAGGAAGTGGCTTTGGAATCATCCTCCATGAGCTATAGAAAAGCTTCTTACGCCTCTCTGACCGTTAACCTTTGACCCTCCCTCTCTTCCCTGCCCCTCTTCAGATCAAGGGCATGAAGGACCGGTTGGACCTCTGGTGTGGAGATGTGAAGAACATGGCTGTGTTGGTGGAACAGCAGGCCCACGATATCCTCACCTAGACAGGCCTCCTCCCTCTGGTCTCTCTGGTCCTGTCCTCTAGACACTTGTAGAGATCAGCTAGGATGTGATAGGTTTAAACAGTATGATGACAGTACCTTGCCCTCTGATAGGCTAGGTAGAGTTGTGTCCATATTGCTGACACCAGTCCAATCCTCTCAGATCTTCACAAGGGTCTAAGGTGTAGGTGCAAGGACTTTATTCTGGACAGCTCTCTTCTCCCAGCCTGTTCTCCCAGGAGGACTGATGTTTTTGTTGGGTTGCCATGTATGTTCTCCATGTATGTTCTCCATGTATGTTCTCCATGTATGTTCTCCATGTATGTTCTCCATGTATGTTCTCCATGTATGTTCTCCATGTATGTTCTCCATGTATGTTCTCCATGTATGTTCTCCATGTATGTTCTCCATGTATGTTCTCCATGTATGTTCTCCATGTATGTTCTCCATGTATGTTACTGTATCATTTATATCAAAATGCTAGTAAATAAATAAAAGATAACATTGTTGAATTTTGAAATGTTTAAAAAAAAAAATGCTGGTTGATTAAACATTACCCTCCAACCATGAGTTGTGGGTGTGACTGTGTTTTAGATAGACCTATACCATGAGTTGTGGGTGTGACTGTGTTTTAGATAGACCTATACCATGAGTTGTGGGTGTGACTGTGTTTTAGATAGACCTATACCATGAGTTGTGGGTGTGACTGTTTTAGATAGACCTATACCATGAGTTGTGGGTGTGACTGTGTTTTAGATAGACCTATACCATGAGTTGTGGGTGTGACTGTTTTAGATAGACCTATATGGTTATATTGAACCTAATAAAATGACATGGTTTCCCCAACACTGGATCCCTAGGTATGATTGACCAGAAGGTTATATTGTGTTTAGGAGAGTTGCAACAACACGCCTCTGGGTTGACTGCTGCTGATATTATATTCAATGTTCTCAAGGACTATTCCAGATCATGAGGTCCTGGACTAGAGGGGTGTGGCCCCAGGGGGACATGAGGTCCTCGACTAGAGGGGTGTGGCCCCAGGGGTACATGAGGTCCAGGACTAGAGGGGTGTGACCCCAGGGGGACATGAGGTCCTCGACTAGAGGGGTGTGACCCCAGGGGTACATGAGGTCCAGGACTAGAGGGGTGTGGTGTGACCCCAGGGGTACATGAGGTCCAGGACTAGAGGGGTGTGACCCCAGGGGGACATGAGGTCCTCGACTAGAGGGGTGTGACCCCAGGGGTACATGAGGTCCAGGACTAGAGGGGTGTGACCCCAGGGGGACATGAGGTCCTCGACTAGAGGGGTGTGACCCCAGGGGTACATGAGTTCCAGGACTAGAGGGGTGTGGTGTGACCCCAGGTGTACATGAGGTCCAGGACTAGAGGGGTGTGACCCCAGGGGGACATGAGGTCCTCGACTAGAGGGGTGTGACCCCAGGGGGACATGAGGTCCAGGACTAGAGGGGTGTGGTGTGACCCCAGGGGTACATGAGGTCCAGGACTAGAGGGGTGTGGTGTGACCCCAGGTGTACATGAGGTCCTCGACTAGAGGGGTGTGGTGTGACCCCAGGTGTACATGAGGTCCTCGACTAGAGGGGTGTGGTGTGACCCCAGGGGTACATGAGGTCCAGGACTAGAGGGGTGTGGTGTGACCCCAGGTGTACATGAGGTCCTCGACTAGAGGGGTGTGGTGTGACCCCAGGGGTACATGAGGTCCAGGACTAGAGGGGTGTGGTGTGACCCCAGGTGTACATGAGGTCCTCGACTAGAGGGGTGTGGTGTGACCCCAGGGGTACATGAGGTCCAGGACTAGAGGGGTGTGACCCCAGGGGTACATGAGGTCCAGGACTAGAGGGGTGTGGTGTGACCCCAGAGGTACATGAGGTCCAGGACTAGAGGGGTGTGGTGTGACCCCAGAGGTACATGAGGTCCAGGACTAGAGGGGTGTGGCCCCAGGTGTACATGAGGTCCAGGACTAGAGGGGTGTGGTGTGACCCCAGGGGGACATGAGGTCCAGGACTAGAGGGGTGTGGCCCCAGGGGTACATGAGGTCCAGGACTAGAGGGGTGTGACCCCAGGTGTACATGAGGTCCAGGACTAGAGGGGTGTGGCCCCAGGGGTACATGAGGTCCAGGACTAGAGGGGTGTGGCCCCAGGGGTACATGAGGTCCAGGACTAGAGGGGTGTGACCCCAGGTGTACATGAGGTCCAGGACTAGAGGGGTGTGGCCCCAGGGGTACATGAGGTCCAGGACTAGAGGGGTGTGACCCCAGGTGTACATGAGGTCCAGGACTAGAGGGAAACTGTTAATATTCTATAATTTCAGTTATTTTCCATTCTCAATTCATCTCTTCAACTACTGTGCTTAAAAGCCTACTGATATACACTGAGTAAACCAAACATTAGGAACACCTTAATATTGGGTTTCCAATTTAGATGCGCTGAACAAATAATTCAATTGATGCATTGCATTTATATATACAGTATTATGAATATCTATTCTACAGGAACATTCTTAATACAGAATCTTAATCTGAATTAAGTGTTTTCAGAAATTGTCTATAGGGAATATATTGAACTAAATCAGTGTGATTGTCCCTGAAGTAAAGGAACAGAATCCAACAGACGCCCACCGGCTCACTGCTCTGTTCCAAGGTGATTCATTAATCAGCCAGACTGAACCCTGAATGTGTGCTGGCTTCACACCTTTAGGATGAGAACCATGAACTACATACAGGACATAGCCTGGTTAAACAATGGTGAAACATAGTGAAATCAGTGTGGGTGCCAGGCTATGAACTACATAACCACATTATCAAAATGGAAATCAGTGTGGGTGCCAGGCTATGAACTACATAACCACATTATCAAAATGGAAATCAGGGTTTGGTGCCAGGCTATGAACTACATAACCACATTATCAAAATGGAAATCAGGGTTTGGTGCTAGGCTATGAACTACATAACCACATTATCAAAATGGAAATCAGGGTTTGGTGCCAGGCTATGAACTACATAACCACATTATCAAAATGGAAATCAGGGTTTGGTGCCAGGCTATGAACTACATAACCACATTATCAAAATGGAAATCAGGGTTTGGTGCCAGGCTATGAACTACATAACCACATTATCAAAATGGAAATCAGGGTTTGGTGCCAGGCTATGAACTACATAACCACATTATCAAAATGGAAATCAGGGTTTGGTGCCAGGCTATGAACTACATAACCACATTATCAAAATGGAAATCAGGGTTTGGTGCCAGGCTATGAACTACATAACCACATTATCAAAATGGAAATCAGGGTTTGGTGCCAGGCTATAAACTACATAACCAGATTATCAAAATGGAAATCAGGGTTTGGTGCCAGGCTATAAACTACATAACCACATTATCAAAATGGAAATCAGGGTTTGGTGCCAGGCTATGAACTACATAACCACATTATCAAAATGGAAATCAGGGTTTGGTGCCAGGCTATAAACTACATAACCACATTATCAAAATGGAAATCAGGGTTTGGTGCCAGGCTATGAACTACATAACCACATTATCAAAATGGAAATCAGGGTTTGGTGCTAGGCTATGAACTACATAACCACATTATCAAAATGGAAATCAGGGTTTGGTGCCAGGCTATGAACTGCATAACCACATTATCAAAATGGATATCAGGGTTTGGTGCCAGGCTATGAACTACTAATGTGAGGGGAAAATGACATATTTACCTGATGTGTTATATGAATAGTTAACGATTAAATAATTAACAAATAGTAAGACATTTCTGTTCTATTACATATCTGTGTGAACTGAGGGGAGCCTGAAAACCTACATATATCGTTCCATAGATAAGATGTGGAGGATGTAATGAGATAGAGGAGCCTGAAAACCTACATATATCGTTCCATAGATAAGATGTGGAGGATGTAATGAGATAGAGGAGCCTGAAAACCTACATATATCGTTCCATAGATAAGATGTGGAGGATGTAATGAGATAGAGGAGCCTGAAAACATACAGCTGGCATTCCACAGATAAGATGTGGTGGATGTAATGAGATAGAGGAGCCTGAAAACATACAGCTGGCATTCCATAGATAAGATGTGGTGGATGTAACCTAGATAGAGCCTGAAAACATACAGCTGGCGTTCCATAGATAAGATGTGGTGGATGTAATGAGATAGAGGAGCCTAAAAACATACAGTTGGCCTTCCATAGATAAGATGTGGTGAATGTAATGAGATAGAGGAGCCTGAAAACATACAGCTGGCATTCCATAGATAAGATGTGGTGGATGTAATGAGATAGAGGAGCCTGAAAACATACAGCTGGCATTCCATAGATAAGATGTGGTGGATGTAACCTAGATAGAGCCTGAAAACATACAGCTGGCGTTCCATAGATAAGATGTGGTGGATGTAATGAGATAGAGGAGCCTGAAAACATACAGTTGGCCTTCCATAGATAAGATGTGGTGAATGTAATGAGATAGAGGAGCCTGAAAACATACAGCTGGCATTCCATAGATAAGATGTGGTGGATGTAATGAGATAGAGGAGCCTGAAAACCTACAGCTGGCATTCCATAGATAAGATGTGGTGGATGTAATGAGATAGAGGAGCCTGAAAACCTACAGCTGGTATTCCATAGATAAGATGTGGTGGATGTAACGAGATAGAGGAGCCTGAAAGCATACAGCTGGCGTTCCATAGATAAGATGTGGTGGATGAAACGAGATAGAGGAGCCTGAAAACATACAGCTGGCATTCAATAGATAAGTTGTGGTGGATGTAACGAGATAGAGGAGCCTGAAAACCTACAGCTGGCATTCCATAGATAAGATGTGGTGGATGAAACGAGATAGTGGAGCCTGAAAACATACAGCTGGCATTCAATAGATAAGTTGTGGTGGATGTAACGAGATAGAGGAGCCTGAAAACCTACAGCTGGCATTCCATAGATAAGATGTGGTGGATGTAACGAGATAGAGGAGCCTGAAAACATACAGCTGGCATTCCATAGATAAGTTGTGGTGGATGTAACGAGATAGAGGAGCCTGAAAACATACAGCTGGCATTCCATAGAAAAGATTTGGTGGATGTAATGAGATAGAGGAGCCTGAAAACATACAGCTGGCGTTCCATAGATAAGATGTGGTGGATGTAACGAGATAGTGGAGCCTGAAAACATACAGCTGGCATTCAATAGATAAGTTGTGGTGGATGTAACGAGATAGAGGAGCCTGAAAACCTACAGCTGGCATTCCATAGGTAAGATGTGGTGGATGTAACGAGATAGAGGAGCCTGAAAACATACAGCTGGCATTCCATAGATAAGTTGTGGTGGATGTAACGAGATAGAGGAGCCTGAAAACATACAGCTGGCATTCCATAGAAAAGATTTGGTGGATGTAATGAGATAGAGGAGCCTGAAAACATACAGCTGGCGTTCCATAGATAAGATGTGGTGGATGTAACGAGATAGAGGAGCCTGAAAACATACAGCTGGCATTCCATAGATAAGATGTGGTGGATGTAACCTAGATAGAGCCTGAAAACATACTGCTGGCATTCCATAGATAAGATGTGGTGGATGTAACGAGATAGAGGAGCCTGAAAACATACAGCTGGCATTCCATAGATAATATGTGGTGGATGTAACCTAGATAGAGCCTGAAAACATACTGCTGGCATTCCATAGATAAGATGTGGTGGATGTAACGAGATAGAGGAGCCTGAAAACATACAGCTGGTATTCCATAGATAAGATGTGGTGGATGTAATGAGATAGAGGAGCCTGAAAACATACAGCTGGTATTCCATAGATAAGATGTGGTGGAGGTAACGAGATAGAGGAGCCTGAAAACATACAGCTGGTATTCCATAGATAAGATGTGGTGGATGTAATGAGATAGAGGAGCCTGAAAACATACTGCTGGCATTCCATAGGTAAGATGTGGTGGAGGTAACGAGATAGAGGAGCTTGGGGGAATTCAACATGATGCTTCATTGTCTCTGTTCATCCTTGCATCTGGAAGACTAATCCAGGATGGGGTTAAGACAACACCCCTGTATAGATGACCACAGGATGAAGCCAATGTGTCTTATGATGCCACCCGATCTGCATGGGAGGGGTGGGACCAGCATTTTCAGGTCTACTATAGAAGACCCTGTATTCTTTGTATGAGTTGAAGCTCTCTGTATGACAGTCATGACTGTTGGGTTGACGGCTTCATTATTGTAATAATTAATCAATATTGAATAAAGATGATTGTTTGAAGAAATTACAAAGTCTCTCTCACACAATAACCACATTATCAAAATGGAAATTAGTGTGGGTGCCAGGCTATAAACTACATAACAACATTATCAGGCTATGAACTACATAACCACATTATCAAAATGCCACCTTGCTAATCAAAGGGAAAATGTTGGGGTGCTAAAAACAATATGTAATTGAACACCTGAAACTGTTATGAATGTGAAAACTAAAAACCAACAAAAAGGAAACATTTAGAATGAATCAGGTATTTAATCATCATCCACATGATTCGATTTTATTGTAATGCACTTTAAGAGAGAACATATGAAAATGTGTCGTTCTAGTCCAAGAAAATGGTTCTGACTCTCCCAATAGCTTTATATTGGCAGGGAGCAAACGAGGTGAGAGGTTCTGACTGCCTGCGTCCCAAATGGCACACTATTCAATATATAGTGCACTACTTTTGACCACAGCCCGATGTCCCTTGACAAAAGTAGTGCACTATGTAGGGAGTAGGGTGCCATTATAGGGTCATAGGTTGTGATGTCATCTGTCAAAAGGCTACCTACTGAAACACTGTGTAATTACAGTTTAGCTGCACATTATTACACAGCGCATACAACCATTACCTGTGTACAGCAATAAACTCACTATCGAGATACAACAGAGATCTAAAGCAGTCCTTCGAGGTTGACAGGTGTAACCATCATCAATGAGTTTGTTTAGCACATATCAAAATGCCTGGCAGAACAATCTGTACCCACACTATAAACACCCTGTTGTACCTGCCTAATGGAACTACCATGTAATTATACATGTTATTACCGGTACTGTGGTCATGTCATATGGTTTTCCTTGTCTCTTGCCTCGTGCCACTGTTAAAGCCACTCCTTAAATACAAGGCAGTAAATATCACAGAGTGTGCCTTTAGGTTGCGTCCCAAATGGTGCCCTATTCCTACACAAAAGTAGTGCGCTATATTAGGGAATATGGTGCCATTTGGGACGCAAGTTTAGTCTACTTTGAGGCCAATTGTTAGTCACCCGGACTCCAGCAGATGGCGTGTTCAAATATCTAAAATATTTCCAATACTGTCAAGTGTCTGTGGTAGAATGTCCATTGATCCAAGTATCATTTATTGACATAGGAAATCCATTGGTTGTACCAGATTTGACCTGATACCTTAAACACATAGGAAACCCATTGGTTGTACCAGATTTTGTTTTATATTCTGCACATATGTTTTTATTAAGTTTTATGAATTCAGTGCCTTCAGAAAGTAGTCACACCCCTTGACTTATTCCACATTTTGTTGAGAGAGCCTGAATTCAATATTTATTCAATATAAATCTACTCACAATACCCCATAATGACAAAGTGAAAGCATGTTTTTAGAAAAAAAAAATGTAATGTATTGAAAATGAAATACAGAAATATCTCATTTACGTAAGTATTTACTATGACACTCCAAATTGAGCTAGATGCTGTGGCCTATTCAATTGATTGGACATGATTTAGAAAGAAAGTCCCACAGTTGACAGTGCATGTCAGAACAGAAAGTATACCATGAAGTCCAAGGAACTATCCATAGATCTCTGAGATACAATTGTGATGAGGCATACAGTATATCTGGGGAAGGGTATACAACAATTTGTTGAGTGTTGAAAGTTTCCAAAAATGTAACTACCCAGACTCTGCCTAGAGCTGGCCGTCCGACCAAACTGAACTGGCAAGAAAGACCTTGGTCAGGGAGGTGACCAAGAACCCAATGACCACTCTGACAGAAGTAAAGAGTTCATTGGCTGAGATGGGAGAACCTGCCAGAAGGACAGCAGTCTCTATATCACTTCACCAATCTGGGCTTTCTCCAGATATAGCAAAGCGCTATGTCTGTAGAAAACCAGGCACAGCTCATCACCTATTTAACACCATACCTACTGTGAAGCATGGTGGTGGCAGCATCATGCTATCGGGATGCTTTTCAGCGGCAGGGACTCTGAGACTGTGAAGGATACAGTGGACAATGAAGGCAGGACCTGCTTCAGAGTGCAAACAACCTTAGACTGGTGGCGAAGATTTACATTCCAACAGGACAACAGCCTCCTGTGCCCCAAGCATTATAGCCAAAGCAATGCTGGAATGGCTTCAGAACAAGAATGTGAAAGTCCTTGAGTGGCCCAGCCAAAGCTCAGACTTGAATCCCATTGAACATTTGTGGAAAGACTTGAAGATTGCTGTTCACTGCCACTCCCCATCTAACTTAACAGAGCTTGAGAAAAAATCTGCAAGGTAGAATGGGAAAAAAATCCTTACTACCAGATGTGCAAAGCTGATACAGACATACCCAAGACGATTCAAAGCTGTAATCACCGCCAAAGGTACTTATACAAAGTATTGACTCTGGGGTGTGAATACTTATGTAAATTTGATATTTCTGTATTTTCAATATATTTGCAAAAAATTCTAAAAACGTTTTCACTTTGTCATTATGAGGTATTGTGTGTAGATGGATGAGGAAAATATTTTATCCATTTTAAATTCAGGCTGTAACACAACAAGATGGGTAATAATTCAAGGGGTATGAATACTTTCTGAAGGCACTGGATCTTATGATGCACAGTAAAGATCTATGGACTCTCTGAACTGTAAATGGCAGGAGAACTCCAACTAAAGGTCATGTCAGTCTGAAGTCATCTCATCAGAGCAGGATAACTCCAACTAAAGGTCATGTCAGTCTGAAGTCATCTCATCAGAGCAGGAGAACTCCAACTAAAGGTCATGTCAGTCTGAAGTCATCTCATCAGAGCAGGAGAACTCCAACTAAAGGTCATGTCAGTCTGAAGTAATCTCATCAGAGCAGGAGAACTTCAACTAAAGGCCATGTCAGTCTGAAGTCATCTCATCAGTTTATTAGAATGATAAAAATACAGAGTACACTTTTGGAATCAGAGAATCATAGACACACAGCCACTAGTATACAATCAAATACATAGCTGACTTTCCAATTGTTTCTCTTAAAGAGGAGAGAGCGAGAGGAGGGAGGGAGAGAGAGGGGAGAGAGACAGAGAGGAGGGAGGGAGAGAGAGGGGAGAGAGACAGAGAGGAGGGAGGGAGAGAGAGGGGAGAGGAGGGAGGGAGAGAGAGGGGAGAGAGAGGGGAGGGAGGGAGAGAGAGGGGAGAGGAGGGAGGGAGAGAGAGGGGAGAGAGACAGAGAGAGGTAGAGAGGAGGGAGGGAGAGAGAGGGGAGAGAGAGAGAGGGGAGAGAGAGGGGAGAGAGACAGAGAGAGGTAGAGAGGGGAGGGAGAGGGGAGAGAGAGGGGAGAGAAGGGAGGGAGAGGGGAGAGAGACAGAGAGAGGTAGAGAGGGGAGGGAGAGGGGAGAGAGAGGGGAGAGAGGGGAGGGAGAGGGGAGAGAGACAGAGAGAGGTAGAGAGGGGAGGGAGAGGGGAGAGAGACAGAGAGAGGTAGAGAGGGGAGGGAGAGGGGAGAGAAGGGAGAGAGAGGGGAGAGAGACAGAGAGAGGTAGAGAGGAGCTAGAGAGGAGACAGACATTTTAAATATCTATATTATTTTGTAAGTGTAATGTTTACTGTTAATTTCTGATTGTTTATTGTCTATTTCACTTGCCTTGGCAATGTAAACATACAAAACACAGACTGACCAGGTGAATCCAGATGAAACACAGACTGACCAGGTGAATCCAGATGAAACACAGACTGACCAGGTGAATCCAGGTGAAACACAGACTGACCAGGGGAATCCAGGTGAAACACAGACTGATCAGGTGAATCCAGATGAAACACAGACTGACCAGGGGAATCCAGGTGAAACACAGACTGACCAGGGGAATCCAGGTGAAACACAGACTGACCAGGTGAATCCAGATGAAACACAGACTGACCAGGTGAATCCAGGTGAAACACAGACTGACCAGGGGAATCCAGGTGAAACACAGACTGACCAGGGGAATCCAGGTGAAACACAGACTGACCAGGTGAATCCAGGTGAAACACAGACTGACCAGGTGAATCCAGGTGAAACACAGACTGACCAGGGGAATCCAGGTGAAACACAGACTGACCAGGGGAATCCAGGTGAAACACAGACTGATCAGGTGAATCCAGATGAAACACAGACTGACCAGGGGAATCCAGGTGAAACACAGACTGACCAGGGGAATCCAGGTGAAACACAGACTGACCAGGTGAATCCAGATTAAACACAGACTGACCAGGTGAATCCATGTGAAAGATATGATCCCTTATTGATGTCAAGTTTTAAGACTTGAGACAATTGAGACATGGATTGTGTGCCATTCAAATGGTGAATGGGAAAGACAAAAGATTTAAGTGCCTTTGAACAGGGTATGGTAGTAGGTTCCATGTGCACCAGTGGGAGTGTGTCAAGAATTACAACGCTGCTGGGTTTTTCACGCTCAACAGTTTTCCGTGTGCATCAAGAATGGTCCACCAATCAAAGGACATCCAGCCAACTTGACACAACTGTGGGAAGTATTGGAGTCAACATGGGCCAGCATCCCCGTGGAACGCTTTCGACACGTTGTAGAGTCTATGCAAATTGAGGCTGTTCTGAGGGCACAAGGGGGTGCAACTCAATATTATGTTTGTGTTGCTAATGTTTTGTACACTCAGTGTATGTTTCCCATGCCAATAAAGCCCTTTGAATTGAATTGAGAGAGACAGAGAGAGACAGAGAGAGAGAGATACAGAGAGAGAGAGATAGAGAGAGAGAGAGAGGCAGATCATTAGAGAGCTAGGTAATTAGGTAATTAGGGAAAGCAGGCTATATCCCCAAAGGGCCAGCGCAGTGAACCCAACACACACTGCTCTTCCCCTGTACCTCTGTCGCTATCTCTTTAAGAGCCTACAGAAGGAGGGAGGGAGAGAGGGAGTGTGTGGGGGAGGGGTATTGGATGGATTTTAGAAGAAGAGAGAGCAAGGGAGAAGAGACCACCACAATATGACTTGGGGGAGACTGGGTATATTAACCATCCAGAGATCGCTTGAATAAAGTAGACAGGAAGATAATACTGTATTTATTTCCATCAGCCCTCCTCCCATGTTGTTCAGGAGAGACTGCAGATCCATCTCTACAGCGCAGCAGGATCACAGTGAGGAGAGGAGGGAGATAACAGGACAGAAGAAGAGAGGAGCCATGGGGAAATACACAGTCAGTTAGGTCGTCTGAGGTGTGTGTGTGTGTGTGTGTGTGTTTATGGATGTGTGTTTGAAGGGAGCCTGGATATTTCCAGTCCATGCTATAGCTGTAGCCCATCTCTTCCTCTCCTACTCAGTTGATTTTTGGGGCGTACTGGTGCGCTACGATCCTGCTCCTGTCTCTATCCTAACTCCATTTCTATGTGCCGGTGGGGGCACAGCTCGAGGGATGGTGGTGTAATGTCTGATTGAGCTCATCAGGCTGTGCTCGTTGTGTCGCTGCTGCCGTGAGGGCCTCTGGGACTATTGGAAAAGCCTGGGACTAGCCTGTCTGAAGCGGCCCAGCCAACGGAGAGGTAAGTAGGTTAGCGCCATCCCAGCTGGCGAGGCTGTGTGGAGGAGGGTGGAGGAGGAGGAGCGCATACAGCCTGCATGCCCATGGGAAGCAGAATGTAGTAGCATCTAGCATCCTTAACGTCGCGTCAGGCCCAGATCCAGATCCAGACCCTGACAGACAGACAGATGAGACCTCTCTCTACATCCCAGGTGATGCTCTCTGGACCAAGCCCTGCTCTGTACAAGACGGGGAACCTGTTTTGATGACATTATCATAAAAACCCAACAACAAAAAGAAAAGGGAAATACTCTGAGATCAAAACGTCCATCCCCGCCTCCCTGCCCTGATCTTTCAGTGGAAACTGATTCTCTCTTGACGTTCTGAGGGTTTTGCCTAAACCTGTTTCATGCATGTCCACTGGAGGCAGGTTTGACTTTGATGACGGAGGGTCGTACTGTGGAGGGTGGGAGCAGGGCAAGGCCCATGGCCGGGGAGTCTGCACGGGGCCACAGGGCCAGGGGGAGTACGCTGGGGCCTGGAGCCACGGCTTTGAGGTCCTGGGCATCTACACCTGGCCCAGCGGGAATAGCTACCAGGGCACCTGGGCGCAGGGGAAGCGCCACGGTGTGGGCGTGGAGAGTAAGGGCCGCTGGGACTACAGGGGGGAGTGGACGCAGGGCTTCAAGGGACGCTACGGCCAGCTGGAGAGCACGGTTAGCGGGGCCCGTTATGAGGGGACCTGGAGCAACGGCCTGCAGGATGGATACGGGACTGAGACGTACTCTGATGGAGGTAAGGAAGGAGGGGACACACCAAGCTGAGGTTGCATTTGACACCCTATAAATGGCACCCTATTCTCTATATAGTGCACTTATGTTGCCCTGAGCAACGTCTTCATCAAGTAATCACTCTTCCTATGCAGTGCACTTGTATTCATTCTATTTGGGTTTTAAGACGCTATAAAACAGGCTCTATGAGGGTCACTCTGCCCTCTTCTTCTCCTGGACCTCTCATCCTCCTTTCAAGCCTCATCCTTTACTCAAATCCATTCATTTTATTCTGTTCTCTCCATCTCTCTTCATACAGTATTTCTACCTGCCTCCCCTTGTATCTGAAAGGGTTATCCATATCTGAGACCTCTTTCAATATACAGGTCACGTCCCCAGTCAGCAGTAATAGGCCTGAAACATACACAGAATCAGAGAGGAGCCCCTGCAGACTGACACTAGATCCTAAAACACATGTAAGACTCCGTCTGCGTCTGGGCTAGGCCCTATGTATGTAAGACTCTGTCTGGATCTGGGCTAGGCCCTATGTATGTAAGACTCCGTCTGGATCTGGGCTAGGCCCTATGTATGTAAGACTCTGTCTGGATCTGGGCTAGGCCCTATGTATGTAAGACTCTGTCTGGATCTGGGCTAGGCCCTATGTATGTAAGACTCTGGATCTGGGCTAGGCCCTATGTATGTAAGACTCCGTCTGGATCTGGGCTAGGCCCTATGTATGTAAGACTCTGTCTGGATCTGGGCTAGGCCCTATGTATGTAAGACTCTGGATCTGGGCTAGGCCCTATGTATGTAAGACTCCGTCTGGATCTGGGCTAGGCCCTATGTATGTAAGACTCCGTCTGGATCTGGGCTAGGCCCTATGTATGTAAGACTCCGTCTGGATCTGGGCTAGGCCCTATGTATGTAAGACTCTGTCTGGATCTGGGCAAGGCCCTATGTATGTAAGACTCTGTCTGGATCTGGGCTAGGCCCTATGTATGTAAGACTCCATCTGGATCTGGGCTAGGCCCTATGTATGTAAGACTCTGGATCTGGGATAGGCCCTATGTATGTAAGACTCCGTCTGGATCTGGGCTAGGCCCTATATATGTAAGTCTCTGGATCTGGCCTAGGCCCTATGTATGTAAGACTCTGTCTGGATCTGGGCTAGGCCCTATGTATGTAAGACTCCGTCTGGATCTGGGCTAGGCCCTATGTACAGTGGGGCAAAAAAGTATTTAGTCAGCCACCAATTGTGCAAGTTCTCCCACTTAAAAAGATGAGAGAGGCCTGTAATTTTCATCATAGGTACACTTCAACTATGAGAGACAAAATGAGAAAAAAAATTCCAGAAAATCACATTGTAGGATTTCTTATGAAATTATTTGCAAATTATGGTGGAAAATAAGTATTTGGTCAATAACAAAAGTTTATCTCAATACTTTGCTATATACCCTTTGTTGGCAATGACAGAGGTCAAACGTTTTCTGTAAGTCTTCACAAGGTTTTCACACACTGTTGCTGGTATTTTGGCCCATTCCTCCATGCAGATCTACTCTAGAGCAGTGATGTTTCGGGGCTGTCGCTGGGCAACACAGACTTTCAACTCCCTCCAAAGATTTTCTATGGGGTTGAGATCTGGAGACTGGCTAGGCCACTCCAGGACCTTGAAATGCTTCTTACGAAGCCACTCCTTCGTTGCCCGGGCGGTGTGTTTGGGATCATTGTCATGCTGAAAGACCCAGCCACGTTTCATCTTCAATGCCCTTGCTGATGGAAGGAGGTTTTCACTCAAAATCTCACGATACATGGCCCCATTCATTCTTTCCTTTACACGGATCAGTCGTCCTGGTCCCTTTGCAGAAAAACAGCCCCAAAGCATGATGTTTCCACCCCCATGCTTCACAGTAGGTATGGTGTTCTTTGGATGCAACTCAGCATTCTTTCTCCTCCAAACACAACGAGTTGAGTTTTTACCAAAACGTTATATTTTGGTTTCATCTGACCATATGACATTCTCCCAATCCTCTTCTGGATCATCCAAATGCTCTCTAGCAAACTTCAGACGGGCCTGGACATGTACTGGCTTAAGCAGGGGGACACGTCTGGCACTGCAGGATTTGAGTCCCTGGCGGCGTAGTGTGTTACTGATGGTAGCCTTTGTTACTTTGGTCCCAGCTCTCTGCAGGTCATTCACTAGGTCTCCCCGTGTGGTTCTGGGATTTTTGCTCACCGTTCTTGTGATCATTTTGACCCCACGGGGTGAGATCTTGCGTGGGGCCCCAGATCGAGGGAGATTATCAGTGGTCTTGTATGTCTTCCATTTCCTAATAATTGCTCCCACAGTTGATTTCTTCACACCAAGCTGCTTACCTATTGCAGATTCAGTCTTCCCAGCCTGGTGCAGGTCTACAATTTTGTTTCTGGTGTCCTTTGACAGCTCTTTGGTCTTGGCCATAGTGGAGTTTGGAGTGTGACTGTTTGAGGTTGTGGACAGGTGTCTTTTATACTGATAACAAGTTCAAACAGGTGCCATTAATACAGGTAACGAGTGGAGGACAGAGGAGCCTCTTAAAGAAGAAGTTACAGGTCTGTGAGAGCCAGAAATCTTGCTTGTTTGTAGTTGACCAAATACTTATTTTCCACCATAATTTGCAAATAAATTCATTAAAAATCCTACAATGTGATTTTCTGGATTTTTTTCTCTCATAGTTGAAGTGTACCTATGATGAAAATTACAGGCCTCTCTCATCTTTTTAAGTGGGAGAACTTGCACAATTGGTGGCTGACTAAATTATTTTTTGCCCCACTGTATGTAAGACTCTGTCTGGATCTGGGCTAGTCCCTATGTATGTAAGACTCTGTCTGGATCTGGGCTAGGCCCTATGTATGTAAGACTCTGGATCTGGGCTAGGCCCTATGTATGTAAGACTCTGGATCTGGGCTAGGCCCTATGTATGTAAGACTGTCTGGATCTGGGCTAGGCCCTATGTATGTAAGACTCTGTCTGGATCTGGGCTAGGCCCTATGTATGTAAGACTCCGTCTGGATCTGGGCTAGGCCCTATGTATGTAAGACTCTGTCTGGATCTGGGCTAGGCCCTATGTATGTAAGACTCTGTCTGGATCTGGGCTAGGCCCTATGTATGTAAGACTCCGTCTGGATCTGGGCTAGGCCCTATGTATGTAAGACTCTGTCTGGATCTGGGCTAGGCCCTATGTATGTAAGACTCTGTCTGGATCTGGGCTAGGCCCTATGTATGTAAGACTCTGTCTGGATCTGGGCTAGGCCCTATGTGTGTGTGAACGCTTTACAAAGAAAGAGTATGTCGGCTATATTGCTGTTTCCAGTTCTGTAATAAAGCAGAACGTGGGCTGGCGGTAATAATACATGTTACCATGCAAGACATGTTACTATGCAAAGTCTATTCCCCCGCCTCTATTCCTCTCCTCTATTCCTCCTCCTTTATTCCCCCTCCTCTATTCCCCCTCCTCTATTCCTCCCTCCTCTATTCCCCCTCCTCTATTCCTCCCTCCTCTATTCCTCCCTCCTCTATTCCCCCTCCTCTATTCTTCCCTCCTCTATTCCTCCCTTCACTATTCCTCCCTCCTCTATTCCCCCTCCTCTATTCTTCCCTCCTCTATTCCCCCTCCTCTATTCCCCCCTCCTCTATTCCTCCCTCCTCTATTCCTCCCTCCTCTATTCCCCCTCCTCTATTCCCCCTCCCCTATTCCTCCCTCCTCTATTCCCCCTCCTCTATTCCTCCCTCCTCTATTCCCCCTTCTCTATTCCTCCCTCCTCTATTCCTCCCTCCTCTATTCCCCCTCCTCTATTCCCCCTCCTCTATTCCCCCCTCCTCTATTCCTCCCTCCTCTATTCCTCCCTCCTCTATTCCTCCCTCCTCTATTCCCCCTCCTCTATTCCTCCCTCCTCTATTCCTCTCCTCTATTCCTCCTTCCTCTATTCCTCCCTCCTCTATTCCCCCTCCTCTATTCCCCCCATTAATGCTCCCAGCAGGCCCAGTTATTCAGTAAAGCTTTATGCTCCCAGCAGGCCCAGTTATTCAGTAAAGCTTTATGCTCCCAGCAGGCCCAGTTATTCAGTAAAGCTTTATGCTCCCAGCAGGCCCAGTTATTCAGTAAAGCTTTATGCTCCCAGCAGGCCCAGTTATTCAGTAAAGCTTTATGCTCCCAGCAGGCCCAGTTATTCAGTAAAGCTTTATGCTCCCAGCAGGCCCAGTTATTCAGTAAAGCTTTATGCTCCCAGCAGGCCCAGTTATTCAGTAAAGCTTAATGCTCCCAGCAGGCCCAGTTATTCAGTAAAGCTTAATGCTCCCAGCAGGCCCAGTTATTCAGTAAAGCTTTATGCTCCCAGCAGGCCCAGTTATTCAGTAAAGCTTTATGCTCCCAGCAGGCCCAGTTATTCAGTAAAGCTTTATGCTCCCATCAGGCCCAGTTATTCAGTAAAGCTTTATGCTCCCAGCAGGCCCAGTTATTCAGTAAAGCTTTATGCTCCCAGCAGGCCCAGTTATTCAGTAAAGCTTTATGCTCCCAGCAGGCCCAGTTATTCAGTAAAGCTTTATGCTCCCAGCAGGCCCAGTTATTCAGTAAAGCTTTATGCTCCCAGCAGGCCCAGTTATTCAGTAAAGCTTTATGCTCCCAGCAGGCCCAGTTATTCAGTAAAGCTTTATGCTCCCAGCAGGCCCAGTTATTCAGTAAAGCTTTATGCTCCCAGCAGGCCCAGTTATTCAGTAAAGCTTTATGCTCCCAGCAGGCCCAGTTATTCAGTAAAGCTTTATGCTCCCAGCAGGCCCAGTTATTCAGTAAAGCTTTATGCTCCCAGCAGGCCCAGTTATTCAGTAAAGCTTTATGCTCCCAGCAGGCCCAGTTATTCAGTAAAGCTTTATGCTCCCAGCAGGCCCAGTTATTCAGTAAAGCTTTATGCTCCCAGCAGGCCCAGTTATTCAGTAAAGCTTTATGCTCCCAGCAGGCCCAGTTATTCAGTAAAGCTTAATGCTCCCAGCAGGCCCAGTTATTCAGTAAAGCTTAATGCTCCCAGCAGGCCCAGTTATTCAGTAAAGCTTTATGCTCCCAGCAGGCCCAGTTATTCAGTAAAGCTTTATGCTCCCAGCAGGCCCAGTTATTCAGTAAAGCTTTATGCTCCCAGCAGGCCCAGTTATTCAGTAAAGCTTAATGCTCCCAGCAGGCCCAGTTATTCAGTAAAGCTTTATGCTCCCAGCAGGCCCAGTTATTCAGTAAAGCTTTATGCTCCCAGCAGGCCCAGTTATTCAGTAAAGCTTTATGCTCCCAGCAGGCCCAGTTATTCAGTAAAGCTTTATGCTCCCAGCAGGCCCAGTTATTCAGTAAAGCTTTATGCTCCCAGCAGGCCCAGTTATTCAGTAAAGCTTTATGCTCCCAGCAGGCCCAGTTATTCAGTAAAGCTTTATGCTCCCAGCAGGCCCAGTTATTCAGTAAAGCTTTATGCTCCCAGCAGGCCCAGTTATTCAGTAAAGCTTTATGCTCCCAGCAGGCCCAGTTATTCAGTAAAGCTTTATGCTCCCAGCAGGCCCAGTTATTCAGTAAAGCTTTATGCTCCCAGCAGGCCCAGTTATTCAGTAAAGCTTTATGCTCCCAGCAGGCCCAGTTATTCAGTAAAGCTTAACGCGCATTATGCCTCCTTTCCTATCTGAGCAGCTATTCCTCAACGTCGAACCTCTTCAATATAGTCTAAATATTGGTCATTTAACTTTTAAAATGTATTAATCTGATTAGGCTACTTCAAAAGTCTCCTGTAGGCGACATGCGCATGTTCATCCACTCCACTCTGATATAATTGATGAAGGGAAAGAGATCTGTTTCAAAACACCAAAACGGACATTCAGAGATTGTCAAGCCAAGCCTTCGATACTGATTAGGGAAGGATGTATTTTCTGCTTATCAGATTGACATACACTGTATTTTATTGTGTTGTTGAAAACGCAAACCATGATGAAGCGCTTGAAGTCGGTAATCAGTAAGCATTGTTTATTGGTTGTGTGGTGCGTTGGCACAAAAACCTGTTGGCGGAAAATGTGTTGCATATATTTTATATAATTATAATATACTGTAGCATCAAAATGTTGAATATCTGATTTCCCCCTAGCTGATCATTGTCTGCAGCCGGCTCTGATCATAGTGTAATGAAACAGGCAGGGAGAGTGAGCTCCTCGGTAGTGGTCAGCAAACCTTCAACCTTCTGGCCTGTAACCCTGCTTGGCATTAACTATGCCACTAAACCATGGTCAAGTCAATATCAACATTTATAAACACAGGGTTGCTACAGTTATTGTTATTTGTGGTGCTAATCATACTTTTTTTAGTAAATTTTATGAGGGGGAGGGTGTACAATTTTTTTTACAGTACAAGGCAAGGATCATGTGAAAATAATTCCCTAATCTGTCCCTAATCTAGGCCGTTTGATAACCTCCATTGCACTGAACCCGGATGAGCCAATGAGGCAGGGAGAGGTACCGGGAAGGAAGAGAGGGAGGTAGAGATAGGGAGGAAGAGAGAGAGAGAGAGAGAGAGAGAGGTAGAGAGAGAGAGAGAGAGAGAGAGAGTGGGTCAATAAGTGATGCAGGGGATCATGGAAACACGATCCGTCGCTGCTGCATTGGTGTAGCTAGAGGTTGTTCACCAGTGTAGCAGTCTAATTTCAATCTATCGCAATCGTTTACATACCAGTAGATAACCACCTCTGTGTTATTTGGTTTATGAAGTAGCGACGGGGACCGTAATAACACTCCAGAACGAGATAAAAAAACGAGATATAAATACTGCGTCACGAGATAGCAGCTCTCTCTCTCCGGTCGCTCACGTGGGAGACAGCCGATAGACGAATATAGCACGCACGAGCTGACACAACCCAATAAACGTGCTATTGTCGCTATGCCAACAGCTACCCAGGTAATATTGTGTGGAGTGTAGGCTAAGAACATGAATCGGCATTAACATGGGGTCGCAGCATAGCTTTGTCTGTGCGATCTCCATTTCAGCACCATGGACAGGTCCCGATCTTACACTTTAACAGACACACCACAGCGAAGGTTAATGACATATTCCTCTGTTTTTAGATTATTGAAATGGGGGAAATGCAGTTTATTAGGCCTATTCCGGCCACTAAAACGTTCATATGTTTTTGTTAAAAGCCTCACTACTGAGATGGCAATGTTCTAAAAACAAATCTATAGTATAGGCTACATAATATAAAACTGATCATTATTTGCGGTAGGCTTCAGCCAAGTTGCGAAATTAAACCCAATATCTTAGTTGTATTCAGTGGAAAATGAGAAAACATGATTTTGCCAGTTGAGGACCTTGCGGGCATTATATTTAAACTGTTGTCATGGCATGATGTATGGTTCAATATATTTAAACTGTTGTCATGGCATGATGTGTGGTTCAATCTATTTAAACTGTTGTCATGGCATGATGTATGGTCCATTATATTTAGACTGTTGTCATGGCATGATGTATGTTTCAATATATTTAAACTGTTGTCATGGCATGATGTGTGGTTCAATCTATTTAAACTGTTGTCATGGCATGATGTATGGTTCAATATATTTAAACTGTTGTCATGGCATGATGTATGGTTCAATATATTTAGACTGTTGTCATGGCATGATGTATGGTCCATTATATTTAGACTGTTGTCATGGCATGATGTATGGTCCATTATATTTAGACTGTTGTCATGGCATGATGTGCGGTCCATTATATTTAGACTGTTGTCATGGCATGATGTATGGTCCATTATATTTAGACTGTTGTCATGGCATGATGTGCGGTCCATTATATTTAGACTGTTGTCATGGCATGATGTAGGGTCCATTATATTTAGACTGTTGTCATGGCATGATGTATGGTCCATTATATTTAGACTGTTGTCATGGCATGATGTATGGTCCATTATATTTAGACTGTTGTCATGGCATGATGTATGGTCCATTATATTTAGACTGTTGTCATGGCATGATGTATGGTCCATTATATTTAGACTGTTGTCATGGCATGATGTATGGTCCATTATATTTAGACTGTTGTCATGGCATGATGTATGGTCCATTATATTTAGACTGTTGTCATGGCATGATGTGTGGTCCATTATATTTAGACTGTTGTCATGGCATGATGTATGTTTCAATATATTTAAACTGTTGTCATGGCATGATGTGTGGTTCAATCTATTTAAACTGTTGTCATGGCATGATGTATGGTCCATTATATTTAGACTGTTGTCATGGCATGATGTATGGTCCATTATATTTAAACTGTTGTCATGGCATGATGTATGGTTCAATATATTTAGACTGTTGTCATGGCATGATGTATGGTCCATTATATTTAGACTGTTGTCATGGCATGATGTATGGTCCATTATATTTAGACTGTTGTCATGGCATGATGTATGGTTCAATATATTTAAACTGTTGTCATGGCATGATGTATGGTTCAATATATTTAGACTGTTGTCATGGCATGATGTATGGTCCATTATATTTAGACTGTTGTCATGGCATGATGTATGGTCCATTATATTTAGACTGTTGTCATGGCATGATGTATGGTCCATTATATTTAGACTGTTGTCATGGCATGATGTATGGTTCAATATATTTAGACTGTTGTCATGGCATGATGTATGGTCCATTATATTTAGACTGTTGTCATGGCATGATGTATGGTCCATTATATTTAGACTGTTGTCATGGCATGATGTATGGTCCATTATATTTAGACTGTTGTCATGGCATGATGTGCGGTCCATTATATTTAGACTGTTGTCATGGCATGATGTATGGTCCATTATATTTAGACTGTTGTCATGGCATGATGTATGGTCCATTATATTTAGACTGTTGTCATGGCATGATGTATGGTCCATTATATTTAGACTGTTGTCATGGCATGATGTATGGTCCATTATATTTAGACTGTTGTCATGGCATGATGTATGGTCCATTATATTTAGACTGTTGTCATGGCATGATGTATGGTCCATTATATTTAGACTGTTGTCATGGCATGATGTATGGTCCATTATATTTAGACTGTTGTCATGGCATGATGTATGGTCCATTATATTTAGACTGTTGTCATGGCATGATGTATGGTCCATTAGGCCTATAAGTCCCCATATTGCTTTCATGTATACATAGACAATTCAGACCAATCATACCATGACATAGTCCTTTTAGACCCCTTCACCTGAGATAAGCCAGGTAGCATAGCGTGAATGTTGATGTGAGATCATTTCTCACTCTCTTGTAGGTCCTAGTTGATTAAAATGGAATAAACGCGCCACGTGTGTGACATCAGTCAATCAGTCAGTCACTTCCTGCTACCCACAGTGAGACTTTTCTCACAGTGAAATACAATGTAACAAAGCATGCAGGTATAATTCTTTATAACTTGTTATAAGCACTAACAACCTTTATAATGTCTCATAATAAGCCTTATGTTATGCCTCTTTCCATCCATACACCTTTCTGGAGGATGACCTAATTGGTTTTGGGGTGCAATGCATGTCCCCTAGACCACTGTATAATTTGACCCCTGACCTGTGACTCTCTCCTACAGGTACGTACCAGGGCCAGTGGCTGGGGGGGATGCGGCACGGCTATGGGGTCCGGCAGAGCGTGCCATATGGCATGGCGGCCGTCATCCTCTACCCACTCCGCACGTCCATAAACTCCCTCCGCTCCGAGCACAGCCATGTGCCACCCACCCTGCTGGAGGACGGCACCGGGACCGCCGTCTCGCCTGCCGACGGGGTGGTGGGGGGCGGGCTGTCCGGGAGCCCCATGGGGAGGGGGGGCTTCGCTCTAACTGCCCCCAGCGAGGCTGACCGTCGGGGGAAGAGGAAAGGTGCTGTTTGTGGGCCAGCTGGTCAGGCTCTAAGTGCTAATACTTCAATAACCATTAGCACTGCTTTTCTAGTCAGATCTATTGGCCTTGCACTTTGATATTGACTGGACTTCCCATTGCATGAGTTATGTCATGCTTGTATGTCAGTTGTCCATTTCTGTAAAGTTGTATCATATCGTATTGTAGGACAAATAACATTGTATCGTATTGTCTCATATCCCAGGCCGTTTCCGTCAGTCGATCCTGAGCGGTCTGAAGCTGCGTCGCTCCGAGTCCAAGAGTTCCCTGGCCAGCCAGCTGAGTAAACAAAGCTCGTTCTGCAGCGAGGCCGGCATGAGCACTGTCTCCTCTGCCGCCTCCGACATACACTCCAACGCCAGCCAGGATGGCGAGCAGGGTGCTCCTGTGGATGCCACCGTCACCGAGGCCTACGCCGGCGAGTGGCGCAGCGACCAGCGGGCGGGTTGGGGAGTGAGCTGGCGTTCGGACGGTCTGCGCTATGATGGGGAGTGGGTGGCGAACAAGCGCCATGGTTATGGGTGTACAACGTTCCCCGACGGCACCAAAGAGGAAGGGAAATACAAGCAGAATGCGCTGGTCAGCGGGAAGCGGAAGAACCTGATTCCTCTGAGAGCCAGTAAAATCAGGGAGAAGGTGGAGCGGGCTGTGGAAGCGGCTGAGAAGGCTGCAGACATCGCCAAGCAGAAGGCAGAGATCGCCCTGTCCAGGTGAGAAATAGACCCATGGTGTTGATCTCTGTTGCTGTGGTAAGAGTAGTTGGGTTAGGGCTAAGGTTAGGCTCAGGTTAGGGAGCCTGAGAAGGTATCCATCTCTGTCTTTGACAAGTGTACTTAAAGAGTTGCAGTTATCTTGTGATGTGACAAAGGGGCCGTTTTCCAGACTAAAAGGCCCAGTTGAGAATATCCATGAAAGGTGCTGTTTAGTTCAGATATAGGCTTAATCTGGGTCCGGTAAACCGTCCCTAGGGGTCCGATAGACCTGTAGTCTCAGCAAATCTTTAAGCTGCATGGTTGTACCGTACCGAGGTAACAGATCAGCCTTGTTCTAAAGTTGTTCACCAAGCTAGGACACCATTTTCTTAGAAAAATGAATCCATGAAGATTGATTGTTTTGGATGAATGTATTATGTCAAGTAAACCAAATCAACAAAAAATAAGACATCCTGTTGTGGTGAATTTTTTAAATGTGTGCCAACGCTACTGTAAGAAACAGAAAAGTAATGGATCATAGTGAAACATAGCTGTTCTGACCTGTTGGGACCAGTGGTGAATGCTGCTCTTCTGATCTCATAATGTGTTGAAGTAGCCTGGGTACCACTTGCTAATCAATTTCATGCCCTACACATTTGGCAAAAGGAGTGGAATGTTAGAACAAAACAGGTTCTGGATTTCCGGCTAGTGTTGAAGATAATCAACAGATAAAATGTCTGTAAAGGGCCGAACAGAAAACCAGGGCATTTACTGCAGTGTTCCGGAAAAGAATATACTCACCGGAGGAAAAGTCTCCTTAAAAAGAGAACCATCGTGGTAAAAAAAAACAGGCCAGACCGATACAGGGTGTACACAACAGTCCTTCAGGCCAGACCGATACAGGGTGTACACAACAGTCCTTCAGGCCAGACCGATACAGGGTTTACACAACAGTCCTTCAGGCCAGACCGATACAGGGTGTACACAACAGTCCTTCAGGCCAGACCGATACAGGGTGTACACAACAGTCCTTCAGGCCAGACCGATACAGGGTGTACACAACAGTCCTTCAGGCAACACACATCACCAAGACAATCTACATACAGGTTTAAATCTACAACCATAACTGATCAAGTATTTTATTGCCTCTGTCTCTCTCTGTCTCTTTCAACCCCCCATCCCTCTGTCTCTCTCTGTCTCTCTCACTCTCACCCCCCTACCCCTCTGTCTCTCTCTGTCTCTCTCACTCTCACCCCCCTACCCCTCTGTCTCTCTCTGTCTCTCTCACCCCCTCACCCCTCTGTCTCTCTCTGTCTCTCTCACCCCCCCTACCCCTCTGTCTCTCTCTGTCTCTCTCACTCTCACCCCCCCTACCCTGTCTCTCTCTGTCTCTCTCACTCTCACCCCCCCTACCCCTCTGTCTCTCTCTCTGTCTCTCTCACCCCCCCTACCCCTCTGTCTCTCTCTGTCTCTCTCACTCTCACCCGCCCTACCCCTCTGTCTATCTCTGTCTCTCTCACCCCCCCACCCCTCTGTCTCTCTCTGTCTCTCACTCTCAACCCCCCCACCCCTCTGTCTCTCTCTGTCTCTCTCACCCCCCCACCCCTCTGTCTCTCTCTGTCTCTCACTCTCAACCCACCACCCCTCTGTCTCTCTCTGTCTCTCACTGTCAAGGATGAGCCATGCGCAGGGAAAGGCAGATGTAGCTGAAGGTGTGGCCCTGAAGGCCTGCGAGGAATGCCGGATGGCCAGGGTCGCTGCCAAGGAACTCTCGCCGTCCTTCCATATCTATGGAAACGGTGAGTCCAATGGTGAGTCCAACACAGAGAAATGACTTAGCTACAGAAACTACTGTATACATGCCTAACCAGGCAGGATAATGTTCCCTGAGTTAACACAGTAATCTAGCGGTGTCTGCCTGTCCGTCAGGTCGGCCCAATAAGCAGCAGGACTGCAACGACATCAAAGACCACGAGGTCGTTTCCACGGGAACTGACAGTCCCGAGCTGTGCACCCTGGACACCATGCCTCCCGTGATAACGCCTGACCTCAGCCCAGTCCTGAGCATCCCCCTCTCCCCCCCACACAGCCCCCCGCCCTCTAAACACGGCCACTCACACCGTCCCAGAAATGCCTGCTTCATGCGGCAGAGTGCTGTGGACGACCATGGAGGAGCTGAGATACAGGTACTGGTTGAGGGGCGAGGCATGGATCTCCAGAGGGGAGGAGCTAACAACTGGACAGAGGACATGTATCCAGACCAGGGGGGTCACAGCAGCCGATCCACCACCCCATCTCTACTGGAGGAGCAGGAGGGACAAGTCAATGGGCACGAGCAGGCCCCGTCAAATCACAAACCGAGGGAGAAGGCCTCGACCAACCACAAGTCCCGGGAGCACACTTCCTCTTCCTATAGGTCGTGGGAGCACTCCTCCTCGTCCAACCAGAAGCCCTCAAAGCACGCCTCGTCCAATCACAAGTCGAGGGAGTACATACCGTCCAATCACAAAACATGGGATCATTCCTCCTCCACCAATCACAAGGCCTGTGAGAATGCCTCTTCCAATTGCAAGCCGCAGGTGCACATGTCATCCAATCACAAAGCCTTGGAGCATAACCCATCCAATCACAAGACTTCTGAGCATGCTTCTTCCAATCACAAGTCGTCCCAAGATTATACCTGCTCCAATCACATCCCAAAGGACCATGTCTCCTCAGCCAATTACAACGACCCCCGAGAGCATGTGTACTCCAACCACCACTCCAAGCAGCAGCACATCTCATCCAACCACAAGCTTAGCGAGCATGCCTTGCCCGACCCTCGGCTCGACGGCGCCCTACGGTGGAGCCCTGCCCATTCGCGCATCACGGACCAAGAGGAGGACAGGCTGGGAGACTACACAGTAGACATGAGGTTCCAGCCCCTGGACTCCACTACCCAGATGTCCCCTGGCCCAGGACCCAAAAGCAGGCTGCGCCCGCGGGGCCTGCGGCCGGTCAAGGAGGGCTCCATGGACTCTGTACAGATGCTGGACTCTCTGAATGCCGGGACGGAGCAGGAGGAGTGGCCTCTGCACAGGGACCTCACTCTCTCCCCGCCTCTCAAGTCTCAGCCAATCACCTTGGATCAGGACGGGGAGCACCTCACCCTCAAATCAAACTCAGTGAGTGATTTATTGGTTTGTTGGTGGACGGGTGGGTTGGTTGTTTGGTCATTGTTTTGGTTGGTTGGTATATTTTCACAATTAAAACGTCACAAACACACCAATGCATTCTGGGCTTCCTGCGTATTCCCTTCTGATTCTGGGAATCCAGGGAATTTATTGAAAGTTGCAGGAATCTTGCAACCCTAATACTGAGACAGCATTATGGAAGTCTAATGACAGAGTTTGCTCAATCAGCAAATGTTATTTGTACAGTGCTTTTTACTGAGTCATCTGACCTGTAGTTTTCAATACTGATACTGTACTCTTGACTGTAGAATCTGATTGGTCTGTAAACTGGACCTCTAGTTTTAAATACTGATACTGTACTCTTGACTGTAGAATGAAGTCTGAGAATTAACACTTTCTCTCTCTCTCTCCTCCTGTCTTTCTCTCTCTCCTCCTGTCTCTCTCTCTCCTCCTGTCTCTCTCTCTCCTCCTGTCTCTCTCCCTCTCCTCCTGTCTCTCTCTCCTCCTGTCTCTCTCTCTCTCTCTCCTCCTGTCTCTCTCTCTCTCTCTCTTCCTGTCTCTCTCTCTATCTCTCTTCCTGTCTCTCTCTCTCCTCCTGTCTCTCCTCCTGTCTCTCTCTCTCTCCTCCTGTCTCTCTCTCTTCTCCTGTCTCTCTCTCCTGTCTCTCGCTCCCTCTTCCTGTCTCTCTCTCTCTCTTCCTGTCTCTCTCTCTCCTCCTGTCTCTCTCTCTCCTCCTGTCTCTCTCTCTCCTCCTGTCTATCTCTCTCCTGTCTCTCTCTCCTCCTTTCTCTCTCTCTCCTCCTGTCTCTCTCTCTCTCCTGTCTCTCTCTCTCTCTCCTGTCTCTCTCTCTCCTCCTGTCTCTCTCAATCCTCCTGTCTCTCTCTCTTCTCCTGTCTCTCTCCCTCCTGCCTCTCTCTCTCTCCTGTCTCTCTCTCTCCCCTCCTCTCTCTCTCTCCTGTCTCTCTCCCTCTTCCTGTCTCTCTCTCTCTCTTCCTGTCTCTCTCTCTCCTCCTGTCTCTCTCTCTCCTGTCTCTCTCTCTCCTCCTGTCTCTCTCTCCTCCTCTCTCTCTCTCCTCCTGTCTCTCTCTCTCTCTCCTGTCTCTCTCTCTCCTGTCTCTCTCTCTCCTGTCTCTCTCTCCTCCTGTCTCTCTCTCCTCCTGTCTCTCTCTCCTGTCTCTCTCTCTCTCCGGTCTCTCTCTCTCCTCCTGTCTCTCTCTCTCCTCCTGTCTCTCTCTATCATCTCCTGTCTCTCTCTCTCTCTCCTCCTGTCTCTCTCTCTCTTCTCCTCTCTCTCCTCCTCCCTTCTCCTCTCTCTCTCTCTCTCCTGTCTCTCCTGTCTCTCCTGTCTCTCCTGTCTCTCCCAGGGCTCCAGCTCTGTCCTGGTGGTCATGGTTATTTTACTCAACATTGGAGTAGCCATCCTCTTCATACATTTCTTTATTTAACCTTCCTTCTATGATCTACTAAGTTTTATTATGATTACTTATATTACATCAGTTATTATTGACAGACGACTCTGCCCAGCCAACTGGAGCCGTCAGCGTGGAGCGGAGGAGTGACAAGCGACCGACAGCATTGTCTATCTATCGTAGTTCTCTTCTCCATCCTGTGTCACAGACTCACTTCAGATGGATCATTCAATACATTTATCTATCTGCCTTGAGTTACTAAAACACTGCTGGTTTGTTTTTTATTGCCTTTTGTTGTGCTTGCAACCATATTGAGCGGTATAGCGTTACGATTGTGGAGGGGAATAGAACAGCAGCTTAGAGAAGGTGTGACGTGATGAGGTGGCGTAGTCGGCTGTTGTTACTAGGGCACCTGCTGTATTGATGACAGGATGCACAGGACACAGACTATGTCCACCTGGCCTATCCATCCCAGGCTAGTGTACAGCCGTGTCCTACACATGCTACCCAGGGTGGTACCACTTCTTCACCCACCCTAGCCCCTATACCCTACACCCTATGGCCTCATCCACCAACCCCTGGGGTGCATCCCAAATGGCAACGTATTCCCTATATAGTGCACTACTTTTGACCAGAGCCCTATAGGGGCTAAAAGTAAAAGTAGTGGATGATATAGGGTATAGGGCGCCATTTGGGACGTAGCCCTGATCTATGCTACTAAACTATGCTGCAAGAATAGATCCATGTTAAAGGGCTCTGCCATGTTGAGTTATTATTACCATAACAAACACACACACAGCCAATGCATGAGGCTGTGTGCTGTTAAAAGTGCATATCTCTATCCTGCTCTCTGTTACATATATTGTTCTCCAACTAGACATCCATTCTTATGATTCACTGCAGCTACGAACAGAGAGTTGGGATCAATGCCGTTTCACATTCACTTGAATCAGGAAACTGACATTTTTAACATTTGATTCATTAATTGAATAAAACCCACACTTTTCTATGAGTTTTTTTTATTCATGAATCATTCATGAATGATCTCAACCCTATCACTTACACAACGAGACACACGCATTCTCCACACCTACCCACCCAGACACAGACACACGCAGTCTCCACACCCACCCACAGACACACGCAGTCTCCACACCGACCCACCACAGACACAGTCTCCACACCCACCCACAGACACACGCAGTCTCCACACCTACCCACCCAGACACATGCAGTCTCCACACCCACCCAGACACATGCAGTCTCCACACCCACCCAGACACATGCAGTCTCCACACCCACCCAGACACATGCAGTCTCCACACCCACCCAGACACATGCAGTCTCCACACCCACCCAGACACAGTCTCCACACCCACCCACCCAGACACACAGTCTCCACACCCACCCACAGACACACACAGTCTCCACACCCACCCAGTCTCCACACCCACCCACCCACAGACACACAGTCTCCACACCCACAGTCTCCACACCCACCCACCTACAGACACACCCAGTCTCCACACCCACCCACCCACAGACACACACAGTCTCCACACCCACCCACCCACACACAGACACATGCAGTCTCCACACCCACCCACAGACACACAGTCTCCACACCCACCCACCCACAGTCTCCACACCCACCCACCCACAGTCTCCACACCCACCCACCCACACACCCACCCAACCACACACACAACTGACATACTGAGGAATATGGAGGTGGGAGGATTCAGGCTTGCCCCTGTGTTCAGCATTGACTGTTACGTTATAACACTGATTCTAAATATACAGTCATGTGGAAAAGTAAGTACACCCCTGGAAAGTTCTCTTTTTTTACATATTTGAACAGATGGATATGTAATCGTCACTTCAACACTATTGACAGATAAAGGTTAGCCAATTTAACAAATCACACACAAAAAATAATAATAATATGAAAATGTTATGCAATTTAAAAAAAATGGAAGTGCATGGGTACACTGTCAGAAAGAGACTGCACAAGGAAGAAGCCTCTGCTCTCAAAAAATAATATCAAGACACAACTGACTTAACCCAGGTTTTGTCTGGCAAAATCCAGTTGTGTCTTGATATTATTTTTTGAGAGCAGAGGCTTCTTCCTTCCTGACCTCCCATGTAGGCCAAGTTTGTGCAGTCTCTTTCTGACAGTGTACCCATGCAATTTGACATTGATTGTGGCAAGAGAGGCCTGTAGATCCCTTGATGTTACCCTGGGGTTCTTAGAGACTTCTAGGAGCATCTTTCGGTCAGCTCTTGTGCTGACTTTGGTGGGACGACCTGTCCTAGGTAGTTTGCCAGTGGTCTGGAATTTTCATCGGACAGTGGAATGACGTACTTCGAATTGCTTGGAAATGTATTTGTAACCCCTCCCAGACTCCTGGGCATCAATAATCTTTCTTCTGAGGGCCTCAGGTATGTCTTCTGATCTTGGCATGATGTGTTACCACAAACCCATATGGTTAAGACCAAACCAGACCAATGTTCTTATCTTTATGGAAGGCTGGACCCTCCTAAGTATCTCTCTAATGTTTTCTAATCATTTGCACTTGTTTTGGTACCTAATACTAATTGTATCCATTTTATGTGATGGTAAAGGTAGGGGTGTACTAACTTTTTCACCATAAGGAAAAGGCATTTTTGTTTATTTAAATTGCATAACATTTTCTAAGTTGTTTTATTTGTGTGTGATTTGTTAAATTGGGTTTCCTTTATCTGTCAATAATGTTGAAGTGAAGATTACATATCCATCTGTCCAAATAAGTCAAAATAAAAAAAAGAGAACTTTCCAGGGGGTGTACTTACTTTTTCACATGACTGTATATTTATATATATATATATATATCATTATTATTCAAACATTTGTTACTTTTTAGCAGTTAGCAAGACAGAGAATGCTGAGTGCCTCGTATTTATTTATTTTTATTAATGTATTGATTCACTTGATGAAACACCCCTCGTGGGAAATGCAGGCTGGGGGGGGGGGGGGGTGGGGGGGGGGGGGAGTATGACCATCAGAAAGGTGAAAGGTTGACCCCTCCTGAAGTGGCATGCACTGTTTAGTCTCTCTCCCAGTCGGCCTTCCAAACCAGTCCACAGAGAGAACTGGGTCTCTTCCAGACCAGTCCACAGAGAGAACTGGGTCTCTTCCAGACCAGTCCACAGAGAGAACTGGGTCTCTTCCAGACCAGTCCACAGAGAGAACTGGGTCTCTTCCAGACCAGTCCACAGAGAGAACTGGGTCTCTTCCAGACCAGTCCACAGAGAGAACTGGGTCTCTTCCAGACCAGTCCACAGAGAGAACTGGGTCTCTTCCAGACCAGTCCACAGAGAGAACTGGGTCTCTTCCAGACCAGTCCACAGAGAGAACTGGGTCCCTTACAGACCAGTCCACAGAGAGAACTGGGTCTCTTCCAGACCAGTCCACAGAGAGAACTGGGTCCCTTACAGACCAGTCCACAGAGAGAACTGGGTCTCTTCCAGACCAGTCCACAGAGAGAACTGGGTCCCTTACAGACCAGTCCACAGAGAGAACTGGGTCTCTTCCAGACTAGTCCACAGAGAGAACTGGGTCTCTTCCAGACCAGTCCACAGAGAGAACTGGGTCTCTTCCAGACCAGTCCACAGAGAGAACTGGGTCTCTTCCAGACCAGTCCACAGAGAGAACTGGGTCTCTTACAGACCAGTCCAAAGTCCCAAATGGCACCCTCTTATATAGAGCACTACTTTGAACCAGAGCCCTATACGGGCTCTTCCCTATATAGCTAGTGCACTACTTTGGTCCAGAGTAGTGCAGCTATATAATGAATAGGGAGCCATTTGGGATACAGTCTGGGGGTTCTCCTTCAGTGACCCTTCCAGACATGCTGGGGGGCTGATGAGATGTTTTCAGCATGTTTGTTCAGCCTGTTTGTGAGTCTCTCTGCCTCTCCTATTGTTTTACCCAGCAACAGGTGACTGGCGCTGAGGCAGAGACCATCATCGCTGTACAATAAAGAAACGCTAGCTTTTAAAACTCTGTGGATTTAAAAATGTTGATCCTGAGTTCTATGAATGATCTAAAAATCTGTTCTGCTATACTGTTTTATACTTGGCACCCGGGGACATCATGTTGTGACATCATTGCATGCCCAAGCATGCTCTTTCTTACGCTTTGGTTTATGAGATGTGGAGAAAAATAATGAAATGTTTGAAATGACTGTGTGCTGTGGTGTGGTTTACTACTCTCCTCATATAGACTCTCACACACATATAGTTGACTGGATTTGAGATTTTAAAGGAATGAATCCATTCCAAGTGTATGAATGTATAGTAAAAAAAAAACAATCAAAACCCGATTATACAAATCACTCCTCACATCATTGGTTGTTTCAAAAACGTTATTTATAAAACAAATGTCCCATTCAAAGTGCAGCACAGCAAGGACACTTAAAACAATGTCTTGGTATTTCATCTAAAAATAGTAAGTAAGTAAATAAGTAAAATTTATTTATACAGCGCCTTTCACAGACTAGGTCACAAAGCGCTTTACAATAGACAATAAAACATAATAGAAACAGGCTAAAAGAAATAAAATAAAACAGATAAAAGATTATCAATATATAAAGGACAGAGATATATATAAGGACAGGGATTACCCAAAAGCTAACCTAAACAAATGAGTCTTCACTTGTCCCCTAAAACTGTCCACATTCTCAGCAAACCTAATACTGGTTGGCAAAGCATTCCATAACCTGGGTGCCATAGCGGCGAAGGCTCTATCCCCACATGTCTTTAAACGAGTGCGTGGCGTAGATAGCAGATTTTGGTTATTAGACCTGAGGGACCGGAGAGGGGTATGAAAATTAATTATGTCAGCAAGATAAGCAGGGGCCTGGCCATGTAAAGCCCTATAGGTTATAGTTAGAATTTTGAATTGGATCCTGTAAGTTACAGGAAGCCAGTGAAGGGAGCAGAGTATCGGGGTGATATGGGTGCGCCTATTTGATCTAGTAAGTAATCTAGCAGCTGAATTTTGAATAGTTTGCAGTCGATGAAGAACAGATTTGTTAAGTGAAGAGAAAAGTGAGTTACAATAATCAATACAGGAGGAAATGAAGGCATGAATGAGCATCTCCAGTTCTGAGTGAGAGACCACAGGATTTGGTCAGTGATTTGATGTGGGTTACAAAAGATAAGGATTTATCAAATGTCACCCCAAGGTTCCTTAAACTTGGCCGTACCGCAGATGACAAAGGTCCAATGTTCTGCATAATCAGAGGGATAGCGCTGTCTGGCGTTACAATTATAACCTCCGTCTTATCTGGGTTCAGCTGCAACAAACTTTCAGCCATCCAGCTGTTTATGGCGTCTATACAATCTAAGAGCCTTGTAAGTTTGGATGACTCATTTTGCCGGAAGGTAAAATGAAGCTGAATGTCATCTGCGTAAAAGTGATAGGAAATGTTAAAATCACGAATGATCTGACCCAGAGGCAACAAATATAAAATAAACAATATTGGACCCAACACTGAACCCTGTGGAACACCACAAAATAGGGGTGATGATACAGAGTGGGAATCACCAATATAGACATCAAAGCTTCTATCTGAAAGATATGAAGTAAACCAATCTAGGGCCACCCCCGATACGCCCACCCATTCACGTAATCTCCTAATCATGATATGGTGGTCCACAGTATCGAAGGCAGAACTAAGGTCTAGAAGTACCAACACTGAACATAGACCTGCATCCGAAGCCATATGAAGGTCATTATAGACTCTCACCAAGGCGGTCTCAGTAGAGTGTCTCTTCCTAAAACCTGACTGAAATTTGTCATACAACTCCAAATTCTCTAAAACAGCTGTAAGTTGATTAGCCACAACTTTCTCGAGAATTTTGGACAACAATGGCAACTTTGAAATTGGCCGATAGTTCTTCAAAACTGTTGGGTCCAAATTAGGCTTCTTTATTATAGGTTGAATAGTGGCATGTTTAAAATAGGTTGGGACACAGCCTGTGGCCAGTGAGGAATTGACAATAGCTACTATACTTGGGCCAATGGCAGGGAGTGCTTTTGAGAATAATGAGGATGGTATTATATCCTGTGGGCAAGAGGACATATTCATTTTATTAGTCAAGTTTAGCAAATCAAGGAGGCTGATTGGTTTAAAAGACTCAATGGTAATAGGCCTAGGTGAATGAATACAGTCTACAAGAAAGTGTGGTCCACGCAGAATATTTGATCTAATAGACTGCACCTTATCAATAAAGAAAGACAGCAGCCTATCACAATCGTTTTGAGAACATATTGTTGTCACAATGGCAGGAGGAGATACAATATTATGTATGGTATCAAATAAAACCTTAGGGTTTCGCTTAGAGAAAGAGATTAAATTAGAAAAATAAGCAGCCCTAGATTTCGCAACTAAATCATTAAAATCCTGCATAAGTTCCTTAAGATACAGACGGTGCACTTCAAGCCCAGTGGATTTCCACAAACGTTCAGTCGTACGGCACCTCCTCCTTAGACAACGCACATCGTCCGTCATCCAAGGCGAGGTGTTACAGATGGGCTTAGTTTTTATCTTTAAAGGAGCCACTTCGTCCAACACAGAAGAGCAGAAATTGTTAAAAGATTGCATTAAGAGCTCAACATCATTGCTACAACCCATAACATTAAGATCACAGTCAAACCGAGAGATAAATTGCTCAACAGTTGTTTGAGTAATAATGCGCGATTGTGTCAGACGCTTCTGACAAGGGGGGTCAGCGATGGCAGACAAATTAAAAAAGATACACTTATGGTCACTAATCGACATATCCTCACAACATATTGCATTAACATCCAAACCTAGTGTGAAAACATGGTGTAATGTATGACCACCAGTATGTGTGGGTCCATGAACATGCTGCTTTAGATTATGTGAATCCATAATACTAAGAAAATCTTTTGCGGCATGATTATCAGCAACGTCAGTGTGCAGGTTAAAATCCCCAACTATTAATAGCTTTTCAAAATTAATAACAGATGACATAAAGTCCGTAAACTCTGTTAAAAACTGCCCAGCAGGACCAGGAGGACGATAAATGAGGATGCAAAAGAACGGCCTTATCCGACCAACTCTAGTGATTTGCAGTTCAAAAGAGGAAAACGTTTCCACGCTCACCAGCTGACAGGAGTAGCTATTTCTCCATACTATGGCAAGTCCTCCACCGCGGCCAGACAGACGCGGGGATCCAATAAACGAGCAGCCAACAGGACACAGCTCATTTAAATGAATAAATTCAGAGTTACGTTGCCAAGTTTCTGTCAGTAATAGAAAGTCCAAGTTTTGCCTTATGAACAGATCATTCAGAATGTGCGCCTTGTTCGCCACAGAACGGGCATTTAACAAGCACATATTCACAGAAGAAATAACTGAGTCTTCAGAGGTTGAGGAAGATGTGCACTCGATAATCCTAAGCGTAGACAGGCCACGACAAACCCGGCCAAGGTGGGGGGGAGGTGGATCCCTATTCAGCAATCCACCGGACGCATCCGGAAACACTGCCCGCAGGTAAGATGGTCTGACGGGGATCCAGGGCCAGGCAATGCCCAGATTGTAGAAAAATTGAAGATTACATCCACAAGCAGGCAGTCCGCCCGGTTGCCAACAAGGGAGTATTTCCATAGGCTGCGATTCTTGACCTGGAAACCCGCTCTGGTCCCTCGCCTCCTCCGTTTACCACACTTCTTGGGCAGGTGCGCAGGCTTTCTTCCCCAGTCGCGGTGCAGCGAGAGATCGTGACCTGGTAAGCACAGGCGAATACAGGGTGGTATTGGAGGTGGATAACCGATACCCATAAAACCGGACATTTCAGCTCTAATAAGCAACAGCAATTGCCGATCATAAACCAGGGCCGCTGATACATTTGTGGACAAAAATAGTGGCATTAAAATGCATATTAAAATAAATATCTGAGACGAAGAGACAGAGAATACAGAGAGAGACGTGGCTAAGCCAAACACAGGCGCCATCTTGTAACTCTGACACCAATCCTGGTGAAGGGCACTGAACCCATAAATTAGTATACAGAGTATGTTAAATAACAATAACAAGACAAGCTCAGGACTGTTGTGGAGCTAGAATACAGCCAGTCTCTGTGTTCTGTAGGAATGGAGCCTGGGGATTCTAGAACTCATTTCTAATTCTCAATTCTAGTAACTATTTAATCTTCTAAAGAATTAACCTCTTCAGGACCAAATATAGTATTCAGACCCCTTGACTTTTCCCACATTACAGCCTTATTCTAAAATGGATTAAATAGTCATGGATTAAATATCACATAATTACAATATTACATTAGTATTCAGACCCTTTTCTCAGTACTTTGTTGAAGCACCTTTGGAAGAGATTACAGCCTCAAGTCTTCTTGGTTAAGACGCTACAAGCTTGGCACACCTGTGTTTGGGGAGTTTCTCCCATCCTTCTTTGCAGATCCTCTCAAGCTCTGTCAGGTTGGATGTGGAGCGTTGCTGCACAGCTATTTTCAGGTCTCTTCAGAGATGTTTGATCTGGTTCAAGTCTGGTCTCTGGCTGGGCCACTCAAGGACATTCAGAGATTTGTCCCGAAGACACTCCTGCGTTGTCTTGGCTGTGTGCTTACGGTTGTTGTCCTGTTGGAAGGTGAAAATTCACCCCAGTCTGAGGTCTTGAGCACTCTGGAACAGGTGTTATTCAAGGATCTCTCTGTACAGACTCCCTAGTGGCACAGCGGTTTAAGGCACTGCATCTCAGTGCAAGAGGCGTCACTACAGTCGCTGGTTCGAATCCAGGCTGTATCACATCCGGCTGTGATTGGGAGTCCCATAGGGAGGCGCACAATTGGCACAGTGTTGTCCGGTTTTGGCCAGGGTAGGCCGTCATTGTAAATAAGAATGTGTTCGTAACCGACTTGCCTAGTTAAATAAAGGTTCAATAAAAAAATCTTTCCCTCGATCCTGACTAGTCCCTGCCGCTGAAATAAAACCCCACAGGATGATGCTGCTGCCACCACCACCATGCTTCACCGTAGGGATGGTACCAGGTTTCCTCCAGACGTGACGCCTGGCATTCAGGCCAAAGAGTTCAATCTTAGTTTCATCAGACCTCACTGTGTTTTGGGGGACCATCAATGCTGAAGAAATTTTTTTTTTGGTACCCTTCCCCAGACCTGTGCCTCGACACAATCCTGACTTGGAGCTCTACGGACAATTCCTTCGACCTCATGGCTTGGTTTTTGCTCTGACATGAACCCGTCACCTGTGGGACCTTATATATCAGTGATGATGACCTTATATATCAGGGATGATGACCTTATATATCAGGGATGATGACCTTATATATTAGGGATCAAAAAGGTAAAAGGTTTCTTTTTTTTTTTGCACCAAAACATTGCTAGGGTTTTAACTGATTAAACAACAAAGAATATGATCTACATGATCCGTCTCTGTGTGTAAAATAAAGTGGTTCATATGAACCGAACTCACAGCTAAAACATGGAAAGAAAGCAATCCAATGTTATTTGTTGCCTAGACTTTACTGCAAATGACACTCAAGTCTTAAGAAAAAACAATACTAATATTACAGTTATCCATCACAGCCTTTACAATAGAACGCTTGTGAACAAACATCTAAATACAGTGGGGCAAAAAAGTATTTAGTCAGCCCTCAATTGTGCAAGTTCTCCCACTTAAAAAGATGAGAGAGGCCTGTAATTTTCATCATAGGTACACTTCAACTATGAGAGACAAAATCAGAAAATAAAATCCAGAAAATCACATTGTAGGATTTTTTATGAATTTATTTGCAAATTATGGTGGAAAATAAGTATTTGGTCAATAACAAAAGTTTATCTCAATACTTTGTTATATACCCTTTGTTGGCAATGACAGAGGTCAAATGTGTTCTGTAAGTCTTCACAAGGTTTTCACACACTGTTGCTGGTATTTTGGCCCATTCCTCCATGCAGATCTCCTCTAGAGCAGTGATGTTTCGGGGCTGTCGCTGGGAAACACGGACTTTCAACTCCCTCCAAAGATTTTCTATGGGGTTGAGATCTGGAGACTGGCTAGGCCACTCCAGGACCTTGAAATGCTTCTTACGAAGCCACTCCTTCGTTGCCCGGGCGGTGTGTTTGGGATCATTGTCATGCTGAAAGACCCAGCCACGTTTCATCTTCAATGCCCTTGCTGATGGAAGGAGGTTTTCACTCAAAATCTCACGATACATGGCCCCATTCATTCTTTCCTTTACACGGATCAGTCGTCCTGGTCCCTTTGCAGAAAAACAGCCCCAAAGCATGATGTTTCTACCCCCATGCTTCACAGTAGGTATGGTGTTCTTTGGATGCAACTCAGCATTCTTTCTCCTCCAAACACGACGAGTTGAGTTTTTACCAAAAAGTTATATTTTGGTTTCATCTGACCATATGACATTCTCCCTTTCCTCTTCTGGATCATCCAAATGCTCTCTAGCAAACTTCAGACGGGCCTGGACATGTACTGGCTTAAGCAGGGGGACACGTCTGGCACTGCAGGATTTGAGTCCCAGGCGGCGTAGTGTGTTACTGATGGTAGCCTTTGTTACTTTGGTCCCAGCTCTCTGCAGGTCATTCACTAGGTCTCCCCGTGTGGTTCTGGTGAGATCTTGCGTGGAGCCCCAGATCGAGGGAGATTATCAGTGGTCTTGTATGTCTTCCATTTCCTAATAATTGCTCCCACAGTTGATTTCTTCACACCAAGCTGCTTACCTATTGCAGATTCAGTCTTCCCAGCCTGGTGCAGGTCTACAATTTTGTTTCTGGTGTCCTTTGACAGCTCTTTGGTCTTGGCCATAGTGGAGTTTGGAGTGTGACTGTTTGAGGTTGTGGACAGGTGTCTTTTATACTGATAACAAGTTCAAACAGGTGCCATTAATACAGGTAACGAGTGGAGGACAGAGGAGCCTCTTAAAGAAGAAGTTACAGGTCTGTGAGAGCCAGAAATCTTGCTTGTTTGTAGGTGACCAAATACTTCCACCATAATTTGCAAATAAATTCATTAAAAATCCTACAATGTGATTTTCTGGATTTATTTTCTCATTTTGTCTCTCATAGTTGAAGTGTCCCTATGATGAAAATTACAGGCCTCTCTCATCTTTTTAAGTGGGAGAACTTGCACAATTAGTGGCTGACTAAATACTTTTTTGCCCCACTGTATTACACTTGGGGAAAAATAGAATGAAACAAACCGGCATTCTATTTTTGCTCTATTATATCGGCCTCTATAGTAGACATCGATCAAATGCACAAATCACGTTCACTGAGTAAAACATGTAATAATCCCCCCTCACTCACACACAAGTGTTACTGTCAAGTTCAACACAACAAAAGCTATATCTTTGGGCTACACTGCACATTATTGCATAGTACACCCTCTGCCTGTGGACATCTGTTCTACAATGTGCCAGAAGAGCATGTGACCCTTTGTTGGCATAATAATCTCTTTCAGGCAGAGAGTCCACCTGACATACCCCTTTTAATCCACTGTATTGAAAAAGTGATAAAGAGGGAAAGTGTGTTGTTCCTTTCACCTCTATAGTGGCATCCAGTTTAAACCAGGCCCAGCTCCATGTTAAACCAGGCCCAGCTCCATGTTAAACCAGGCCCAGCTCCATGTTAAACCAGGCCCAGCTCCATGTTAAACCAGGCCCAGCTCCATGTTAAACCAGGCCCAGCTCCATGTTAAACCAGGCCCAGCTCCATGTTAAACCAGGCCCAGCTCCATGTTAAACCAGGCCCAGCTCCATGTTAAACCAGGCCCAGCTCCATGTTAAACCAGGCCCAGCTCCAGTTTAAACCAGGCCCAGCTCCATGTTAAACCAGGCCCAGCTCCATGTTAAACCAGGCCCAGCTCCAGTTTAAACCAGGCCCAGCTCCAGTTTAAACCAGGCCCAGCTCCATGTTAAACCAGGCCCAGCTCCATGTTAAACCAGGCCCAGCTCCATGTTAAACCAGGCCCAGCTCCATGTTAAACCAGGCCCAGCTCCATGTTAAACCAGGCCCAGCTCCAGCTCCACTTCATCCCTGGATCCACTTGATTAACAAGCAACGCCTCATTTTCACCTAATTCTCTCATTCTAAAAATTAACCACATTCTGTAGAGGGAAAACATTAGTTCACAGATAGTAGTTAGTTAACATTTCACACAGATTGCAAGGGTCCAGTAAGCAACTAACGTGTTATAACTTGAGGAATGGCAAGTAGTCGTAACTTTACCAGTTAATACTACAGCAAATTGGTTAGGTTACTAACGTTAGCTCATCTGATGTAACTTTAACTGTCTGACTTCATTAGCCAGCAAATTTTAACACCATAAACTCAATTATTTGATCCATTAAGTTGGCTAATGTTGCTCAACATTTCTCTGGCTAGCTAACGGAGAATTTGATCCATCTAGCAAGATACTTAACAATGCTGATAATACTTGTTCCACCACACTTTCTCCCTCACCTCAAACTTTCCAAATGCCAGTTGTTTTTCTGTTTTTGCAAAAACTTCTAAAAACCTGTTGTTTTCGCATTGTCATTATGGGGTGCAAGAAACACAGTTCTATTAACACAGAGACACACTACGATTTAGGACCCACAGGAGAACACAAAAACGCTTACTATTTATTTATTTAAAAAAATCACAAACAGAGACAATGACACTATAGAAGATCTATATACAGCGTGTACAAATGTAGTTAGGTTAGGGAGGTAGGACAATAGATAAGCCATAGTGGCGAAATAGCTTCTCCAGCTTCAAGGATTTTTGCAATTCGTTCCAGTCATTGGCAACAGAGAACTGGAAGGAATGGCGGCCAAAGGAGTTGTTGGTTTTGGGGGTGACCAGTGAGATATACCTGCTGGAGTGCATGCTACGGGTGGGTGTTGCTATGGTGACCAGCGAGCTGAGATAAGGCGGGGATTTATCTAATAAAGACTTAGATGACCTGGAACCAGTGGGTTTGTCGAAGAATATGTAATGAGGGCCAGCCGACGAGAGAATACAGGTCGCAGTGGTGGGTAGAATATGGGGCTTTGATGACAAAACGGATGGCACTGTGATAGACTACATCCAATTTGCTGAGTAGAGTATTGGAGGCTAGTTTGTAAATGACATCGCAGAGGTCAAGGATCGGTAGGATAGTCAGTTTTACAAGGGCATGTTTGGCAGCATGAGTGAAGGAGGCTTTGTTGCGAAATAGGAAGCCGATTCTAGATTTAATTTTGGATTGGAGATGATTAATGTGAGTCTGGAAGGAGAGTTTACAGTAACCAGACACCTAGGTATTTGTAGGTGTATTCTAAGTCAGACCCGTCCAGAGTAGTGATGCTAGTCAGGCAGACTAGACATCACTAAGGTTGAAGAGCATGCATTTAGTCTTACTAGCATTTAAGAGCAGTTGGAGCCACGGAAGGAGTGTTGTATGGCATTGAAGCTTGTTTACAGGTTTCTTAACACAGTGTCCAAAGAGGGGCCAGATGTATACAGAATGGCGTCATCTGCGTAGAGGTGGATCAGAGAGTCACCAGCAGTAAGACCGACATCCTTGATATATAAAGAGAATAGAGTCGGCCTGAGAATTGAACCCTGGGGCACCACCATATAGACTGCCAGAGGTCCGGACAACAGGCCCTCCGATTTGACACACTGAACTCTATCTGAGAAGTAGTCGGTGAACCAGGCGAGACAGTCATTTGAGAAACCAAAGCTGGTGAGACTGCAAATAAGAATGCAGTGATTGTTTGAGTCGAAAGGTCGATGAAGATGGCTGCACAGTACTGTCTTTTATCAATGGTGGTTATGATATCGTTTAGTACCTTGAGTGTGGCTGAGGTGCACCCATGACCAGCTCAGAAACCAGATTGCATAGCGGAGAAGGTACGGTGGGATTCGAAGTGGTCAGTTATCTGTTTGTTAACTTGGCTTTCGAAAACTTTAGAAAGGCAGGGCAGGATGGATATAGGTCTGTAACAGTTTGGGTCTAGAGTGTCTCCCCCTTTGAAGAGGGGGATGACCGCGGCAGCTTTCCAATCTCTAGGGATCTCAGACGATACAAAATAGAGATTGAACAGGCTGGTAATAGGGGTTGCAACAATAGCTGCGGATAATTTTAGAAAGAAAGCGTCCAGATTGTCTAGCCTAGCTGATTTGTATGGGTCCAGATTATCTAGCCCAGCTGATTTGTATGGGTCCAGATTATCTAGCCCATCTGATTTGTATGGGTCCAGATTATCTAGCCCATCTGATTTGTATGGGTCCAGATTATCTAGCCCAGCTGATTTGTATGGGTCCAGATTATCTAGCCCAGCTGATTTGTATGGGTCCAGATTATCTAGCCCAGCTGATTTGTATGGGTCCAGATTTTGCAGCTCTCTCAGAATATCAGCTGTCTGGATTTGGGTGAAGGAGAAGTGGGGGGGCTTCGGCAAGTTGCTGCTGGGGGTGCAGAGCTGTTGGCCGGGGTAGGGGTAGCCAGGTGGAAAGCATGGCCAGCTGTAGCAAAATGCATATTGAAATTCTCGATTATCATAGATTTATTGGTGGTGACAGTGTTTCCTAGCCTCAGTGCAGTGGGCAGCTGGGAGGAGGTGCTCTTATTCTCCATGGACTTTAGTGTCCCAAAACGTTTTGGAATTAGTGCTACAGGATGCAAATTTCTGTTTGAAAAAGCTGGCCTTTGCTTTCCTAACTGACTGTGTGTATTGGTTCCTGACTTGCAGGGGCTGTTCGATGCAAATGTTTTTGTGTTGGTCAAGGGCAGTCAAGTCTGGAGTGAACGCAAGGGCTATATCTGTTCTTAGTTCTAAACTTTTAAAATGGGGCATGCTTATTTAAGAAGGTGAGGAAAGCACTTTTAAAAGAACAACCAGGCATCCTCTACTGAATTAGAAAGGCATGCTCGCTAAAGTGTTTTAGGGAACGTTTGACACTGATGAGGTCGTTTGACCACGGACACATTACGGACCCATTACGGACCCATTACGGACGCAGGCAATGATCGCTGAGATCCTGGTTGAAGACAGCGGAGGTGTATTTGGAGGGCATGTTGGTCAGGATGATATCTAGGAGGGTGCCCTTGTTTACGGATTTAGGGTTGTACCTGGTAGGTTCCTTGATAGGAAGGTAGGACAGCAGGTCACCTAACAGTAAGAACTCTGAGGATCAGTAACATAGGTTGTCCAGGGCACAGCTGGGGGCTGTAACAAGCAGCAACAGTGAGAGACTTATTTCTGGAAAGGTGGATTATTAAAAGTAGAAGCTCAAGCTGTTTGGGCACGGACCTGGATAGTATGACAGAAACAGAACTCTGTAGGTTATCTCTGCAGTAGATTGCAACTCTGCCCCCTTTAGCAGTTCTATCTTGACAGAAAATGTTGTAGTTGGAAATTTCCTAATTTTTGGTGGCCTTCCTAAGCCAGTATTAAGACACGGCTAGGACATCAGGGTTGGCTGAATGTGCTAAAGCAGTGATGTTAACATGCATGAAACCAAGGCTTTCAAGGTTACAGAAGTCAACAAATGAGAGTGCCTGGGGAATAGGTGTAGTACTGGGGGCTACAGGGTCTGGGTTTACCTCAGCGGGAGGGCATTCACGTCATTCAGAATGCTAGCGGGCCTGGGCTACAGATGGATCTTCGGCGAAATCGCATCAGAAAAGCCTGTTGATCGGGCCACATCGGACAGTTATGTCGGCAGACCAGTCGTGATGGATTGGCGGTGCCCCATGTCGACAAAAGAAGGTGAGACAGCCAGACAGACAGAGACAGAGAGAGAGAGAGACAGTCAGACAGACAGAGATAGAGAGAGAGAAACAGACAGACAGAGAGAGACAGTCAGACAGACAGAGAGAGAGAGAGACAGAGAGAGAGAGTCAGACAGACAGAGAGAGAGAGAGGAGAGAGAGAGAGAGAGAGAGAGAGAGAGAGATATTAAAATAATATTAAAAACTCAAAAAAGAGCAATTAAGTTTTGGAAACACCTAAAACACAGTGACCCCCTCTCATATCATTACCAAGCCCTGCAATACCAAGAGTTGAGCAAAGATAAGAGTCCCTTCATCCAACTGGTCCAGAGGCTGAGTTCACAAACTTGTTCCACTAACACACTGAAGCCTCAGGACCAGAACATCCAATCAATCAGAATTAACCAAATTACAAAACATCTAAAACAAAACTACATTACCTATTGGAAAAAACAAACACAAGCACAAAGCAAAATGCAGTGCTATTTGGCCCTAAATCGACAGTACACCATGGCAAACTATCTGACCATGGTGACTGATCAAAACCTCAGGAAAACCTTGACAAAGTACAGGCTCAGTGAGCATAGCCTTGCTATTGAGAAGGGTAGACACAGGAAAACCTGGCTCCCTGTAGAGGAAAGGCTGTGCAACCACTGCACCACAGCAGAACCAGAGACAGAGCTGCATTTCCTGAACAAATGTCAAAAATATAAAACTATCAGAGAGTCACTTCCCCAAATTTGAACAAGTAGTCCGGGGCTTTGAGGACCTCTCTGAAATAGAAAGGCTGCCGATCCTTTTGGGGGAAGACATGACCAGCTGTGCGCTGGCAGCATGCTATGTTGCTGCCTGCCACAAGTTGAGGGACAGTGCCTTACATATTTAATGCCTTTTTTTCCTATGTTGTTATTTTGTTCTCTGATGTAATTATATTTTTAAAAATATATATATATGTATGTGCGTGTGTATGTATATGTATATAAATATATATATTTATATAAAAAAAATTGATGTATGATACTTTGGCAATATGTACATTGTTGCGTCATGCCAATAAAGTGAATTGAATTGAGAGAGGGAGAGAGAGAGACAGTCAGACAGAGAGAGACAGAGACAGAGAGAGAGAGAGAGAGAGAGAGAGAGAGAGAGAGAGAGAGAGAGAGAGAGAGAGAGAGAGAATCCTTTCCTTATTTTTTATTTAAACCACAATCAAATATAAAATAAAACAATTAAAATTAAACAAAAACCACAAAATTAGACAAAACTGACTATTCATCACAAAAACCCTCCTTACAACATCTGACCCCACCAGGCTAACATCTGACCCCACCAGGCTAACCTCTGACCCCACCAGGCTAACCTCTGACCCCACCAGGCTAACCTCTGACCCCACCAGGCTAACCTCTGACCCCACCAGGCTAACCTCTGACCCCACCAGGCTAACCTCTGACCCCACCAGGCTAACCTCTGACCCCACCAGGCTAACCTCTGACCCCACCAGGCTAACCTCTGACCCCACCAGGCTAACCTCTGACCCCACCAGGCTAACCTCTGACCCCACCAGGCTAACATCTGACCCCACCAGGCTAACATCTGACCCCACCAGGCTAACCTCTGACCCCACCAGGCTAACCTCTGACCCCACCAGGCTAACCTCTGACCCCACCAGGCTAACCTCTGACCCCACCAGGCTAACATCTGACCCCACCAGGCTAACATCTGACCCCACCAGGCTAACATCTGACCCCACCAGGCTAACCTCTGACCCCACCAGGCTAACATCTGACCCCACCAGGCTAACCTCTGACCCCACCAGGCTAACATCTGACCCCACCAGGCTAACATCTGACCCCACCAGGCTAACATCTGACCCCACCAGGCTAACATCTGACCCCACCAGGCTAACATCTGACCCCACCAGGCTAACATCTGACCCCACCAGGCTAACATCTGACCCCACCAGGCTAACATCTGACCTCTATGTTATATTGGTGGGTTTTGTAGATTGCTAATTTAGCCTGTCCTGTTAGAACATTTACCAATGAGCACTTTGTTTGTGATTTCTGTTTGTACTTTACCCCCAAATTGAAAACAGTTTTTGTAAAACAGTACCCTAGTCTTCCATACATGGCCTCCAGACACTCAAAACGTAATCTATGACAATCACAAAATAAATGAAAAACTGTGTCTTTCTCCAGACAAAAAGGACAAGATTGTAAAATGGTAGGATTAAAATGAGACACAAACACATTAGTGGGGATAGCTGAGTGCAACACCATCCACCGCATGTCTCCCAGTCGTTCAGGTACAGGAGCTTTGTATAGAATCCTCCAAGAGGGGGAGACTTCCTCTGTGATTTGCAAATGCCTCCTCCACCCAGTATCCACCCGCTGCTTCAGCTGTGCTGTATGTTGTACTTTCACACATACCTGGTATAAGGCCTTCTTATCAAAGGATGAAAACTCACCTTCAAGGCCTTCAAATACTAGCCAGCTCTCATCCCCCCCCCACCCCCCACTACCTGTAGCGATGACATCTATCTCTGGAAAATAGTTTTCATAGTTTGTTGATTGACTAGTTGGAGGCGGTATTTGAAAACTCTCCTTAAAACCTTTTTCAAAGTCCTAATCCACCTAATGCCTACCTGCTTTGCCAAGTCCTGTGCTCTCTGCCACCCATCTTCAGATGGCACAAGTCCTGTGCTCTCTGCCACCCATCTTCAGATGGCACAAGTCCTGTGCTCTCTGCCACCCATCTTCAGATGGCACAAGTCCTGTGCTCTCTGCCACCCATCTTCAGATGGCACAAGTCATGTGCTCTCTGCCACCCATCTTCAGATGGCACAAGTCCTGTGCTCTCTGCCACCCATCTTCAGATGGCACAAGTCCTGTGCTCTCTGCCACCCATCTTCAGATGGCACAAGTCCTGTGCTCTCTGCCACCCATCTTCAGATGGCACAAGTCATGTGCACTCTGCCACCCATCTTCAGATGGCACAAGTCCTGTGCACTCTGCCACCCATCTTCAGATGGCACAAGTCCTGTGCACTCTGCCACCCATCTTCAGATGGCACTAGCAGGTGTTTAAGCTGGGTTACTCCAGCTTTCACAAATTCAGAGTACAGGCTCTGAGATGGTAACAAAAAAACAGGGAAACAACTGCTTATAAAACAGAGGTTCTTCAACTCCATAGTGTTGTTCTCCTGTTTTGACAAATTGCATTGAGAACTGTTCCATAGAAATGAGGACTATCATGTTTGACTTCCATTAAAACCAGATGCTTATCCAGACGAAGCCCACCAATGCTCTGTAGCACTGAAAGGGCAAAAGGGATCCAAGCAGCTCTAGATTCCCAGTGTAGGAGCCTTTGTGCCACACCTAATCTAAACGCTGCCATTTTACTGGCAACATGGATCAAGCCCTGCCCCCCCTCAGCCACAGGCTGGTACAGCACCCCTGGAAGCAACCAGTGATAGCCATCCCAGAAAAAGTTACATAGTTGTATTTTGTTAAGAAGTGACTCAGGACGGTCTAATACAATAAGTCTATGCCATTTCATTACAGCGGCCAAATTATTACAACCAGCACTCTACCTCTATAAGACAGTTCAGCTGTATCCATTCCCATTATTGTAAACATTGACGTATCTTACACTCAATTCCTTCCCAATTGTTGGCCATAAACCCTTCCTTCCCCAGCCACACACCCAGTATTTTAAACCCTTCCTTCCCCAGCCACACACCCAGTATTTTAAACCCTTCCTTCCCCAGCCACACACCCAGTATTTTAAACCCTTCCTTCCCCAGCCACACACCCAGTATTTTAAACCCTTCCTTCCCCAGCCACACACCCAGTATTTTAAACCTTTCCTTCCCCAGCCACACACCCAGTATTTTAAACCCTTCCTTCCCCAGCCACACACCCAGTATTTTAAACCTTTCCTTCCCCAGCCACACACCCAGTATTTTAAACCTTTCCTTCCCCAGCCACACACCCAGTATTTTAAACCTTTCCTTCCCCAGCCACACACCCAGTATTTTAAACCTTTCCTTCCCCAGCCACACACCCAGTATTTTACTCCACATTTAGAATATCTTGCTCAAGAGCAGCTACCTGGTCTTTCATGACCTTAATGGAGTTGTATACTGTTGACAAAAAAGTTTGATCTGGATTTTGCCGACATCCCACCACTGTCTCAAGGTCTGGTAAAAACCTCTCTCCTCCCTCCATGCTTCCCAGTACAGAGTAAAACCCTCTCTCCTCCCTCCATGCTTCCCAGTACAGAGTAAAACCCTCTCTCCTCCCTCCATGCTTCCCAGTACAGAGTAAAACCCTCTCTCCTCCCTCCATGCTTCCCAGTACAGAGTAAAACCCTCTCTCCTCCCTCCATGCTTCCCAGTACAGAGTAAAACCCTCTCTCCTCCCTCCATGCTTCCCAGAACAGAGTAAAACCCTCTCTCCTCCCTCCATGCTTCCCAGTACAGAGTAAAACCCTCTCTCCTCCCTCCATGCTTCCCAGTACAGAGTAAAACCCTCTCTCCTCCCTCCATGCTTCCCAGTACAGAGTAAAACCCTCTCTCCTCCCTCCATGCTTCCCAGTACAGAGTAAAACCCTCTCTCCTCCCTCCATGCTTCCCAGTACAGAGTAAAACCCTCTCTCCTCCCTCCATGCTTCCCAGAACAGAGTTCTTAAAGAAATATGACCGGTCCCTTTATAGAAGGTAAAATCTATCCAACCTGCCCCTGAAACCATGTTCCTCTTCACCTTTAGCCACGTATACATTAGAACCTGTGGAAAAGCCTCCCGCCAGGTATCAATAAGGTTGTGTTGTGAAATTACAGATCTTCAGGAGTCAGCTGAGGTTCATCAAAAAGAGCTTCAAGTCAGGAAAATAAGATGCAATATTAATTTTCTGCTTCTTTTAGTGTCAACTAGAAATTCATTTATTTTAGTCACTGAGTATGGTCTATTTTTAGCGTTCTGTCTTGACTCCGATGTATCACTCAGTGATTCCATATCCATTGTGTCGTACACAACAATATCTTCATATTCTTACTGCTGCTTGATTCCACTTCTTTACTCTAACCACCGTGCAAGAGTTCATCGCTTCCTTTCTCCAAAACGCGCATTCTCCGAGTGGGCGTGGCCTCACTCTCTGCCTCTGGACGTTCTCCTCATCCTGGCCTGTTTCCTCATACCCTCCTGGTTAGGCATCAGCCCGCCATCTGGATGCGACATTGGTGTAACAACACTCGACTCCAGCGTTGAGTCAAAAGACCTGCCCTCCCCCGCATCACCAACCAAAGGCTGAGCAACAGGAAGCATCATCTCTCCAGTCACCAAAGGTTGCACGGTGTCAAGCGCAACAGGCCATTCTCATCCTCCACCGGTGTCGGTTCATCCACTTCCCCAGTTTTTTGGACCTCTCCTTGCACTGGGAGAAAATCCACCGTTAGCAAACCTTGTGCACCAGCCTCCTCCAGATCATTCTCCGTTCCTCTCCCCTCGATGTCAGCTGCTGTGCCCGGTTCATTTATTGTTCTCTCTGGCTCTCCGACAGGAGGCTCACCGCCTCTTGCATTGCCCTCTTTCCCCTTGTCTTTATTGGGGCAGGTTTTCCTAACATGCCCCCGTTCACCACAAGCAAAACATTTCGGAGTCTCCGATGTAATAAAAATATATCATCCTTTCCGCCACTGTTGATTCGAAGAGCTATGTCGAGTGGCTCAGTTTGAGAATTCAAAATCATATATGTTTGTCTTCTGAAACATTCAATATGACTTATTTCCTCATCTTGAATTCCCAATGTTAGGAACTTAATAGGAGACATCAGCTTTCCATACCGTGACAGCATTCTCTCTAACATCTCATTCTAAAAAAAAAGGCGGACAGTTCGAAATGATTACTGTTTTTTGACGGCGATGACAGGGTAAAACAGGCATTAATCTCTCTTCTACTAGTTGGTTTACCATTGCAATTTCCGATAGAAAAAAACAAAAGCTTTGTTCATTCTTGAGGCGGCTATAATGTTTGGCCCGCCAACAACTTTTACAATCGCTTTCAGACATTGCTCCACCGATATCATTCGGAACGCACTTCGTCCATGCCTTGGTGTAATCGTCGGCCTGGGACTTCCGGTTGCTGCCATGGCTTCCTTAGCCAAAAGGTTTGTCTATTCAGACCTAGTTTTTTTTTTTAGGCACTAGGCCACGCCAAACAGTTTTTGGGATGCAGTGTAACCCATGAAAAACACCTGCTTCCGCTCCCGAGAGAGCGAGAACAGCACCATCATTTTGCACCGAGAGAGAGAGAGGGGGAGAGAGAGAGAGAGAGGGAGAGGGGGGGGAGAGTCTCCTTCCTGAGCGGTATGAAGTCTGCATGGTCCCATGGTGTTTATACTTGCATACTATTGTTTGTCCAGATGAACGTGGTACCTTCAGGTGTTTGGAAATTGCTCCCAAGAATGAACCAAACTTGTGGAGGTCTACAAAGGTTTTTTCCTGAAGTCTTGGCTGATTTCTTTTGATTTTCCCATGATGTCGAGCAAAGAAATACATCCAGAGGTACACCTCCAATTGACTCAAATTATGTCAATCAGAAGCTTCTAAAGCCATGACATCGTTTTCTGGAATTTTCAGTCAACTTAGTGTATCTAAACCTCTTACCCACTGGAATTGTGATATAGTGAATTATAAGTGAAATAATCTGTAAACAATTGTTGGAAGAATTACTTGTCATGCACAAAGTAGATGTCCTAACCAACTTACCAAAACTATAGTTTGTTAACATGAGTTTTAATGACTTCAACCTACGTTTGTGTAGACTTCTGAATTTGTATGTATGCATGTATCTTTTTTATAGTTATATATGTAATGATATATATATATATATGTAATGATATATATATATATATATATATATATATATATATATATATATATATATATATATATATATATATATATATATATATAATTTATTATTTTTATTTATTTTTTTCAATGTACTTTACTCAAACCAGTGAATATCATTTATTATAAATGAGATCATTAACTATCAGTTCTTGGAATATCCTGGGCTTATACTCTTCATATTTTGGTTCTAAAACAACAAATCTATAATTTCTTAAAAACATCAAGGGACAGGACATCATAATCCTACTGGAAACATGTTGTCATGGAGACATTGATACTCAGTGTTCCTCAGGCTATAGAGAAGGTTTACTACCATCAGACACCGTTGTCAGACCACAGACACCGTTGTCAGACCACAGACACCGTTGTCAGACCACAGACACCGTTGTCAGACCACAGACACCGTTGTCAGACCACAGACACCGTTGTCAGACCACAGACACCGTTGTCAGACCACAGACACCGTTGTCAGACCACAGACACCGTTGTCAGACCACAGACAGATCAATGTGTTTCTTAAGAAATTAACCTTCAATACTCATTCAAAAAAACAGCCCAATAATCTCTACAACATGAACCAATCGTACAGATGGGATCCAAACAGTGCAGAGAAACTCATTGAAACATTGACCTCGTGAAATGATGAACTCTATACAGGTCTTCAATAACTCACGATACCAAAACACTAAAGAAGGTGTCAGTTCTGCTCCTCAAAACATCATCTGCATCCAAACAGCATCAAAAGCACGTGAGAAAACCAAAGAAATGCAACATAGAAACAAAAAACTAAATGTTTCTGAAAAATGTTCTGATAACGAATGTAAAACAATTAGAAAACACTGAAGACAAACGTCAAATGAAAAACATACACTGACTAAAACAACCCAGAGATACACTATGAATACCTTGAAACTCTGGAACAGTAGAAACATACACTGACTAAAACAACCCAGAGATACACTATGAATACTGTGAAACTCTGGAACAGTAGAAACATACACTGACTAAAACAACCCAGAGATACACTATGAATACTGTGAAACTCTGAAACAGTAGAAACATACACTGACTGAAACAACCCAGAATAAACCCCAGGAAGAGTATCTGCTGCCTCAGATCCTAATGAACTAATGGGGATCCATAATAAATCCCAGGAAGAGAATCTGCTGCCTTGACAGGAACTAATGGGGATCCATAATAAACCCCAGGAAGAGTATCTGCTGCCTCAGATCCTAATGAACTAATGGGGATCCATAATAAACCCCAGGAAGAGTATCTGCTGCCTCAGATCCTAATGAACTAATGGGGTTCCATAATAAACCCCAGGAAGAGTATCTGCTGCCTCAGATCCTAATGAACTAATGGGGATCCCTAATAAACCCCAGGAAGAGTATGTTCTGCCTCAGATCCTAATGAACTAATGGGGATCCATAATAAACCCCAGGAAGAGTATCTGCTGCCTCAGATCCTAATGAACTAATGGGAATCCATAATAAACCCCAGGAAGAGTATCTGCTGCCTCAGATCCTAATGAACTAATGGGGATCCATAATAAACCCCAGGAAGAGAATCTGCTGTCTTGACAGGAACTAATGGGGATCCATAATAAACCCCAGGAAGAGTATCTGCTGCCTCAGATCCTAATGAACTAATGGGGATCCATAATAAACCCCAGGAAGAGTATCTTCTGCCTTGACAGGAACTAATGGGGATCCATAATAAACCCCAGGAAGAGTAGCTGCTGCATGGAGGAGTAGGTGAACGGATGATCTCCGTATGTGTGGTTCCCACCGTGAAGCATGGAGGAGTAGGTGAACGGATGATCTCCGTATGTGTGGTTCCCACCGTGAAGCATGGAGGAGTAGGTGAACGGATGATCTCCGTATGTGTGGTTCCCACCGTGAAGCATGGAGGAGTAGGTGAACGGATGATCTCCGTATGTGTGGTTCCCACCGTGAAGCATGGAGTAGGTGAACGGATGATCTCCGTATGTGTGGTTCCCACCGTGAAGCATGGAGAAGTAGGTGAACGGATGATCTCTGTATGTGTGGTTCCCACCGTGAAGCATGGAGGAGTAGGTGAACGGATGATCTCCGTATGTGTGGTTCCCACCGTGAAGCATGGAGGAGTAGGTGAATGGATGATCTCCGTATGTGTGGTTCCCACCGTGAAGCATGGAGGAGTAGGTGAACGGATGATCTCTGTATGTGTGGTTCCCACCGTGAAGCATGGAGGAGTAGGTGTGATGGTGCTTTGCTGGTGATACGGTCTGTAATTTATTTAGAATAAGGCACACTTAAACAGCATGTCTACCACAGAATTCTGCAGTGATAAACCATCCCATCTGGTTTGCACTTACTGGGACTATTATTTATTTTTTTCAAAAGGACAAAGACCCAAAACACACCTCCAGGCTGTGATGGAGTGCTGCATCAGATGACCTGGCTTCCACAATCACCTGACCTCAACCCAAATGAGATGGTTTGGGATGAGTTGGACTGTCAAGGCAAAGGGTGGCTACTTTGAAGAATCTAAAATATATTTTGATTTGTTTAACACTTTTTTTGGTTACTACATGATTCCAAATGTGTTATGTCATAGTTTTGATGTCTTCACTATTATTCTATAATGTAGAACATAGTAAAAAATAAAGGCGGAAGACAGTTTGAGTAAATGAGTAGCAAATACATAAGAAACGATGCACTGAGAAGAATGCTGGAGGATCAGCAGCTCTATCCAGTTTTAGGAATGCAGGAAGAGACCCATAGACCTCAAGAATGTAGGCAGATGTGGAGATGGTGGTCCCTAATTCAGCATAGCACAGGCCCCCCACTGTTGAGAACAACCAACACACAGACCAAATGATAAACGACAGTCCGACAGAACCAGCTTCCTTCACTACCCCGATGGGTGTCACGAATATCTCCGAACCGATGATGCTACCCACGATGATAGCGACGCCATTCAATAGAGCTAGTTGTTTTCAGTTCAACTGTGTTCTCCCCGGAGATGCTGCACATTTTACTCATATTTCTGCCAGTTGGGTTTGTGAGCGCACTGCCCTCCATCGGAGAAACCTCCTGTTCTGTAACCTGGACGCCTGATTCACCCGATGACTTCGAGGGTCCATTATTCTAACTTAAACAAGTTGAGAAAAATGTATTACAACTTATTTCAACCATTCGTGAATATTGCCATGAATAAAACCTACAAAAAGTTGGCTAGCTAAGTAGTCCTGTACAGTAGCAAGCTAGCTAAAGGTTTAAGAAGTTATATGGTGATGCCGCGTGGACTGGACTGGAAGCTACAAAGTAACTTGTCTACAATTCTGGAGTAACCGTCTGCTACGCCCACATATGTGATGCTGCTGATGGTTCTCCTATCTGTCTTTTGTGTATTTTCGTTCTGGCATTTTGCACCTGCCCTATGTTTTGTTGTTGTATCTGGTTGACAAAGAAATGTCCCCTCGGGGATCAATAAAGTATCTATCTATCTATCTATCTATCTATCTATCTATCTATCTATCTATCTATCTATCTATCTATCTATCTATCTATCTATCTATCTATCTATCTATCTATCTATCTATCTATCTATCTATCTATCTATCTATCTATCTATCTATATATATATATCTGCCCGTGACTTCGCAGCACGTTTTTGGACTCATTCAGCATCTTTTACATGCTTTAAGTACATTACCATTGAAAATGAAAGTTGATAGTTCAATTTATATTCCTAAAATAGAAAATGATTATTTCGCTTATTCCGGTTGATAAGACGCTGGTTGGACATGTTGATAAATAGCCCAATGTCAAAACACAGTTTTAACTTTCCAAATCAATAGCAAATATGCTGAAACAGTTCGTGATATATTGAAAACCTAAACATACTGTGCTATCTACACATACATTTGCAACAATATAATCATATTACTTAAATATTTTTTAAACAAGCACCTTATAAAGGGAACAGACCACTTTTTCTGTTAATTTAAAATGCATAAGATATTAACAGTGACAACGCTAGGTTGTGATGTAAGTGTTAGTTTCCTGGCCAGCAACTTTTATAGCGGGACTGCCCCGAATTTTCTTCGTTCAAAGTCCTGCGCATCCCAGCGTGTGTGACAATTAACAGTACAAAACATATTGATTGATCTGTTTTAAGTAATCAATCTTATGTCCTTGTGATGAATATAAACTTTTATACTAACATCACCAGTCTGAGGTAAAAATAATGTGTAATTCCACAAAATGTTATGGGTGAAAATACAAGCTTGTGTACGGTAGTAACAGACTGTCCACATTAGCGCAATATACAATAATTGAATATGACTAAATATATCAACATGTACTTTTAAGATAGTATATGTTGCCCACTCACTAACGATTTTAACCACGATGTCTATGTCTCACTAATTTAACCATTTAGAGTTTAAAATGCTCATACAATTTAACCAGGCGCTCTAGACTCGAGCCTCCATAGTGTCTGTGCATCCGACTGAACGCCTTACTTACTGCGCACACCCAAGTCTCTAAACCAGTGAGGGGACATTTCAACACATTTCAATTTTTCTCACAATGCTGCCCGCATGTCAATTTCATTTTAAATAAACAAAACTGATTGTAAATACTATGTAAAGGTGTTCAGTGTTTAATTGTACTGTACCTGACATACTATACAATTAACCTTTTATTTATGTGTGTTGCAGCCTTTTTTAATCTTATATAACATTTCTTGCAGTAATATATTAATTGTGTCTCTGATGACTCAGATCAGAGAACATTAAAACTAAATCAGTCACATTGGTGCCGTGACTCCCACCCACCTCATCCATCCAGGAAAATGAAATGTGTATCATTCTGTACATATTCTGATTCCAGCTACAGTAGCCTGTGAAGGTTGGGTGAGTGAAAATAAGGACAACCTTGCATCATGATGCAGAAGGGGGGAATGTATGTGTAACATTTGAATGTACACCCTGGGGAGTGATGCAGCCGCTGCAGATTTCCGGTCTACATTATTAGTGGATGGCGTTGCGCCCTCATCTCGCCGCCGTCCTCCGCTAGCTGTAGCCAAATGTTTCTCGAAGGTCGACTGCTGTCCTGGCTCCAGAGGACTCAGTGATTGAGAGCCATAGCGAAATGTAAGCTCTCGACTGTTTACTTCTTTAAATGTTGTGTTTATGATTGCATGAAGATGAATTAGGTCGCTTTCTGGGGTTTCATAGCTGGAGCAGGGCGGCCTAGGTCGGGCCAGCGGAACGGAGACCGTCGGCGGGGCCTCGACGTTTCTTTTCTCCCTGAATTAGCTCGCTAGGTAGCTGTGGTTAGTTTACACTTCTCTTTACATATGAACAACAGCATCCTTCTTCCAATATCACTACAGATACCTGTATAGGTAACTAAGTTAGAGATGCTGAGACTACGTCCAGTCACTAAAATGACACTGAACTACTATTTTCTCAAATTAAAACGTACAGTACATAATGTGGCTATACAAATTACCTTTTAAATTATTACAAATGTAAAACTGGGTGCAATATTATAAGTTAGCTAGCTAATATTTGGTCTGCAGCCACATTTTTTAGATACATAGCATTACCTAGCTATCTAGTTAGCTATCTAACCAAATTACGTGGGTTTGCTAACTAGCTAGTAGCAAACCCACGTAATTTGGTTAGATAGCTAACTAGATAGCTAGTCGGTTGGCTAAAGCAGATGTCTAATCTGAAAACATTTCCCCGAATGTATAATTCCAATAGCTAACTAATGTCTAGGTCTATAACGTCGCCGGCAACGAGCAGCACAGCTGTTAGCTAACGTTACTGTCTGCCTGCCTGTCTGTCTGTGTCTGCCTGCCTGTCTGTGTCTGCCTACCTATCTGCCTGTCTGTCTGTGTCTGTCTGCCTGCCTGTCTGTCTGTCTGTGTCTGCCTGTCTGTCTGTCTGTCTGTCTGCCTGTCTGTCTGTCTGTCTGTCATTCTGTCTGCCTGCCTGCCTGTCTGTGTCTGCCTGCCTGTCTGCCTGCCTGTCTGTGTCTGTCTGCCTGTCTGTCTGCCTGTCTGTCTGTCTGTCTGTCTGTCTGTTTGTCTGCCTGCCTGTCTGTGTCTGCCTGTCTGTCTGTCTGCCTGTCTGCCTGCCTGTCTGTCTGTCTGTCTGTCTGCCTGGGTTCCTCAGCACAATCCGCTGCAATCTCCTCATCTCGTTTTTGTGTAGTTACAGATTGTAACACCAGATAATGTTATTTAACTCCAACATTTGACAATTATACTGGTAGTTACAGGTGTGGCTATACAAAAGTAGTCAGATAATTTCACTAACCTGGCCATAATAGTTTCGTCCTTGATTTGTGGAAGCAGGAGTCTCATAAAATGACTGTCCGTTTTGAATACAAAAAAAATTATCCATTGTTAAAATAAATACCTTTTTGGCAACATGAAGTAATCCAACAATGTGTACACCGCCATCTTGTCTGTTTAAAATATTCTTCCATTGATTGGGACAGGTGGTACCGCATGTCATGAGGACAAACACCTGTCTCGATCAAGATAGAAAAACTGTTTATTTTAATAACTGAGCATTTTTATGAGACTCCTGTATCCATTTATTGAGAACAAAGATAGCATCGCCAATACCAGTTTAGTTCTCTGGTGACATGTTGTATAGACACCTGTAACTACCAATAAAGTATCCTATCTATCTATCTATCTATCTATCTATCTATCTATCTATCTATCTGTGTAATGATTAACATGTTGTATAGACACCTGTAACTACCAGTATAATGATTAACATGTTGTATAGACACCTGTAACTACCAGTATAATGATTAACATGTTGTATAGACACCTGTAACTACCAGTGTAATGATTAACATGTTGTATAGACACCTGTAACTACCAGTATAATGATTAACATGTTGTATAGACACCTGTAACTACCAGTATAATGATTAACATGTTGTATAGACACCTGTAACTACCAGTGTAATGATTAACATGTTGTATAGACACCTGTAACTACCAGTGTAATGATTAACATGTTGTATAGACACCTGTAACTACCAGTATAATGATTAACATGTTGTATAGACACCTGTAACTACCAGTATAATGATTAACATGTTGTATAGACACCTGTAACTACCAGTATAATGATTAACATGTTTTATAGACACCTGTAACTACCAGTATAATGATTAACATGTTTTATAGACACCTGTAACTACCAGTATAATGATTAACATGTTGTATAGACACCTGTAACTACCAGTGTAATGATTAACATGTTGTATAGACACCTGTAACTACCAGTGTAATGATTAACATGTTGTATAGACACCTGTAACTACCAGTGTAATGATTAACATGTTGTATAGACACCTGTAACTACCAGTGTAATGATTAACATGTTGTATAGACACCTGTAACTACCAGTGTAATGATTAACATGTTGTATAGACACCTGTAACTACCAGTGTAATGATTAACATGTTGTATAGACACCTGTAACTACCAGTGTAATGATTAACATGTTGTATAGACACCTGTAACTACCAGTGTAATGATTAACATGTTGTATAGACACCTGTAACTACCAGTGTAATGATTAACATGTTGTATAGACACCTGTAACTACCAGTGTAATGATTAACATGTTGTATAGACACCTGTAACTACCAGTGTAATGATTAACATGTTGTATAGACACCTGTAACTACCAGTGTAATGATTAACATGTTGTATAGACACCTGTAACTACCAGTATAATGATTAACATGTTGTATAGACACCTGTAACTACCAGTATAATGATTAACATGTTGTATAGACACCTGTAACTACCAGTGTAATGATTAACATGTTGTATAGACACCTGTAACTACCAGTATAATGATTAACATGTTGTATAGACACCTGTAACTACCAGTGTAATGATTAACATGTTGTATAGACACCTGTAACTACCAGTGTAATGATTAACATTTGTGGGGTTGAATCACATTATCTGGTTTGACATTTTGTAGCTAACCTTTAATCTGTAGTCTATGTCCATCTCTAAATGTATAAAATCCTAATACACAGTAGAATGCCAGTCGTTTTTTAAGAGTATTAATCCCACAGATTTGGTAATACCATTGCATTGCAGTTAAAAACAATGTACATACATGGATCCATTGCATAAAATATGTATAGGCTACATTTACATCATTTTCATTCCCCCTCTGTCTTTCCCTCTGTAGGGTTTCTGCCCTTTTACTAGTGGACAACCAGAGGTGTATCACCATTTACTAGTGGACAACCAGAGGTGTATCACCATTTACTAGTGGACAACCAGAGGTGTATCACCATTTACTAGTGGACAACCAGAGGTGTATCACCATTTACTAGTGGACAACCAGAGGTGTATCACCATTTACTAGTGGACAACCAGAGGTGTATCACCATTTACTAGTGGACAACCAGAGGTGTATCACCATTTACTAGTGGACAACCAGAGGTGTATCACCATTTACTAGTGGACAACCAGAGGTGTATCACCATTTACTAGTGGACAACCAGAGGTGTATCACCATTTACTAGTGGACAACCAGAGGCGTATCACCATTTACTAGTGGACAACCAGAGGCGTATCACCATTTACTAGTGGACAACCAGAGGCGTATCACCATTTACTAGTGGACAACCAGAGGCGTATCACCATTTACTAGTGGACAACCAGAGGCGTATCACCATTTACTAGTGGACAACCAGAGGCGTATCACCATTTACTAGTGGACAACCAGAGGCGTATCACCATTTACTAGTGGACAACCAGAGGCGTATCACCATTTACTAGTGGACAACCAGAGGCGTATCACCATTTACTAGTGGACAACCAGAGGTGTATCACCTATTGATAACAGACCAACAACCTTCGTTGTTAAGAGCCGGTAGAAAACACCCCTGTTTGACACCACCAGCCCAACCAAAACCTGCCCCCATAGCCGGGCCTTATTTGATACTCCTGGGCCTCCCCTCGCCCAGTCAAAACTGAATCAATACGTGCGAAGCAGCAGGATGACTGAGGCGTGGCAGCAGCAGCACGCAGTGGCCCCCCCACCCACCGTGGTGCACAACCTCCCCCCGGGCTCCGACAGCGCCCTGGGCTGTGCCGTGTACGGGATCGTCCTCCAGCAGGATGGGGCCTCCCTCCAGCAGCAGCCCCAGCACGGCCAGCAGCATGCCGTACCCGCCCAGCAGCCCTCCCTACAGGTAGGGGGCGAGGGAGGACACAAGTGCGGGGCCTGCGGCCACGACATATCCCACCTGGCTAATCCACATGAGCACCAGTGCATGGGTACCGGGGATCGGTCGTTCCAGTGTACACAGTGTATGAAGATCTTCAGCCAGGCCACTGATCTGCTGGAGCACCAGTGTGTGCAGGTGGAACAGAAGCCGTTTGTGTGCGGCGTGTGTAAGATGGGTTTCTCCTTGCTCACTTCGCTGGCACAGCACCACAATGCCCACAACAACGGCAACAACCCCATGAAGTGCTCCATCTGTGAGAAGACCTACCGCCCGGGCTCTGGGAACAACACCCCCACCTCTTCCGCTGCCAACCCGTCCACCGGTGAGGCCTCCAGTGGTGGGGCAGCGTGCGGAGCCTCAGCCCCTACGGCGTTTGAGGCTTCGGGACCAGACAGGCCATACAAGTGCTCAGTGTGCCACAAGGGCTTCCGGCATCTGTCTGAGCTGTCGCGACACGAGAGGGTGCACACGGGAGAAAAGCCCTACAAGTGTGATACCTGTGACAAGAGCTTCAGCCAGTCCTCTCACCTGGCCCACCACCAGCGGACCCACAGCTCCGAACGGCCCTACAAGTGTGCTGTCTGCGAAAAGTGCTTCAAGCACCGCTCACACCTTGTGCGCCACATGTACGCCCACTCCGGCGAGCACCTGTTCAAGTGCAATTTGTGCGAGATGCACTTCAAGGAGTCGTCGGAGCTCCTGCACCACCAGTGCCAGCCCACAGTGACCTCGGACAGGCCGTTCCGCTGCGGCTCGTGTGGGAAGGGCTTCAAGCGGCCTTCGGACCTGCGGCAGCACGAACGCACGCACTCCGAGGAACGGCCGTTCCAGTGCGAGGAGTGCCAGATGAGCTTCAAACAGCAGTATGCCCTGGTTCGCCACCGCCGCACTCACAAGAACCCAGCCGACCGGCCTTTTAAGTGCAACCTGTGTGACAAGGGTTTCCTGCAGCCCTCACACCTGCTGTACCACCAGCACGTCCATGGCATGGAGAGCCTGTTCAAGTGTGCTTCCTGCCAGAAGGGCTTCAGCCAATCCGGTGAGTTGCTCCGGCACAAATGCACCGGCTCAGGGTCGGCATCTGGGTCCATGTCTGCGGCCACGCCGGCGGTGGAGAAGCCCTACAAGTGTGATGTGTGTGGCAAAGGCTACAAGAAGAAGTCGACGCTCCAGCGCCACCAGAACTCCAGCTGCCAGGAGAAGCCGCTGAAGTGCTCCCTGTGCAATCGACGCTTCCTGTCACCATCTGAGTTTGTGACGCACCGCTGCGACCCGTCCCGGGAGAAGCCCCTGAAGTGCCCCGACTGCGAGAAGCGCTTCAAGTATTCCTCGGAGCTGCAACGTCACCGCCGCGTTCACACCGGGGAGAAGCCCTACAAGTGCTCCAGCTGCGACAAGAGCTTCAAACAGCGGGAACACCTGGTTAAGCACCAGGCAGTGCACTCGCGGGAAGCCCAGTTTAAGTGCGTGTGGTGCGGGGAGCGTTTTGTGAACCTGGGGGCCCTCCAGGAACACACGGTCCAGCACACTGCAGAGGGAGGTGGTTACCCTGTGGCCCCCTGCATACAGTGAGCAGGTCTGCTGCTGTTGAACCCCTGTAGAGTGTGATCACACACAATGACATGGAACGATGCCCACCAGGCATACAGCAACACTCTTACTGCCACCTTATTTGTATATAAACCACACATTCATTATTTACATTTAGCAACACACCCAAATACCTCCCCTCATAAACAATGGTAAAACTCTGCTTAATCCTAACCATGAAGTTATTATTGACACCTTCCTCACACCAAGGTAATCATGACCATGTTAATCAACTACCCATGACCCAGATCAACTAAAAACAGTACATCAACTACCCATGACCCAGATCAACTAAAAACAGTACATCAACTACCCATGACCCAGATCAACTAAAAACAGTACATCAACTACCCATGACACAGATCAACTAAAAACAGTACATCAACTACCCATGACACAGATCCACTGTGGTCATCTAGTTAGATGCAGGAAAATGCAACTTGAAAAGGATGTTACAATCTGAAAAGGCATTGGAAATGTATTCATGTTTCTAACATCACCTGGGGGGGGGGGGAAGGGTGTCTTATTCTCTGACTCCTTTATGGTCAAATTAATTTGCTGTGGTTTGGTTCAAGTTTAGGCCGCTCCACGTGTGGAACTCCCCCTTAACCCACTGGCTGGCTGTTAGTGATGGCCAATTAGTCCCACCCCTCATAGACCTAAATATATGTTTCTGCATGAGTATATTTAAGCAATATGGCCCGAGGGGGTGTGGTATATGGCCAATATACCACGACTAAGGGCTGTTCTTATGCACAATGCAATGCAGAGCCCTTAGCTGTGGTATATTGGCCATATACCACAAACACCTGAGGTGCCTTATGAACTGGTTACCAACGTAATTAGAGCAGTACAAATACATGTTTTGTCATACCCGTGGTATACGGTCTGATATACCACGGCTGTCAGCCAATCAGCATTCAGGGCTCGAACCACCCAGTTTATAATTGTGAAATATGTTTATATTTAGCATCACTGTTGTACTGTAGTAGCTTAGGTTTGACAAGTTATATCTTGTGTCTTCTTTGGAAATCTGTGGTAGATAAACTATTGCATCTTTGTACTAATAATAAATAGCAACTACTGTAGTATGTACCAAATATACCCGTAACCGGGTCAATGGGAATATTTCCCACATTCTGGACTACTTTGGCTCCCTAAGAAACACATACCATGTCTCTCTGTCAACGTGTACAGGGACTGGCCGACCATGCTCACAACCTGCTAACATGGTAACAAACGTCGTGGTAGACGTAGCAAAATGTGTTGGTTCTGCTACCTGCTTTTCTACCCAGTTGGGTTGAGATTGTTTGTGTTTTTATTTAAGCAAAAAGGGTGTGGAGGACACACTCCGGTCCAGTGGCATTGTCTTCCGACAGGTGGCATCATTCCTACGCAGCGCTCGTCCCTCAACCGACAGAGCAGACTGTTCGTCGTAAGACAATGGCCCAGTGGTTTTGTTTTAAGCCAGAAATGTCTACGTCTGGATTTCAAAGTGTTATCGCTTCACCTAGCAGTTATTGTGTGAGTTTTTAAAAAAGCACAGAAATCTCTTTATCATAACTTCCATTTGGACATGTTGGCCTTGGTTTGTGCCTGGGAGGTCTTCATGTAAACCCAGCCTAGTTAGGGTCCCAATTGCACAAATTGTTCCTCTGTTGCCCCTGAAATAGCTGTGAGGGATTTTATGTTAGTAAGTCTAAATGTTGAGGTGTGAAAAAAAAAGTGATTATGTATGCAAGTTTATACATTATGTTTTTTTATATTGTTTTACGGTAGTGTATTTAAAAAAAGAAACCATATGCTCAAAATTTGTATTTGGAATGAGGATTTGAAACTGAACGGTTAGGAGTGAGAATGTTATGAGGTATTTGCATCGCAAATGGCATCCTAGTTCCTATATAGTGTACACCTTTTGACCCGGTTCTGTGGTCAAAAGTAGCGCACTATATAGGGAATAGGGTGCAATTTGGGAAGAAGTTGATGTTTGAACTGGGTGGGATTTTGAGATAGTCAAGCACTTTGTCTGCAGCTAGACTATGAGCATGTTTGACATTGCAGCTGACTTTAAAGGCGTGACTGACTAATTTACAAAACACCTTGAATCATAATTAAACTACTCAATATTATTTGCAGATCAGTCAGTCGGTCACAATTTCCCCACGATGCATCACGGTTTTGATGCTCTCGACAGGCCTAAGCCTTCTGCATACCAATGCTGGTCAAATATGTCCTGGTCTGTGCTTCTGCCTCTGCTGCCCTCAATCTTTGTCACCTGGGAGATTTAGATGATAACACCATTCCGTGTGGCTTAATCTGTGTAGGCTACATTCAATCTTGAATATATGTACAGTATATCATGTTCATATACACTGCACTAACAAAATAAACAAATCTTACAATATTAGTGTTTTACTTTTCACATAACAGTATTTGTGTTTACTTAATACTGTCCAGTGTAAATTAACACACACTTGAGGGGCAAAGTGCTACTAGTCCTAACAGGAAGTTGTCTCATAAACAAACACATTACTCAAATGCACATAGAAATGTTGTCCACAAGGTTCACATTGCTTAATTATCAGGTACCTAGGTGGAATTATAACACACTTGAAAGGAAACTAAACTACATGTGAATATCGAGTGATCATGAGACTATTTTTGGTACGTATTTCAAGTTTTCACTAGATATTTTACATGTACATTTACTTTGTCAAATAATATATAGTTATGTATCAATACAGCAATTGCTAGGTTAGAAATCTGTGATGTATCTTCATACGAAACCAAACAACAGCTGCCCTACAGGACACTAGTGATCTTTGGGCCGCTAACACTTAAATAGTGGCTACAATGTTGCGTTCGGGGGTCACTGGCGACTACTTCCGGGGTCACTGGCGACTACTTCCGGGGTCACTGGCGACTACTTCCGGGTGATGTTTTTTTGTTGCAGCGGAGTCGCAGCAGTTACGACTTGAACGACGGTGTCTTCTTAGAATGAACACTTAGCTAAACCCGTTAGCCTGCTCAAATATATATTCAGCGGTTTGAAGTGTAATATTTTCAGGCGTCTTCTCTGATGCCACCGCGCGCCCAAATACATGTCGCTGGACTTCCTACCCGAGTGCGCTGCTAGCTAGCAGGCTAGCTAACGACAATCATTTATACAGTAACGTACAGGTAGCGAGACGGATTTCACGTCTTTACTACATCAACCGACCATTGTTAAATAACGTATTATCGCCACTCAAGCTTGCTGTTTGACATTGTATTTATGGTGGCTTATTGTATTCGTTTACGTTAGTCTTGTGATGAACACGGGGGCCCCAACTTAGCTGGTTAGCATATAGGCTAACTAGCTAACTTATCTTGCTTATCCCAGAGGGGTATGTCCAATTAAATTAGCTTGCCCAGCTCTCGGCCTCGTAAATACATTTTTAAACAATTTATCTATTTGAGTTACTAACCAGATACCGTTAGTTAATTAACTAGCTGTCCGATATTGAATCCCTATTGCCGATAGTGTTAGTCTACCTCTTCCTCGTTCCACCTTCTCCCGCCGCCTCCCTGAAACTGGCGGTCCACAACAGCATCTTGCCAAACAGGCTGTTCAGGGGCATCAGACACTCACTCATCGTAGCTTTGACAATCCGCACAGCAAGTGCTGCCGACTGCGGTCACCAACCACGGACGAAAGTAGGCCAAACCAATGTTAAGCCATCTTACACGGAGTTAACGAAATCTAGGGTCCTCGAAAGTCTGTGTGCTGCCTAACAATTTCGCGCCAAGAAGAGTAGTATTGTTGTGGAAGGTGAGCCCCATCAGCACTGGACGTCCAAGCTCGCGATGCCCCCTCCTACGGTCAGCAGTAAAGCTCGGGTCTACACCGATGTCAACACGCAGAAGAGCAGGGAATACTGGGACTACGATGCACACGTGCCAAGCTGGAGGTACAGGAAGATCTATCTATTGTACTAACTGTTACTAGGGTTCTCCACTTCAAATCTTGGAGAGCTGTGTGTGCAGGCTTTCATTCCAACCCTACAGGGTTTGATCAAATGCCTGTTTATCAACCAGTTGCTCTTCAGGACAGGAGTTGGGAGAACCCTGTTGTAAATGTGTATGATCCCTTCTAGATGTATATAATCCTGTCTGGTAACACACTGCATGCATGAACTCCTACCATTTCCCGCTGGTCTCTTCTCATGATTCTCTTGTCTCTCTGCAGTAATCAGGACAACTACCAGTTGGTGCGTAAGCTGGGCCGAGGGAAATACAGTGAGGTGTTTGAAGCCATCAACGTCAGCAACAATGAGAAAGTGGTGGTTAAAATCCTCAAGGTGAGCAGCTGTCATTTGATGTGTTTTCAATGTTTTTGGTAGGAGTGTATATTATGGAGGTGATAGGGCCCTCAACCTAGGCATGTGGCCCCTGCCTGAAACAGTTGGCCTTCTATTGGCTTAAGTCGCTCCCTGTTTAGGTCCAATTGTTTCAGTTTGGTTCCAGTGAATACAACCCTGCCTGGTTGAGGCTTAGAGGGTCTTTTGTTGTTCTACATCTGGAAATGAATTACTTATCAACTGTTTCAGCCCGTCAAGAAGAAGAAAATCAAGCGAGAGATTAAGATCCTGGAAAACCTGCGTGGTGGAACCAACATCATCCGCCTGGTGGACACAGTGAAGGATCCTGTGGTATGTCTCTCATAGAAATATAATCTATAGAAGGGGCATAGAGCTTCTAACACTCACAGATTGACTGGTAAACTCGCAATGGCTGACAGTCAACCCATTATGCCATCAATGACTTGAGGCCTATTCTGTATATTATATTTATATGGTCTCTCCGGTCAGCCCCAGTACTCCATTGGGTGCATGTTTATTTGTATTTAAGGACCTCCCCTACATGAAAAGGGAAATAATGAGCTCACAGTGAGGTGCTAACTAACAGATTTACATTAGAGTCATTTAACAGATTATTATCCAGAGCCTCTCACAGTTAGTTCATTCATCTTAACCAGGTAAGACAACCACGTCATAGTAAGTCAAACTTTTCCTCAAAGCTGCTATCATTACAGATAGAGGTAAACTCTAGAATGAGAGAATACCCTGAAGAGGTCTATTTAGACAATGTTGGTAAATCCGCAAGCAAGGAGAGGATGAGTGTAAGACCTTTTTCATGCTAATTTCTTTCCAGTCACTTTATTTGCATTTAGGGGTGTGCTGCTCTGCTTTTGTTGAAATGTGTGCTTGTGATTGGATGTCTTCAACAATATAACTCTCTCACTGCCGTCTTTATTTTTAATAATAAAGGATGCATTCTCCCTTCTGTCTTTGCAGTCTAGAACACCAGCACTTGTCTTTGAGTGCATCAATAACACAGATTTTAAGGTACTGATGTTTGAGCATATGCATTCATTTGAAACTACTACAAAAAACATTAATGTAAAGTTACTGATCCCTAAGGTAGTTGTGTGTTTGAAACGTTAACAGACATGGAAATATACTGATATCATATAACAAATACTTATCTCTTTAACAGGTAAACATTTTGAAAGTACAGTGCATTCGGAAAGTATTCAGACCACTTTTTCCGAATTTTGTTACGTTACAGCCTTATACTAAAATGGACTATGGATTAAATTGTATTTTCCCCTCATCAATCTACACACAATACCCAATAATGACAAAGCAAAAACATGTTTGCAAATGTATTAAAAATAAACTGAAATATCACATTTACAGAAGTATTCAGACCCTTTACTCAGTACTTTGATGAAGCACATTTGACAGCGATTACAGCCTTGAGTCTTCTTAGGTATGACGCTACAAGCTTGGCACACCTGTATTTGGGGAGTTTCTCCCATTCTTCTCTGCTGATCCTCTCAAGCTCTGTCAGGTTGGATGGGGAGCGTCTCTGCACAGCTATTTTCAGGTCTTTCCAGAGATGTTCGATCAGGTTCAAGTCTGGTCTCTGGCTGGGCCACACAAGGACATTCAGAGACTTGTCCCGAAGCCACTCCTGTGTTGTCTTGGCTGTGTGCTTAGGGTTGTTGTCCTGTTGGAAAGTGAACTTTGGCCCCAGTCTGAGGTCCTGAGCGCTCTGGAGCAGGTTTTCATCAACTACTTTGCTCCGTTCATCTTTCCTTCAACCCTTCCTAGTCTCCCAGTCCCTGCCGCTGGAAAAACATCTCCACAGCATGCTGCTGCCACCACCATGCTTCACCGTAGGGATGGTGCCAGGTTTCATCTAGGCGTGACACTTGGCATCAGGCCAAATTGTTCAGTCTTGGTTTTATCTGACCAGAGAATGTTTCTCATGGTCTGAGTCCTTTAGGTACCTTTTGGCAAACTCCAAGCGGGCTGTTGTGTGCCTTTTACTGAAGAGTGGCTTCCATCTGATCACTCTACAATAAAGGCCTAATTGATAGTGTTGCAGAGATGGTTGTCCTTCTGGAAGGTTCTCCAATCTCCACAGAGGAACTCTGGAGGTCTGTCAGAGGGACCATCAGGTTATTGGTCACCTCCCTGACCTTGGCCCTTCTTCCCCGATTGCTCAGTTTGGCTGGGCGGCCAGCTCTAGGAAGAGTCTTGGTGCTTCCAAACTTCTTTCATTTAAGAATGATGGGGACCACTGTTTACTTGGGGATCTTCAATGCTGCAGAAACATCTACCTTGACACAATCCTGTCTCTGAGTTCTATGGGCAATTCCTTTGAACTCTTGGGTTGTCTTTTGCTCTGACATGCAATGTCAATCATGGGACCTTATATAGACAGGTCTGTGCCTTTCCAAATAATGTCAAATTAATTGAATTTACCCACAGGTGGACAAGTTGTAGCAAAAATCTCAAGGATGATTAATGGAAGCAGGATGCACCTGAGATCAATTTCGAGTCTCATAGCAAAGGGTCTGAATACTTATGTAAATAAGCTATTTTTTTCTACATTTGCAAACATTTATATAAACCTGCATTTGCGTTGTCATTATGGGGTGTTGTGAGTAGATTGAGGAATTTTTTTCTTTAATCCATTGTAATGTAACAGTGGAAAAAGTGAAAGGCTATGAATACTTTCTGAATGCACTGTAGTTAACCTTTTTTTGTTTAATCTCATTCACAGGAGCTTTACCAGAAGTTAACAGACTTTGATATTCGTTTCTACGTGTACGAGCTTCTCAAGGTAAGGGAAGCTGGCAGGTCCCCATGCGTTGCTCTGTTGCATCCCTCTTAAAATAATTTGGCTTTAAATGGTTTACATTTGACATTTTTTGTGCAAGAGGGCCTGGAAAGACTCTTCAGATAAAGACTGTAGTCTAGACTAATGCGTTGTCTCGTCTCCTACAGGCTCTGGACTACTGCCATAGCATGGGGATCATGCACAGGGATGTGAAACCACACAACGTCATGATCGACCACCAGATGAGAAAGGTAGCCAGCCATCTTCATTTAGCCTTTTATTTAAACTGCTTATTCTCATTGAGATACAATCTGGAAAGACCTTGGAGCAACAAACTTTCCCTCTGTCAGGGTTGGGATTTCTACATTTCCTGATTAATCAGGAATTCAATTTTTTGCTCACACCATCCTCTATTCATACATAATGGAAATTGTCCCGCCCCTAAACAATATCCTCTTTATGTCCTGGTTCTCTACAAGGTTAAAGGTATCTTATTTAACCTTTATTTTATCAGGGAGTCATACTGAGACCAAGGTCTGTTTTACAGATGAACCCTGAATGACAGAAATACACACATCAAAATACAAACATCAAGCAGAAAGAAAACCTGGTCATTAAACAGTCCTCAGTAATCAGGTCCTGAATCAGCTTTCTGAACTAGAGGCACCAAAACATCACATGTAAGAGGTGTGACGCTTGGCATTTTCACCACAAATACGGTGAAAACAACTAAAAGCAGATTTTTACCTAATTTCCAGAGTTGGCCATCCCTGAGACCGGGTTGGTAACTCATGTCTAAAGGTTAGTAATGATGTTAGGAACAGTAGGAGTTTTTGTAAAACCAACCTTCTGGTAGAGAATGGAGTGATGAGTACTAAAACTGTCAACCTTAATAAATCAAATAATTTTATGTCACATGCGCCGAATACAACAGATGTAGACTTTACTGTGTAATGTTTACTTACGAGGCCTTAACCAACAATGCAGAGTTAACAAGAAGACTACATACAAGGACTAACGCTTCCAATATACTTATGTAAATAAGATGTTTCTGGGTTTAATTTGCAAAAGTGATTTAATCTTTTTTTTTTTTTTTACTTTGACATTATGGGGTATGGTATGTAGATGATTTTGAATTCAGGATGTAGCAAAATGTGGATGAAGTCGAGGGATATGGGATCTTTCTAAAGGCACTGTAGCTAGGGTGTAACTCCGGGTTAAAGGTCATCAGGATGGATAATGCAGCGTGTGTGTGGAGTCCAGTGAGTGTGCACACAGCCAGTGTAATAAAACAAAGGGTTTAATCCAAATAGTCTGGTTAGCCGTTTGATTAACTGTTCAGCACAGGGTTTCCGTGAGCCGGAAACTGATAGTGCTGGCACCGGCTAATTGTCCGGGAGAAGTAATACTATTCAGCCTATTCATTGATGGAAATACCAGTCGATGGAAATACATTTGACTGGTCTATAGGTTAATTTGCATACATTTTTTTTGTAATTAAATTGGCGAGTGTGTACAGTATATTAGTTATGGATCTTATCTATCGCACACGTACAGTGTATGGATACAGAGCCTTTGAGCGGAAAGTCTGTCAGACATCATCTAACAGCAAATGCAGAGGCAACGGAAGGCAGGCTTCATCAGCGCGTCATACACCACTTTGCAAAGATCTGGAGGCAGTACGCATTTTGAAAACATATACTTAATTGTTTGAAACCTGAATGTTTTATTACATTATGAGGCATGTCTTGCCTTGCTTCAAAGTAGCCAACATCAGACCATATCCTTGGAGGCAATTTATTTTATATCTACTTTCTTTCGTTGTCCAGAAGCCAAAGACACAGTCCTAGTCATATTAGCAACCCACGCTAGTTGTTGACTCAGTCCTAGTCATATTAGCAACCCACGCTAGGTGTTGACACAGTCCTAGTCATATTAGCAACCCACGCTAGGTGTTGACACAGTCCTAGTCATATTAGCAACCCACGCTAGGTGTTGACACAGTCCTAGTCATATTAGCAACCCACGCTAGTTGTTGACACAGTCCTAGTCATATTAGCAACCACGCTAGTTGTTGACTCAGTCCTAGTCATATTAGCAACCCACGCTAGGTGTTGACACAGTCCTAGTCATATTAGCAACCCACGCTAGGTGTTGACTCAGTCCTAGTCATATTAGCAACCCACGCTAGTTGTTGACACAGTCCTAATCATATTAGCAACCCACGCTAGGTGTTGACACAGTCCTAGTCATATTAGCAACCCACGCTAGGTGTTGACACAGTCCTAGTCATATTAGCAACCCATGCTAGGTGTTGACACAGTCCTAGTCATATTAGCAACCCACGCTAGGTGTTGACACAGTCCTAGTCATATTAGCAACCCACGCTAGGTGTTGACACAGTCCTAGTCATATTAGAAACCCACGCTAGTTGTTGACACAGTCCTAGTCATATTAGCAACCCACGCTAGTTGTTGACACAGTCCTAGTCATATTAGCAACCCACGCTAGGTGTTGACACAGTCCTAGTCATATTAGCAACCCACGCTAGGTGTTGACACAGTCCTAGTCATATTAGCAACCCACGCTAGGTGTTGACACAGTCCTAGTCATATTAGCAACCCACGCTAGGTGTTGACACAGTCCTAGTCATATTAGCAACCCACGCTAGGTGTTGACACAGTCCTAGTCATATTAGCAACCCACGCTAGGTGTTGACACAGTCCTAGTCATATTAGCAACCCACGCTAGGTGTTGACACAGTCCTAGTCATATTAGCAACCCACGCTAGGTGTTGACACAGTCCTAGTCATATTAGCAACCCACGCTAGGTGTTGACACAGTCCTAGTCATATTAGCAACCCACGCTAGGTGTTGACACAGTCCTAGTCATATTATCAACCCACGCTAGTTGTTGACACAGTCCTAGTCATATTAGCAACCCACGCTAGGTGTTCCATATTAGATCTCTCCTTTTTCTAACGGATATTGTCATCTGTCACATGAAACCGCTCACATGTGCCGTGCGCTTTTGACAACTGTGTTTTCCCGCTTATTTACATAATTTATTTACTTATTTCATTTAGCAGACTCTCCTGTCCAAAGTGACTTACAGTAGTGAGTGCAAACATTTTTCATACTTTTCTCTAACTGGTCCCCTGTAGGAATCGAACGCGTGCTTATTATAAACTGCATCTAACAGTGGCAGCTGCGTTAATATAGTTCAGGGTTCTCCAGCCATGTTCCTGGAGAACTACCTCCTTTAGGGTTAAACTCCAGTCCTAATCTAGCACACCTTATTCTAATAAGTTACAACTGGGGTTAGAGTGAACTTACAGGAGCGATAACCTACAGGAGGGTAGCTCTCCAGGAACACGGTCATACCACCGTCCGACACATAGTGAAAAATACTTTACAATTTACTTACAGTACCAGTCAAAAGTTCGGACACCTACTCATTCCTGGGTTTTTAACACTGTTTTGGTTACTGCATTATTCTATGTGTTATTTCATAGTTTTGATGTCTTCACTATTATTCTACAATGTAGAAAATTGTCAAAATAAAGAAACCCTTGAATGAGTAGGTGTCCAAACTTTTGACTGGTACTGTACATTTTAAAAACATTAACATGTAGTGTGTGTTCATCTATCAGTTCCTCATACATGTCAGTACATATACACAACAAGTAGGTTGTTTTGGCTTGTTATGTGAGATGGAAGGGTGTTCCATGCATTCATGGCTCTGTATAATACTGTACATTTCTTAGAGTTTGTTCTGGACCTGGTGACTGCTGGCGTGTGCGTGCGTGTGTGTAAGTTGACTATGCAATTCCAAATGTTTCTTATAAAAAAATGTATAAAAGTCTTCCTTAACTCTCAGCCAAGAGGGACTGGCATGCATAGTATTTATATCAGCCCTCTGATTACAATGAAGAGCAAGACGTGCCACTCTCTTCTGGGACAGCTGCAGATTAACTAGGTCCTTCTTTGCAGCACTTGACCATATGACTGGACAATAATCAAGATAAGATACAACTAGAGCCTGCAGGACTTGCTTTGTGGAGTGTGGTGTCTTTTTATTACGGACAGACGTCTCATCTTTACAACTATTGAATCTATACTGAACAAAAATATAAGTGCAACAATTTCAAAGATTTTACTGAGTTAGTTAATAAAGGAAATTAATTCGTTAGGCCTTAATGTGGATTTCACATGGCTGGGAATACAGGTATGCATCTGGTCACAGATACCTTGTAAAACCATAAATAAGGAGGTGGGTGTGGATCAGAACCAGCCAGTATCTGGTGTGACCATAAGGCGGTAGGGGTGTGGATCAGAACCAGTCAGTATCTGGTGTGACCACCATTTGCCTCATGCAGCACAACATCTCCTTCTCATAGAGTTGATCAGGCAGTTGATTGTGGCCTGTGGAACGTTGTCCTACTCCTCCAATGGCTGTGGGAAGTTGCTGGATATTGACAGAACTGGAACACGCTGTCGTACGCGTTGATCCAAACATGCTCAATGGCTGACATGTCTGAGTATGCAGGCCATGCAAGAACTGGGACTTTTCCAGGAATTGTGTACAGATCCTTGCAACATGGAGCTGTGCATCCTCATGCTGAAACATGAGGTGATGGCGGCAGGTGAATGGCACGACAATGGGCCTCAGGATCTCGTCACGGTATCTCTGTGCATTCAAATGTCCGTCGATAAAATGTTGTTTGTTGTCCGGAGCTTATGCTTGCCCATACCATAACACCACCGCCACCATGGGGCACTCTGTTCACAACGTTGACTTCAGCAAACCGCTCGCTCACACAGCACCTTACACGCAGTCTGCAGTTGTGAGGCCGGTTGGACGTACTGCAAAATTCTCCAAAATGATGTCGATGGCTTATGGTAGAGAAATGAACCTTTAATTCTCTGGCAGCAGCTCTGGTGCACATTCATGCAGTCAGCATGCCAATTGCACACTCCCTCAATTTGAGACATCTATGCAATTGTGTTGTGTGACACAACTGCACATTTTAGTGGCCTTTTGTCCCCAGCACAAGGTGCATCTGTGTAATGGTCATGCCATTTAATCAGCTTCTTGATATGCCACACCTATCTTGCTAAAGGAGAAATGCTTACTAACAGGGATGTAAACAAATTTGAGAGAAATAAGCTTTTTGTGCATTTTGGAAAATGTTATTTCAGCTCATGAATCATGGGACTAACACTTTATTTTTGCTTAATGTTTGTCTAATGGGTTGGAGTGAACCTACAGGAGGGTAGCTCTTCAGGAACACTGGAAACCCCTGATATAGATGTCGCCATAGTCTAGGACCGGTAGGAACATTGACTGAATAATCTGCTTTTTAATATTTAGTGAGAGGCATGACCTATTTCTATAGAAGAAGCCCATTTTTTATGTTATGATCAACACATTCCTGCCCTGTTCCCTACTAATCTAGGCCAGTGTTTCCCAAATAGCTCGCCTCATAGCAGCCATAGCTGCAGCTCATTGCTCCTGGGTCAGAGGCAGAGCATCAGCACTGTTGTTGGTCAGGAGGGTCACAGCGGGTGCGTCTCATATCTCCTTTCTTCTGAAGTGTACACTTGTTTTTTAACCTCTTACAAACATCCGCAAGTCTCTCAAGCTTACATTCTGTTTTGCTACACGGATCCAGCAGGAATCATTCTGGAAATACAAGGCTACACTCGTTCACAGCTTCCCACAAATATAAAGGCATTTGATTGGAGGATGCATAGATTAGTGGGAGTTTCCACCAAATTTCTTACGGCACTCTTTTCCTTTTAGAATCAGTGAAGGGATGTGAACAAGGTCACACTTTGGGAGGAAGAAGAGGTACTTGGCACACATCCAGAGAGGAAACGCCTTATGAAGTTAAATGGGTCATGTTATGGCACCAAAACGCTGTGATGCTGGAGGGGGTCCAGGGTGGGGCGGGCTGTCTTGGTTCTGTTTAGCCACCAGGTGGCAGTAGTGGAGCTGCAGCAGCAGAACACAACGCTGCTGTCCTTGATTAAAGATGCACTATGCAGAAATTGCTCCTTAATTTCCTGGTTGCTAAAATTCTAATTAGTCTAATTTCAGTTTGTGACAAAACAAGCAGGTATAGTGCAGAGAATCATTGTTCCTTCTAGTATAGTGCAGATAATCATTGTTCCTTCTAGTGTAGTGCAGATAATCATTGTTCCTTCTAGTGTAGTGCAGAGAATCATTGTTCCTTCTAGTATAGTGCAGAGAATCATTGTTCCTTCTAGTATAGTGCAGAGAATCATTGTTCCTTCTAGTGTAGTGCAGATAATAATTGTTCCTTCTAGTGTAGTGCAGATAATCATTGTTCCTTCTAGTGTAGTGCAGATAATCATTGTTCCTTCTAGTGTAGTGCAGATAATCATTGTTCCTTCTAGTGTAGTGCAGAGAATCATTGTTCCTTCTAGTGTAGTGCAGAGAATCATTGTTCCTTCTAGTGTAGTGCAGAGAATCATTGTTCCTTCTAGTGTAGTGCAGAGAATCATTGTTCCTTCTAGTGTAGTGCAGAGAATCATTGTTCCTTCTAGTGTAGTGCAGAGAATCATTGTTCCTTCTAGTGTAGTGCAGAGAATCATTGTTCCTTCTAGTGTAGTGCAGAGAATCATTGTTCCTTCTAGTGTAGTGCAGAGAATCATTGTTCCTTCTAGTGTAGTGCAGAGAATCATTGTTCCTTCTAGTGTAGTGCAGAGAATCATTGTTCCTTCTAGTGTAGTGCAGAGAATCATTGTTCCTTCTAGTGTAGTGCAGAGAATCATTGTTCCTTCTAGTGTAGTGCAGAGAATCATTGTTCCTTCTAGTGTAGTGCAGAGAATCATTGTTCCTTCTAGTGTAGTGCAGAGAATCATTGTTCCTTCTAGTGTAGTGCAGAGAATCATTGTTCCTTCTAGTGTAGTGCAGAGAATCATTGTTCCTTCTAGTGTAGTGCAGAGAATCATTGTTCCTTCTAGTGTAGTGCAGAGAATCATTGTTCCTTCTAGTGTAGTGCAGAGAATCATTGTTCCTTCTAGTGTAGTGCAGAGAATCATTGTTCCTTCTAGTGTAGTGCAGAGAATCATTGTTCCTTCTAGTGTAGTGCAGAGAATCATTGTTCCTTCTAGTGTAGTGCAGAGAATCATTGTTCCTTCTAGTGTAGTGCAGAGAGTCATTGTTCCTTCTAGTGTAGTGCAGAGAGTCATTGTTCCTTCTAGTGTAGTGCAGAGAGTCATTGTTCCTTCTAGTGTAGTGCAGAGAGTCATTGTTCCTTCTAGTGTAGTGCAGAGAGTCATTGTTCCTTCTAGTGTAGTGCAGAGAGTCATTGTTCCTTCTAGTGTAGTGCAGAGAGTCATTGTTCCTTCTAGTGTAGTGCAGAGAATCATTGTTCCTTCTAGTGTAGTGCAGAGAATCATTGTTCCTTCTAGTGTAGTGCAGAGAATCATTGTTCCTTCTAGTGTAGTGCAGAGAATCATTGTTCCTTCTAGTGTAGTGCAGAGAATCATTGTTCCTTCTAGTGTAGTGCAGAGAGTCATTGTTCCTTCTAGTGTAGTGCAGAGAATCATTGTTCCTTCTAGTGTAGTGCAGAGAGTCATTGTTCCTTCTAGTGTAGTGCAGAGAGTCATTGTTCCTTCTAGTGTAGTGCAGAGAGTCATTGTTCCTTCTAGTGTAGTGCAGAGAATCATTGTTCCTTCTAGTGTAGTGCAGAGAATCATTGTTCCTTCTAAACCGCAGTGAAATACATTTTCCATAACCAATAATATTGTATTTTCATCTGTTTGAAGCTGGTGTACAAAACCGAAAGTAAAAGATGAAAAAACAAAACTTAAGAACTGGAAGCATAGAAATAACACACATGGAATAGATCTACAACGTATTAGACTTGATTTCAATGAGTGACAGATCTATAACACATTTCTATATGAATTTGGTCGGTTCGCCCAAGAAGTTTAATATTGCAGCTTTATGGTTCTATATATCCTTTTTTTCCCCAATTCAATAACCAAATGAAGGTTTAATTTATGAATTGAAAATTAGCTATTAATATTCAGACTATTTTAAAATCATGAATTGAATTCCGTTACCTACTGAACTGGAACTTGAATTGATCCCAAACCTACTGTAGATCCGTAGTTCCCAGATGGCCCACTATTTGGTGGCTCAGAAGGACATTTGAAAGGCTTAGAAGGCAGGTTAGCATAGTTCAGAACAGGAAGCCCTGATACTGTAGATGTCACACTGCTACAAAGCCCTCTAATTCCTCTCTGTCTCTGTCTGTCTCTCAGCTGCGTCTCATAGACTGGGGTCTGGCTGAGTTCTACCACCCAGCTCAGGAATACAACGTCAGGGTGGCCTCCCGTTATTTTAAAGGCCCAGAGCTACTAGTGGACTATCAGGTACACACTAGTTATTATCATACATCACACTAGTTATCATACATCACACTAGTTATTATCATACATCACACTAGTTATCATACATCACACTAGTTATCATACATCACACTAGTTATTATCATACATCACACTAGTTATCATACATCACACTAGTTATTATCATACATCACACTAGTTATCATACATCACACTAGTTATCATACATCACACTAGTTATTATCATACATCACACTAGTTATTATCATACATCACACTAGTTATTATCATACATTACACTAGTTATTATCATACATCACACTAGTTATTATCATACATCACACTAGTTATTATCATACATCACACTAGTTATTATCATACATCACACTAGTTATTATCATACATCACACTAGTTATTATCATACATCACACATCAATACATCATGATACACTAGTTATTATCATACATTACACTAGTTATTATCATACATTACACTAGTTATTATCATACATTACACTAGTTATTATCATACATTACACTAGTTATTATCATACATCACACTAGTTATTATCATACATCACACTAGTTATTATCATACATTACACTAGTTATTATCATACATTACACTAGTTATTATCATACATTACACTAGTTATTATCATACATCACACTAGTTATTATCATACATCACACTAGTTATTATCATACATTACACTAGTTATTATCATACATCACACTAGTTATTATCATACATCACACTAGTTATTATCATACATCCACATCAATACATCATGATGCACTAGTTATTATTATACATAGATACATAGATTGGTACTTTATTGATCCCAGGGCAGGATCAGAATCACACTACATCCACATCAATACATCATGATGCACATATTGCTTTAATCCTTGTTACATCAACACATTTATTTGCCTGCTAACATTATATTCAATAGTATGTTTACAAATGTACCAATAAATGGATAATGTTCAATGAATCAGTTGTAGAGTATTTATCCAGGCTTCTGTATGGTCCTTGTTATGTGGTTGTGTTTGTAGCTTTATGACTACAGTCTGGACATGTGGAGTCTAGGCTGTATGTTGGCCAGCATGATCTTCCTGAAAGAGCCATTCTTCCATGGACAGGACAACTACGACCAGGTACACACACACACACACACACACGACAACTACGACCAGGTACACACACACGACAACTACGACCAGGTACACACACACGACAACTACGACCAGGTACACACACACGACAACTACGACCAGGTACACACACACGACAACTACGACCAGGTACACACACACGACAACTACGACCAGGTACACACACACACACACGACAACTACGGCCAGGTACACACACACACTACAACCAGGTACACACAAACACACACACACACAACAACTACGACCAGGTACACACACACACACTACAACCAGGTACACACACACACACACACACACACGACACCAGGTACACACACACACTACAACCAGGTACACACACACACACACACACACACACACAACTACGACCAGGTACACACACACACACACACAACTACGACCAGGTACACGTACACACACACAGGACAACTACAACCAGGTACACACACACACACACACAACTACGACCAGGTACACACACACACACACGACAACTACGACCAGGTGTGTACACACACACACACGACAACTACGACCAGGTACACACACACGACAACTACGACCAGGTACACACACACGACAACTACGGCCAGGTACACACACACACACACACGACAACTACAACCAGGTACACACACACACTACAACCAGGTACACACACACACACACACACACACACACACACACACACACACGACCAGGTACACACACACAACTACGACCAGGTACACGTACACACACACACAACTACGACCAGGTACACGTACACACACAGGACAACTACGACCAGGTACACGTACACACACAGGACAACTACAACCAGGTGTGTGTACACACACACACACACACACACACACGACAACTACGACCAGGTACACACACGACAACTACGACCAGGTACACACACACGACAACTACGGCCAGGTACACACACACACGACAACTACGACCAGGTACACACACACACTACAACCAGGTACACACACACCACGACCAGGTACACACACTACAACCAGGTACACACACACACACACACACACACACACACACGACACCAGGTACACACACACACTACAACCAGGTACACACACACACACACAACAACTACGACCAGGTACACACACTACAACCAGGTACACACACACACACACACATACGACACCAGGTACACACACACTACAACCAGGTACACACACACACACACACACACACGACCAGGTACACACACACACACACACACACACACACACACACGACCAGGTACACACACACACACACGACCAGGTACACACACACACAACTACGACCAGGTACACGTACACACACACACAACTACGACCAGGTACACGTACACACACAGGACAACTACAACCAGGTACACACACACACGACAACTACGACCAGGTGTGTACACACACACACACACACACACACACACACACACACACACACACGACAACTACGACCAGACACACACACACACACACACACACACACACACACGACAACTACGACCAGGTACACACACACGACAACTACGGCCAGGTACACACACTACAACCAGGTACACACACACACACACACACACAACAACTACGACCAGGTACACACACTACAACCAGGTACACACACACACACACACACACGACACCAGGTACACACACACACTACAACCAGGTACACACACACACACACGACCAGGTACACACACACACACACACACACACACGACCAGGTACACACACACACAACTACGACCAGGTACACGTACACACACAGGACAACTACAACCAGGTACACACACACACGACAACTACGACCAGGTGTGTACACACACACACACACACACACACACACACACACACACACACACACACACGACAACTACGACCAGACACACACACACACACACACACACACACACGACAACTACGACCAGGTACACACACACGACAACTACGGCCAGGTACACACACACACAACTACGACCAGGTACACACACACACTACAACCAGGTACACACAAACACACACACACAACAACTACGACCAGGTACACACACACACACACTACAACCAGGTACACACACACACACGACACCAGGTACACACACACACACGACACCAGGTACACACACACACACGACACCAGGTACACACACACACACTACAACCAGGTACACACACACACACTACAACCAGGTACACACACACACACACGACCAGGTACACACACACACACACACACGACCAGGTACACACACACACACACACACACGACCAGGTACACACACACACACACACACGACCAGGTACACGTACACACACACACAACTACGACCAGGTACACGTACACACACAGGACAACTACAACCAGGTACACACAGGACAACTACGACCAGACACACACACACACACACACGACAACTACGACCAGGTACACACACACGACAACTACGGCCAGGTACACACACACACGACAACTACGACCAGACACACACATACACACACGACAACTACGACCAGGTACACATACAACACAACTACAACCAGGTACACATACATACATACATACATACAGGACAACTACAACCAGGTACACATACATACATACATACATACATACATACATACATACATACATACATACAGGACAACTACAACCAGGTACACATACATACATACATACATGCATGCATGCATACATACATACATGCATACATGCATATATACATGCATACATGACAACTACAACCAGGTATGCATACATACATGCATATATACATGCATACATGACAACTACAACCAGGTATACATACATACATACATACATACATACATACATACATACATACATACATACATACATACATACATACATACATACATACAGGACAACTACAACCAGGTACACATACATACATACAGGACAACTACAACCAGGCATACATACATACATACATACATACATACATACATACATACATACATACATACATACATACATACATACAGGACAACTACAACCAGGTACACACACATACATACAGGACAACTACTTCCAGGTACACATACATACATACATACATACATACATACATACATACATACATACATACAGGACAACTACAACCAGGTACACATACATACAGGACAACTACTTCCAGGTACACATACATACAGGACAACTACTTCCAGGTACACATACATACATACATACAGGACAACTACGACCAGGTAACTAACACACACAGAACTACACTAATCCATAATACTATAGGTAGGTATCATTGGGAGGGGGACCACCCACTAGAGGAGGTTATCACTTCTATAGTCAACAAAGAACTAAATAACAACATATAACACACTATGAACACTTCATCTTTTATGTAGAAGGTGTGGATGTATGGAATATGTCTTGGCATTCCTGACTGTCCATTCCATGTTGTATCCAGCTGGTCCGCATCGCTAAGGTTCTTGGGACAGATGAGCTGTTTGGCTACCTACACAAGTACCACATCGAACTGGACACACGTTTCAAAGACCTGCTGGGACAGTAAGTAACACCAGGGGGCGTAGCACCGGGCTAGCCTGGTCCCAGATCTGTAAGTAACACCAGGGGGCGTAGCACCGGGCTAGCCTGGTCCCAGATCTGTAAGTAACACCAGGGGGCGTAGCACCGGGCTAGCCTGGTCCCAGATCTGTAAGTAACACCAGGGGGCGTAGCACCGGGCTAGCCTGGTCCCAGATCTGTAAGTAACACCAGGGGGCGTAGCACCGGGCTAGCCTGGTCCCAGATCTGTTTGTGCTCTAGCCAAGTCCATTGCTCATTGAAAAGCCAAACAATTTGGCAAGGCACTGACATGATCAGACACAGATTGTTACTCAGTGGCTGTATTCACTGGCTGTATTGGGCTTTGTTTAGTGCAGTGGGTGGGCAGGGCTTTGTTTACAACGAGTGCACATACACTGTGCTAGCCCACCGTGTGAAATGTTCAGATAGAAATATATTATGTAGAAATCCACAGACGTATGCAGTGAATTCGTCCCAGTTTTTTGTCTCTGTGTCGCCCTGCGGACATAGAATACAAAGTAAAGATCCAATCACCTTACATTCTAGCCTCCCAGTCTCTCCTTTTATTGGATGGGTGTGCCCTTCGGGACGGCGATACTTGTGAAGCGGTGTGTCAACATCCTCAGTCTCTGTCCTTCTCCTCAGGCACACCGTAATGCTACATTTTGAAATGTTTTTTTTATTTTTTTATTGGACCTGTTCAAGCAGTACCCTTCCTCTCCTCCACCCAGGCAGACGAGGAAGCGCTGGGAGCAGTTTGTCCAGACAGAGAACCAGCACCTGGTGACCCCTGAGTCCCTGGACCTGCTGGACAAGCTGCTACGCTACGACCACCAGCAGAGACTGACCGCTGCCGAGGCCATGCAGCATCCATACTTCTGTAAGATACACACCTGTCTGTCCTGTCTGGCCTCTCTGTATGTCTGTCTTCCATCTGTCTGATTGTGTAGAGCCCTTAAGATGACATGTTAGTCATTTACCAGACGCTCTTATCCAGAGCCACTTACAGTTAGTTAGTGCAGACATGTTCATACTGGTCCCCCGTGGGAATCGAACCCACAACCGTGGCGTTGCAAGCGCCATTCTCTACCATCTGAGACACAAATATATGAGTGAAGTGGAGCAAGGAGTGGAGCAAGGAGTGGAGCAAGGAGTGGAGCAAGGAGTGGAGCAAGGAGTGGAGCAAGGAGTGGAGCAGGGAGTGGAGCCTGCGTAATTTGGCTAGAGCATGGTTTCACAGCAAGTTCACTAAATGTTCTAGCATCGGCCTCTTGCTGGTACCGCATCCCTTAATCACTGTTCTTTTAATAAGGCCTGTTCTGTTGTATTCATTTAACCTACCCCGCCACTAATAAACAGATTGAGATATCAGTCGACCAAGAAATAGGCTTGTGTAATTAATGACAAGACTACACATGAGCCCATGCACCAGAGACGTTTAGATTTCTATACAGGCTACTATTAAAAAAATTGAAGTTTGTAACAGTGCTAAAGTTGTCTATCAACTGTAAAATGTGAGTACAACAGAGCCAGTTACGACTGAAGTATCTGATCATCAATAGATTGGATAAAGTGATTGGTTTATTTTAACATGGCAGCCACATCATCAGCTAAGTCCTTGTTCAGTAGCTGTTGAGATGTTGGTGCTTCGTATGATAGCCTACTTCAAAACCAAATGGTTCATAGTCCCTAAAGTAGATGGGGTTTTTGTTAAATAATAGATGTATTTTAAAATGAATGGAGTGAATTTGGAGCTGCAGTGTTTCTTCATGTGAAGCGGAGAAAGGCGTTGACACCTCTTGTTTCTGTCGCTTTATCTTTCTACATTCCTCCCTCTTTGTCTTTCGCTGTCTCTCCCTAGCGGTGTCTCCTCTCTCTCTCCATCCCTAGCTGTGTCTCCTCTCTCTCTCCATCCCTAGCTGTGTCTCCTCTCTCTCTCCATCCCTAGCTGTGTCTCCTCTCTCTCTCCATCCCTAGCTGTGTCTCCTCTCTCTCTCCATCCCTAGCTGTGTCTCCTCTCTCTCTCCATCCCTAGCTGTGTCTCCTCTCTCTCTCCATCCCTAGCTGTGTCTCCTCTCTCTCTCCATCCCTAGCTGTGTCTCCTCTCTCTCTCCATCCCTAGCTGTGTCTCCTCTCTCTCTCCATCCCTAGCTGTGTCTCCTCTCTCTCTCCATCCCTAGCTGTGTCTCCTCTCTCTCTCCATCCCTAGCTGTGTCTCCTCTCTCTCTCCATCCCTAGCTGTGTCTCCTCTCTCTCTCCATCCCTAGCGGTGTCTCCTCTCTCTCTCATCCCTAGCGGTGTCTCCTCTCTCTCTCCATCCCTAGCGGTGTCTCCTCTCTCTCTCCATCCCTAGCGGTGTCTCCTCTCTCTCTCCATCCCTGTCCATGGACCCAATGCTAGACAGTAAAGTGCACTCATTCTGTGTCCAGTATGCAATTATTTAAGCAATTTACTTTTGTGATGTTGTCCAAATAGAAGCAGTTCAAACCATTGCTTAAAGTGATGGTGCAAGATTTGACAATTAAAGGGATACTTCAGGATTTGGCAATGAGGCCCTTTATGTAGTTCCCCATTGTCAGTGGAACTTGTAGATACTATTTTGATGTTTCTGTGTCCAGTATGAAGGAAGTTAGAGGTAGTTTTGCGAGCCAATGCTAACTAGCGTCTACTAGTATGCTAGCAGTTTTTTAAAGGGCCTCATTGCCAAAGTCCTGAAGTATCCCTAAGATATTTTTCATCTGACTGTGTAATAAAGAACTTTATTGCAGAAATCTCTCAATATCCCTTTGATCTGTACTGATAGTCTCTTTCCAATTCACTATCTCTTTACTACCATGTTCTGTGTCCATCAGATCCGGTGCTGAATGAGCAGACCATCTCCAACACAGACACCAAGGCAATAAGTGGATCCAATGCAACATGATGTTCAGAGAGGAGGTAACACACACACACACACACACACACACACACACACACACACACACAGAGTTCTCCCCAAACAATGTTAGAGGCGCCACCTTGTGGACTGGCTGTGCCACTATGTATTTGTTTGACTTTTTTTTTTTTTTAAGGCAATTCTTTGCTCTAGATTGCAGGAAATGTCAGTTACAGATGTTCAAAACCTGGGGAGAACCCTGACACGTACCCTCACACCTATCCACACACGCAGAGCTGCACAGAAACACCCACGTTGTACCCTGGCACGTACCCTCACACCTATCCACACACGCAGAGCTGCACAGAAACACCCACGTTGTACCCTGGCACGTACCCTCACACCTATCCACACACGCAGAGCTGCACAGAAACACCCACGTTGTACCCTGACACGTACACTCACACCTATCCACACACGCAGAGCTGCACAGAAACACCCACGTTGTACCCTGACACGTACACTCACACCTATCCACACACGCAGAGCTGCACAGAAACACCCACGTTGTACCCTGACACGTACCCTCACACCTATCCACACACGCAGAGCTGCACAGAAACACCCACGTTGTACCCTGACACGTACCCTCACACCTATCCACACACGCAGAGCTGCACAGAAACACCCACGTTGTACCCTGACACGTACACTCACACCTATCCACACACGCAGAGCTGCACAGAAACACCCACGTTGTACCCTGACACGTACCCTCACACCTATCCACACACGCAGAGCTGCACAGAAACACCCACGTTGTACCCTGACACGTACCCTCACACCTATCCACACACGCAGAGCTGCACAGAAACACCCACGTTGTACCCTGACACGTACACTCACACCTATCCACACACGCAGAGCTGCACAGAAACACCCACGTTGTACCCTGACACGTACCCTCACACCTATCCACACACGCAGAGCTGCACAGAAACACCCACGTTGTACCCTGGCACGTACCCTCACACCTATCCACACACGCAGAGCTGCACAGAAACACCCACGTTGTACCCTGACACGTACCCTCACACCTATCCACACACGCAGAGCTGCACAGAAACACCCACGTTGTACCCTGACACGTACCCTCACACCTATCCACACACGCAGAGCTGCACAGAAACACCCACGTTGTACCCTGACACGTACCCTCACACCTATCCACACACGCAGAGCTGCACAGAAACACCCACGTTGTACCCTGACACGTACCCTCACACCTATCCACACACGCAGAGCTGCACAGAAACACCCACGTTGTACCCTGACACGTACCCTCACACCTATCCACACACGCAGAGCTGCACAGAAACACCCACGTTGTACCCTGACACGTACCCTCACACCTATCCACACACGCAGAGCTGCACAGAAACACCCACGTTGTACCCTGACACGTACCCTCACACCTATCCACACACGCAGAGCTGCACAGAAACACCCACGTTGTACCCTGACACGTACCCTCACACCTATCCACACACGCAGAGCTGCACAGAAACACCCACGTTGTACCCTGACACGTACCCTCACACCTATCCACACACGCAGAGCTGCACAGAAACACCCACGTTGTACCCTGACACGTACACTCACACCTATCCACACACGCAGAGCTGCACAGAAACACCCACGTTGTACCCTGGCACGTACCCTCACACCTATCCACACACGCAGAGCTGCACAGAAACACCCACGTTGTACCCTGACACGTACCCTCACACCTATCCACACACGCAGAGCTGCACAGAAACACCCACGTTGTACCCTGGCACGTACACTCACACCTATCCACACACGCAGAGCTGCACAGAAACACCCACGTTGTACCCTGGCACGTACACTCACACCTATCCACACACGCAGAGCTGCACAGAAACACCCACGTTGTACCCTGACACGTACCCTCACACCTATCCACACACGCAGAGCTGCACAGAAACACCCACGTTGTACCCTGACACGTACCCTCACACCTATCCACACACGCAGAGCTGCACAGAAACACCCACGTTGTACCCTGGCACGTACACTCACACCTATCCACACACGCAGAGCTGCACAGAAACACCCACGTTGTACCCTGACACGTACCCTCACACCTATCCACACACGCAGAGCTGCACAGAAACACCCACGTTGTACCCTGGCACGTACACTCACACCTATCCACACACGCAGAGCTGCACAGAAACACCCACGTTGTACCCTGGCACGTACACTCACACCTATCCACACACGCAGAGCTGCACAGAAACACCCACGTTGTACCCTGACACGTACCCTCACACCTATCCACACACGCAGAGCTGCACAGAAACACCCACGTTGTACCCTGACACGTACCCTCACACCTATCCACACACGCAGAGCTGCACAGAAACACCCACGTTGTACCCTGGCACGTACACTCACACCTATCCACACACGCAGAGCTGCACAGAAACACCCACGTTGTACCCTGGCACGTACACTCACACCTATCCACACACGCAGAGCTGCACAGAAACACCCACGTTGTACCCTGACACGTACACTCACACCTATCCACACACGCAGAGCTGCACAGAAACACCCACGTTGTACCCTGGCACGTACACTCACACCTATCCACACACGCAGAGCTGCACAGAAACACCCACGTTGTACCCTGGCACGTACACTCACACCTATCCACACACGCAGAGCTGCACAGAAACACCCACGTTGTACCCTGGCACGTACACTCACACCTATCCACACACGCAGAGCTGCACAGAAACACCCACGTTGTACCCTGGCACGTACACTCACACCTATCCACACACGCAGAGCTGCACAGAAACACCCACGTTGTACCCTGACACGTACACTCACACCTATCCACACACGCAGAGCTGCACAGAAACACCCACGTTGTACCCTGACACGTACACTCACACCTATCCACACACGCAGAGCTGCACAGAAACACCCACGTTGTACCCTGGCACGTACACTCTCACACCTATCCACACACGCAGAGCTGCACAGAAACACCCACGTTGTACCCTGGCACGTACCCTCACACCTATCCACACACGCAGAGCTGCACAGAAACACCCACGTTGTACCCTGACACGTACACTCACACCTATCCACACACGCAGAGCTGCACAGAAACACCCACGTTGTACCCTGACACGTACACTCACACCTATCCACACACGCAGAGCTGCACAGAAACACCCACGTTGTACCCTGGCACGTACCCTCACACCTATCCACACACGCAGAGCTGCACAGAAACACCCACGTTGTACCCTGACACGTACACTCACACCTATCCACACACGCAGAGCTGCACAGAAACACCCACGTTGTACCCTGGCACGTACACTCACACCTATCCACACACGCAGAGCTGCACAGAAACACCCACGTTGTACCCTGGCACGTACCCTCACACCTATCCACACACGCAGAGCTGCACAGAAACACCCACGTTGTACCCTGGCACGTACCCTCACACCTATCCACACACGCAGAGCTGCACAGAAACACCCACGTTGTACCCTGACACGTACACTCACACCTATCCACACACGCAGAGCTGCACAGAAACACCCACGTTGTACCCTGACACGTACACTCACACCTATCCACACACGCAGAGCTGCACAGAAACACCCACGTTGTACCCTGGCACGTACCCTCACACCTATCCACACACGCAGAGCTGCACAGAAACACCCACGTTGTACCCTGGCACGTACACTCTCACACCTATCCACACACGCAGAGCTGCACAGAAACACCCACGTTGTACCCTGGCACGTACCCTCACACCTATCCACACACGCAGAGCTGCACAGAAACACCCACGTTGTACCCTGACACGTACACTCACACCTATCCACACACGCAGAGCTGCACAGAAACACCCACGTTGTACCCTGACACGTACACTCACACCTATCCACACACGCAGAGCTGCACAGAAACACCCACGTTGTACCCTGGCACGTACACTCACACCTATCCACACACGCAGAGCTGCACAGAAACACCCACGTTGTACCCTGGCACGTACCCTCACACCTATCCACACACGCAGAGCTGCACAGAAACACCCACGTTGTACCCTGACACGTACACTCACACCTATCCACACACGCAGAGCTGCACAGAAACACCCACGTTGTACCCTGGCACGTACCCTCACACCTATCCACACACGCAGAGCTGCACAGAAACACCCACGTTGTACCCTGACACGTACACTCACACCTATCCACACACGCAGAGCTGCACAGAAACACCCACGTTGTACCCTGGCACGTACACTCACACCTATCCACACACGCAGAGCTGCACAGAAACACCCACGTTGTACCCTGGCACGTACCCTCACACCTATCCACACACGCAGAGCTGCACAGAAACACCCACGTTGTACCCTGACACGTACACTCTCACCTATCCACACACGCAGAGCTGCACAGAAACACCCACGTTGTACCCTGGCACGTACACTCACACCTATCCACACACGCAGAGCTGCACAGAAACACCCACGTTGTACCCTGGCACGTACCCTCACACCTATCCACACACGCAGAGCTGCACAGAAACACCCACGTTGTACCCTGACACGTACACTCACACCTATCCACACACGCAGAGCTGCACAGAAACACCCACGTTGTACCCTGGCACGTACACTCACACCTATCCACACACGCAGAGCTGCACAGAAACACCCACGTTGTACCCTGGCACGTACCCTCACACCTATCCACACACGCAGAGCTGCACAGAAACACCCACGTTGTACCCTGACACGTACACTCTCACCTATCCACACACGCAGAGCTGCACAGAAACACCCACGTTGTACCCTGGCACGTACACTCACACCTATCCACACACGCAGAGCTGCACAGAAACACCCACGTTGTACCCTGGCACGTACCCTCACACCTATCCACACACGCAGAGCTGCACAGAAACACCCACGTTGTACCCTGACACGTACACTCACACCTATCCACACACGCAGAGCTGCACAGAAACACCCACGTTGTACCCTGACACGTACACTCACACCTATCCACACACGCAGAGCTGCACAGAAACACCCACGTTGTACCCTGACACGTACACTCACACCTATCCACACACGCAGAGCTGCACAGAAACACCCACGTTGTACCCTGACACGTACACTCACACCTATCCACACACGCAGAGCTGCACAGAAACACCCACGTTGTACCCTGACACGTACACTCACACCTATCCACACACGCAGAGCTGCACAGAAACACCCACGTTGTACCCTGACACGTACACTCACACCTATCCACACACGCAGAGCTGCACAGAAACACCCACGTTGTACCCTGACACGTACACTCACACCTATCCACACACGCAGAGCTGCACAGAAACACCCACGTTGTACCCTGACACGTACACTCACACCTATCCACACACGCAGAGCTGCACAGAAACACCCACGTTGTACCCTGACACGTACACTCACACCTATCCACACACGCAGAGCTGCACAGAAACACCCACGTTGTACCCTGACACGTACACTCACACCTATCCACACACGCAGAGCTGCACAGAAACACCCACGTTGTACCCTGACACGTACACTCACACCTATCCACACACGCAGAGCTGCACAGAAACACCCACGTTGTACCCTGGCACGTACCCTCACACCTATCCACACACGCAGAGCTGCACAGAAACACCCACGTTGTACCCTGACACGTACACTCACACCTATCCACACACGCAGAGCTGCACAGAAACACCCACGTTGTACCCTGGCACGTACACTCACACCTATCCACACACGCAGAGCTGCACAGAAACACCCACGTTGTACCCTGGCACGTACCCTCACACCTATCCACACACGCAGAGCTGCACAGAAACACCCACGTTGTACCCTGACACGTACACTCTCACCTATCCACACACGCAGAGCTGCACAGAAACACCCACGTTGTACCCTGGCACGTACACTCACACCTATCCACACACGCAGAGCTGCACAGAAACACCCACGTTGTACCCTGGCACGTACCCTCACACCTATCCACACACGCAGAGCTGCACAGAAACACCCACGTTGTACCCTGACACGTACACTCACACCTATCCACACACGCAGAGCTGCACAGAAACACCCACGTTGTACCCTGACACGTACACTCACACCTATCCACACACGCAGAGCTGCACAGAAACACCCACGTTGTACCCTGACACGTACACTCACACCTATCCACACACGCAGAGCTGCACAGAAACACCCACGTTGTACCCTGACACGTACACTCACACCTATCCACACACGCAGAGCTGCACAGAAACACCCACGTTGTACCCTGACACGTACACTCACACCTATCCACACACGCAGAGCTGCACAGAAACACCCACGTTGTACCCTGACACGTACACTCACACCTATCCACACACGCAGAGCTGCACAGAAACACCCACGTTGTACCCTGACACGTACACTCACACCTATCCACACACGCAGAGCTGCACAGAAACACCCACGTTGTACCCTGACACGTACACTCACACCTATCCACACACGCAGAGCTGCACAGAAACACCCACGTTGTACCCTGACACGTACACTCACACCTATCCACACACGCAGAGCTGCACAGAAACACCCACGTTGTACCCTGACACGTACACTCACACCTATCCACACACGCAGAGCTGCACAGAAACACCCACGTTGTACCCTGACACGTACACTCACACCTATCCACACACGCAGAGCTGCACAGAAACACCCACGTTGTACCCTGACACGTACACTCACACCTATCCACACACGCAGAGCTGCACAGAAACACCCACGTTGTACCCTGACACGTACACTCACACCTATCCACACACGCAGAGCTGCACAGAAACACCCACGTTGTACCCTGACACGTACACTCACACCTATCCACACACGCAGAGCTGCACAGAAACACCCACGTTGTACCCTGACACGTACACTCACACCTATCCACACACGCAGAGCTGCACAGAAACACCCACGTTGTACCCTGACACGTACACTCACACCTATCCACACACGCAGAGCTGCACAGAAACACCCACGTTGTACCCTGACACGTACACTCACACCTATCCACACACGCAGAGCTGCACAGAAACACCCACGTTGTACCCTGACACGTACACTCACACCTATCCACACACGCAGAGCTGCACAGAAACACCCACGTTGTACCCTGACACGTACACTCACACCTATCCACACACGCAGAGCTGCACAGAAACACCCACGTTGTACCCTGACACGTACACTCACACCTATCCACACACGCAGAGCTGCACAGAAACACCCACGTTGTACCCTGACACGTACACTCACACCTATCCACACACGCAGAGCTGCACAGAAACACCCACGTTGTACCCTGACACGTACACTCACACCTATCCACACACGCAGAGCTGCACAGAAACACCCACGTTGTACCCTGGCACGTACACTCTCACACCTATCCACACACGCAGAGCTGCACAGAAACACCCACGTTGTACCCTGGCACGTACACTCACACCTATCCACACACGCAGAGCTGCACAGAAACACCCACGTTGTACCCTGGCACGTACACTCTCACACCTATCCACACACGCAGAGCTGCACAGAAACACCCACGTTGTACCCTGGCACGTACACTCACACCTATCCACACACGCAGAGCTGCACAGAAACACCCACGTTGTACCCTGGCACGTACACTCTCACACCTATCCACACACGCAGAGCTGCACAGAAACACCCACGTTGTACCCTGGCACGTACACTCACACCTATCCACACACGCAGAGCTGCACAGAAACACCCACGTTGTACCCTGGCACGTACACTCACACCTATCCACACACGCAGAGCTGCACAGAAACACCCACGTTGTACCCTGACACGTACACTCTCACACCTATCCACACACGCAGAGCTGCACAGAAACACCCACGTTGTACCCTGACACGTACACTCACACCTATCCACACACGCAGAGCTGCACAGAAACACCCACGTTGTACCCTGACACGTACACTCACACCTATCCACACACGCAGAGCTGCACAGAAACACCCACGTTGTACCCTGGCACGTACACTCTCACACCTATCCACACACGCAGAGCTGCACAGAAACACCCACGTTGTACCCTGGCACGTACACTCACACCTATCCACACACGCAGAGCTGCACAGAAACACCCACGTTGTACCCTGGCACGTACACTCTCACACCTATCCACACACGCAGAGCTGCACAGAAACACCCACGTTGTACCCTGGCACGTACACTCACACCTATCCACACACGCAGAGCTGCACAGAAACACCCACGTTGTACCCTGGCACGTACACTCTCACACCTATCCACACACGCAGAGCTGCACAGAAACACCCACGTTGTACCCTGACACGTACACTCTCACACCTATCCACACACGCAGAGCTGCACAGAAACACCCACGTTGTACCCTGACACGTACACTCTCACACCTATCCACACACGCAGAGCTGCACAGAAACACCCACGTTGTACCCTGGCACGTACACTCTCACACCTATCCACACACGCAGAGCTGCACAGAAACACCCACGTTGTACCCTGACACGTACACTCTCACACCTATCCACACACGCAGAGCTGCACAGAAACACCCACGTTGTACCCTGACACGTACACTCTCACACCTATCCACACACGCAGAGCTGCACAGAAACACCCACGTTGTACCCTGACACGTACACTCTCACACCTATCCACACACGCAGAGCTGCACAGAAACACCCACGTTGTACCCTGACACGTACACTCTCACACCTATCCACACACGCAGAGCTGCACAGAAACACCCACGTTGTACCCTGACACGTACACTCTCACACCTATCCACACACGCAGAGCTGCACAGAAACACCCACGTTGTACCCTGACACGTACACTCTCACACCTATCCACACACGCAGAGCTGCACAGAAACACCCACGTTGTACCCTGACACGTACACTCTCACACCTATCCACACACGCAGAGCTGCACAGAAACACCCACGTTGTACCCTGACACGTACACTCACACCTATCCACACACGCAGAGCTGCACAGAAACACCCACGTTGTACCCTGACACGTACACTCTCACACCTATCCACACACGCAGAGCTGCACAGAAACACCCACGTTGTACCCTGACACGTACACTCTCACACCTATCCACACACGCAGAGCTGCACAGAAACACCCACGTTGTACCCTGACACGTACACTCTCACACCTATCCACACACGCAGAGCTGCACAGAAACACCCACGTTGTAACAAGCCCAGACTTCCATTCTTTTGATTGTATCTATTCCTTCTTGTCGTCCAGGAAAACCTTTGTTACCTCAACTTGCGACCCTTTCGTGGCAGAAACGATCTGCCTCCAAGTCTACAGCCATACTGGAGCAAGACGTCAACTTGCAACACACACAACACACTTGGATAAAACCTAAATCTTTCACAACGTGGGTACTAGCGTTGCTTGGCCCCAGTCACACACAACGTATCGGATCCAAGCTATGAGGTTTGATATTGCCTCCTAGAACTGCCCCCGAAATCCCTGCCCGCTCCCCACCCTACCCACCTCAACTCCCCTGTTTTCAAATGAGCTGATGTCAGATGTGATACAGAGACTGACTCCAGGTCAGTTTGGCGCTGGTGTTGTGCTGTAAGATGTGTTGGTCAGTATGGAGCTGCGCTGGCCTGGGGTCAGAGCTATAATGGCACTGAGTGACATGGAGGCTCTTTTCTGCTATGGATAGAACAAATACTATATTAAAGAGAATAAACCATTTTTATTTAAATGTTTTTATGCGTGTTTTTTTAATGAATTGATGTAAGTAGAAACCTAAATACTTAGTGCATTTGGAAAGTATTCAGACCCCTTGATGTTTTCCACATTGTTACGTTACAGCCTTATTCTAAAATGGATTAACCCCCCCATCAATCTACACACTACCCCATAATGATAGCAAAAAACTATTTTTTAGAAATGTTAGCAAATTTATTAAATTTAAAAAACTGAAATAACATTTACATAAGTGTTTAGACATTTTATTCAGTAGCCTACTTTGTTGAAGCCCTTTTGGCAGTGATTAGTCTTGAGTCTTTTTGGGTATGACGCTACAAGCTTGGCACACCTGTATTTGGGGAGTTTCTCCGCAGAACCTCTCAAGCTCTGTCAGGTTGAATGGGGAAAGTCGCTGCACAGCTATTTTCAGGTTTCTCCAGAGATGTTCGATTGGGCTTTGGCTGGGCCACTCATAAAGGCCTGATTTTGGTGGAGTGCTACAGAGATGATTGCCCTTCTGGAAGGATCTCTCATCTCCACAGAGGAACTCTGGAGCTCTGTCAGTGACCATCTGGTTTTTGTTCACCTCCCTGACCAAGGCCCTTCCCCGATTGCTCAGTTTGTCTGGGCGGCCAGCTCTAGGAAGAGTCTTGGTGGTTCCAAACTTCTTCAATTTAAGAATGATGGAGGCCACTGTGTTCTTGGGGACCTTCAATGCTGCAGACTTTTTTTTTTTTTTTTTTTTTGGTAGCCTTCCCCAGATCTGTGCGTCGACACAATCCTGTCTCGGATCTACGGACAATACCTTCGACCTCATGGCTTGATTTTGGCTCTGACATGCGCTGTCAACTGTGGGACCTTTATGTAGACAGGTGTGTGCCTTTCCAAATCATGTCCAATCAATTGAATTTACCACAGGTGGACTCCCAAGTTGTAGAAACATCTCAAGAATGATCAATGGAACCAGGATTCACCTGAGCTCAATAGCAGTCTGAATATTTATGTAAATAAGGTATGTTTTTATTTTAAAAATTTTTAAACCTGTTTGCTTTGTTATTATGGGCTGTTGTGATTTAATCCGTTTTAGAATAACAGAATGTGAAAAGTCAAGGGGTCTGAATACTTTCTGAATGCGTGTAACAAAGTCAGAATATTAACTATTCTCAGATCATTATCTAATACATTCCAAAATGTAAATTATAGAAAGTTATAGACTACATCAGCTTTGTTATTTTAATAAATAATCTGGAAATCCCAGATTATTTCCAGAAAATAAATTGTGCAACATTCGTGCAATACAAATGACAAAACAGTGCTCCATTAAAATGCAGTCTACAGATGTCTAACTTTAGCATTCAGCAGGGCTGCGTTCAGCAGGTTGCAATACACTGAACGCTGCAGATCGACATGCTCTGAATAGAGCTGACACAATTCCACAACGTAGTGCCCTACTGAACGCTGCCCAGGTGAGTTCTAATCTAAACCCACCTTTCTCCTCTACAGCCAATCACTCATGTTCCTTGTCAAACCCAGGAAATTAGGAAGTTGCTGTGATTGGTCAGCTTTGGCTGCCTGACGGTATGTATTAAGGTTGCCATGGTAGCATAATATCTCAGCTGCCTGTCCTTTGTTTACATATGGGTGTGTTCCTCTGCCCAGAAGTTGCTGACACATGCCAGATCTTACAACGCCTGGATAGGTAAAACAACTATCCGCTAACCACATGTTATAGCAGTATGGTGCCCAACGGCATAGTCTATGACGTGGCACACAGCCATTGGTTGATGCAAGCAAGGTCTGAGCAGGGGAGCGCGGCTTTTAACGTCCGTGGGCCTGGCATAAAAGGCAAAGGATCCCACGTGAGGCGGAGTCAAGGGAAGCTCAGGCGTTTAGCTCAGTCACATCACATTAATACAGTAGCGCTGATATCAAGGTAGCTAGAAGCCCACCAAGGGAGCTCTCGCTCAACTAAACAGAACAACACAATAAGATAGTGTTGTAAAATCGTGGTAAAAAGTAATCCCAGGAAGATTTATTTTAATACTGAACATCCAGACCAGTCAGACTGAGTCCATTGGCACTTGGTAGTTTCAGCTTCTTTATATTCTTGCTGATGTTTACCTGGGTTCTGGTAGTTTCAGCTTCTTTATATTCTTGTTGGTGTTTACCTGGGTTCTGGTAGTTTCAGCTTCTTTATATTCTTGTTGGTGTTTACCTGGGTTCTGGTAGTTTGAGCTTCTTTATATTCTTGTTGGTGTTTACCTGGGTTCTGGTAGTTTGAGCTTCTTTATATTCTTGGTGGTGTTTACCTGGGTTCTGGTAGTTTCAGACTCTTGGTGGTGTTTACCTGGGTTCTGGTAGTTTCAGACTCTTGGTGGTGTTTACCTGGGTTCTGGTAGTTTCAGACTCTTGGTGGTGTTTACCTGGGTTCTGGAATAGAACTGAGTGCTCCTTGGTGTTTTTAATTTTTAATTTGTATATACTTTTTTTTTTTTTTAAGCTAAAAGCTTAAAACAATCAGCTCCACAAAAAGGAGATATAAAGCTAATACAATAGACATTCATTGTTTTTGTCCTGAAAATAAAAACTGACAAATTAAATAAGTTACAAATCCAGTAGCTGGTCCTGTGGTTGTTTTACAATGTATAAGAAGCAGAAGACATGAGCTACAGTGGTATAATGTAGGATATGTACGTGAGAAGAATGTACCCACTGGGCACAGACGTCAGTTCAACGTCTAGTTTTGATTTACATTTGTGTTTAGTTGTCAACTAATGTGAATTCAATGTGAAATCAAAAGATGGGTGAAAAATATACTAAATCCCTTAAAGTTGATGACTTTCTAATCCAATCTGTTTTCCAGGTTGATTCAATTTCATCAGATAATTTTTTGGGGCTGAAATGATGTGGAAACAATGTTGATTGAACCAATTTTTGCCCAGTGGGTATTTATGACACAGCCCGACAGGGTTGGGCTCAATTCCATTTCAATTCCAGTCATTATAGAAAGTAAACCAAATGTTCCTTATTGGAAGTTCCGTGTACTTCCTGAATTGAAATGGAATTGAGCTCAACCTTGTAGACAGATTAGTTACATCAGGGATTATCAACTACATTCAGCCGGGGGACAATTTATTTTCTGGGGTCGGGGGTCGGAACATAATTACAAATCGTTTGTTGACGGCAAACTGACCGCAAGAAACCCAAACAGATATATTTGACTAAAACATAATCATTTCAAACCTTGCTTGAATGTATATATGATCATATACGATCATGTCAGCTCTCATGGTTAATGGTGGAGAAAAGGCTGGTTTTTAATACCACTAAGTTTTTTGGAAACATTGTCTTTTCTTCTCAACCATTTATTTTATATAACCAAATTGTTAGGTGTGATCAAGTACATTCACATTTGACTAGGTCTGCAAATGATGGCCTGATGATGTTACCATGCCCAACATCAAATGCTTTAAAGAAAACTGTTATTTATCGTGCCATCACTCATTGGAATAATTGCTCATTGAATATACGAAAAATTAATGGCAAAGACTCTTTTAGGTACCATTTAAGAATGCATCTTTTAAAATTGTAAGGAAAGGACATATTTACTTTATGAGTGTAAAAATGGTTGTATTGAATTGTTTGAATTAATTTATGATGTGGTAATGATGTTTATAATTTTGTGCTGTTTTCGTTTTGACATTGTTGTGTGATTTCTTTTTGTGGACCCCAGGAAGACTAGCTTGTTTACTTTGGTGACAGCTAATGGGGATCCTTTTAACAATAAACAATATACAGCGGGTGAAATAAGTATTGAACACGTCACCCTTTTTCTCAGTAAATATATTTCCAAAGGTGCTATTGACATGAAATTGTCACCAGATGTTGGTAACAACCCAAGTAATCCATACATACAAAGAAACCAAAACAAATAAGTTCAGAAATTAAGTTGTGTAATAATGTGAAATGACACAGGGAAAAAGTATTGAACACACTTACTGATATTTATTTAATACTTTGTACAAAAGCCGTTGGTAATGACAGCTTCAAGACGCCTCCTGTATGGAGAAACTAGTCGCATGCGTTGCTCTGGTGTGATTTTGGCCCATTCTTCCACACAGTCTTCAAATCTTGAAGGTTCCGTGGGCCTCTTCTATGAATCTTGATCTTCAGTTCTTTCCATAGATTTTCAATGGGATTTAAGTCAGGTGATTGGCTGGGCCATTCTAGCAGCTTTATTTTCTTTGAAACCAATTGAGAGTTTCCTTGGCTGTGTGTTTGGGATCATTGTCTTGCTGAAATGTCCACCCTCGTTTCATCTTCATCATCCTGGTAGATGGCAGCAGATTTTTGTCAAGAATGTCTCGGTAAATTTGCCCATTCATCCTTCCTTCAATTATGTGAAGTTTGCCAGTACCATTTGCTGAAAAGCAGCCCCACACCGTGATGTTCCCACCTCCAAACTTCACTGTTGGTATAGTGTTTTTAGGGTGATGTGCAGTGCCATTTCTCCTCCAAACATGGTGTGTATTATGACATCCAAACAGTTCAATTTTGCTCTCATCTGACCACACTATATTCTCCCAGTATTTCACTGGCTTTTCCAAATGTTGTGCAGCAAACTTTAAACGAGCTTCAACATGCTTTTTTTTTTAAGCAATGGAGTCTTGCGTGGTGAGCGTGCATACAGGCCATGGCGGTGGAGTGCATTACTTACTGTTTTCTTTGAGACAACAGTACCTGCTAATTGCAGGTCTTTTTGAAGCTCTCCACAAGTGGTCCTTGGCTCTTGGACAACTCTTCTGATTATTCTTTTCACTCCTCTGTCAGAAATCTTGCGAGGAGCACCTGGTCGAGGCAAATTTATGGTGAAATGATTCTTTCCACTTCCGTATTATGGCCCCAACAGTGCTCACTGGAACATTCAGAAGCTGAGAAATGCGCCTATAACCAATGCCATCATTATGTTTTGCAACAATTAGGTTGCAAAGGTCTTGAGACAGCTCTTTGCTTTTACCCATCATGAGATGTGTCTTGTGTGACACCTTGGCAATGAGACCTTTTTGTAGGCCATCATTTGGGACTGAACCAGCTGATATTAATTTGCACTGACAGGGGGCTGGATTGCTTTTTAATTACTGATAGTTTTCAGCTGTTGTCTTGGCTTTCCATGCCTTTTTGAACCTCCCTTTCTTCATGTGTTCAATACTTTTTCCCTGTGTCATTTCACATTATTACACAACTTAATTTCAGAACTTATTTGTTTTGGTTTCTTTGTATGTATGGATTACTTGGGTTGTTACCAACATCTGGTGAACATTTCATGTCAATAGCACCTTTGGAAATATATTTACTGAGAAAAATGGTGACGTGTTCAATACTTATTTCACCCGCTGTATCTCTATTATGCTTAGGACTACTTTAGAATTCCACAATTCAAATCACTGAGCTGATTTGCTGATAGTATTTTATGTCCAACAATTAAAAAATGTAGTCAATTTTTGCTCAAAATTGGGGGTCAAATAAAACCACTGTGGGCTGACAGTTGGGGAACCCTGGGTTACAGTTGGGGAACCCTGGGTTACAGTATTGAGGTAACTTGAATGTGAGTAAAGGCAGGGGGATGGGAGCTGCAGCAGTAATGTCATGTACGCATTGGCTATTTGTAACTTTCACTCAATGTTGATACCTGATGTACAGTATATGGTAGACAGGGGGTTGACATGAACACAAGGTAGATATCAGACGGGGGGTTGACATGACCACAAGGTAGATATCAGACGGGGGGTTGACATGACCACAAGGTAGATATCAGACGGGGGGTTGACATGAACACAAGGTAGATATCAGACGGGGGGTTGACATGAACACAAGGTAGATATCAGACGGGGGGTTGACATGACCACAAGGTAGATATCAGACGGGGGGTTGACATGACCACAAGGTAGATATCAGACGGGGGGTTGACATGACCACAAGGTAGATATCAGACTGGGGTTGACATGAACACAAGGTAGATATCATCCAAATATCAGAAGAACCGTTCTGTGTTCCTACAGGATTCCTGTCATCACTCACAGCAATCTACTGACCTGTTGGGCTATATGACCATAATATAGGATGTATCCCACATGTTGGGCTATATGACCATGATATAGGATGTATCCCACATGTTGGGCTATATGACCATGATATAGGATGTATCCCACATGTTGGGCTATATGACCATGATATAGGATGCATCCCACATGTTGGGCTATATGACCATGATATAGGATGCATCCCACATGTTGGGCTATATGACCATGATATAGGATGCATCCCACATGTTGGGCTATATGACCATGATATAGGATGCATCCCACATGTTGGGCTATATGACCATGATATAGGATGCATCCCACATGTTGGGCTATATGACCATGATATAGGATGCATCCCACATGTTGGGCTATATGACCATGATATAGGATGCATCCCACATGTTGGGCTATATGACCATGATATAGGATGCATCCCACATGTTGGGCTATATGACCATGATATAGGATGCATCCCACATGTTGGGCTATATGACCATGATATAGGATGCATCCCACATGTTGGGCTATATGACCATGATATAGGATGCATCCCACATGTTGGGCTATATGACCATGATATAGGATGCATCCCACATGTTGGGCTATATGACCATGATATAGGATGTATCCTAAACAGCACCCTGTTCCATTATAGTGCACTGCTTTTGAGCTGGGCACATAGGGCTATATGGGCTCTGGTCAAAAGTAGTGCACTATACAGAGAATAGGGTGCTGTTTAGGATGGAACCATACTGAATATGATCAAAGTATTGATATGTTTGTTCAACAAACTTCATTTCCAGGGCTTTCCAACAGCAGAGTGATGAATGACACTTGGGAGGATGGTATGGTCATTCTAGACCAGAGGGAGTGTCAGTCAGTCAATGATGGTATGGTCATTCTAGACCAGAGGGAGTGTCAGTCAGTCAATGATGGTATGGCCAGTCTAGACCAGAGGGAGTCAGTCAGTCAAGGAGAAAACAGACCGCGCTGACCAGAGGTAATTAGCAGTAGGTGAGCATTCTTAACGCCTCTGACCCCTGAACATCAGCTGCTATTTTCTATTAATTTCCCAACCATTCTACATGTTGAATCCCCACATTTGTCGACGCCCAGCAGGTGATCTACTGCGCACAGCTGAAGGTTGGTTGGTTGGTTGGTCAGGGAAGGAGTTCTCTAAGCTGAGCATCGCTCAGTTCGTTGACCGTGACAATGTGGTCCAGATGCTGAAGGTATTTCTCCTGGTCCTGCATGAAGTGAGGGATTCTGGTCCGGCGGAGGATGGCGATGTTCCGTAGCCTTTCCACGTCCTCAAAAGACACCTGGAGGACCAGAAGGAAAGTTAGGTTAACATCATCACATTGTTGGCAAATTTACAGACTCAACCTCTTTCCAAACTGATCTGATGTTACAACAGCCCTATGCTCTACTAGTGAGGTATGTATAAACTACAATTCAGCTTTTTGCTGCAAATGTGTACACCGTGAAACAACCAAACTATATATCATCACCATGAAACAACCAAACTATATATCACCACCACCGTGAAACAACCAAACTATATATCATCACCATGAAACAACCAACCTATATATCATCATCACCATGAAACAACCAACCTATATATCATCATTACCGTGAAACAACCAACCTATATATCATCATCACCATGAAACAACCAAACTATATATCATCATCACCATGAAACAACCAAACTATATATCATCATCACCATGAAACAACCAAACTATATATCATCACCACCATGAAACAACCAAACTATATATCATCACCACCATGAAACAACCAAACTATATATCATCACCACCATGAAACAACCAAACTATATATCATCACCACCATGAAACAACCAAACTATATATCATCACCATGAAACAACCAAACTATATATCATCACCATGAAACAACCAAACTATATATCATCACCACCATGAAACAACCAAACTATATATCATCATCACCATGAAACAACCAAACTATATATCATCATCACCATGAAACAACCAAACTATATATCATCATCACCATGAAACAACCAAACTATATATCATCACCACCGTGAAACAACCAAACTATATATCATCACCACCGTGAAACAACCAAACTATATATCATCACCACCATGAAACAACCAAACTATATATCATCACCATGAAACAACCAAACTATATATCATCACCATGAAACAACCAAACTATATATCATCATCACCGTGAAACAACCAAACTATATATCATCATCACCGTGAAACAACAAAACTATATATCATCATCACCGTGAAACAACCAAACTATATATCATCACCATGAAACAACCAAACTATATATCATCATCACCGTGAAACAACCAAACTATATATCATCATCACCGTGAAACAACCAAACTATATATCATCATCACCGTGAAACAACCAAACTATATATCATCATCACCGTGAAACAACCAAACTATATATCATCATCACCGTGAAACAACCAAACTATATATCATCATCACCGTGAAACAACCAAACTATATATCATCATCACCGTGAAACAACCAAACTATATATCATCATCACCGTGAAACAACCAAACTATATATCATCATCACCGTGAAACAACCAAACTATATATCATCATCACCGTGAAACAACCAAACTATATATCATCATCACCGTGAAACAACCAAACTATATATCATCATCACCGTGAAACAACCAAACTACATATCATCATCACCGTGAAACAACCAAACTATATATCATCACCACCGTGAAACAACCAAACTATATATCATCACCACCGTGAAACAACCAAACTATATATCATCACCACCGTGAAACAACCAAACTATATATCATCACCACCATGAAACAACCAAACTATATATCATCACCACCATGAAACAACCAAACTATATATCATCACCAGCATGAAACAACCAAACTATATATCATCACCAGCATGAAACAACCAAACTATATATCATCACCACCATGAAACAACCAAACTATATATCATCATCACCATGAAACAACCAAACTATATATCATCACCACCATGAAACCAACCTATATATCATCATCACCATGAAACAACCAAACTATATATCATCATCACCATGAAACAACCAAACTATATATCATCATCACCATGAAACAACCAAACTATATATCATCATCACCATGAAACAACCAAACTATATATCATCATCACCATGAAACAACCAAACTATATATCATCATCACCACCATGAAACAACCAAACTATATATCATCACCACCATGAAACAACCAAACTATATATCATCATCACCACCATGAAACAACCAAACTATATATCATCACCACCATGCAGATAATAAACAGGAAACGATTCTGTATGGGTGAATGACGACTGACCTTTCCTAGCGAGGTCAACATCTTGAAGTCGATGTTCCTCCGATGTCGTAGAATCCTGAGGATTCCGTCCAGGTACACCTGATCTTTACTGAAACAGCCTGATTCACAAACACAAACAATCAAGTCAACACAGTGACCACCAATCCTTTAAAAGTAAGAATGGCATATTTTTTGTGTATGTACAGTAGGGAGAACAAGTATTTGATACACTGCCGATTTTGCAGGTTTTCCTACTTACAAAGCATGTAGAGGTCTGTCATTTTTATCATAGGTACACTTCAACTGTGAGAGACGGAATCTAAAACAAAAATCCAGAAAATCACATTGTATGATTTTTAAATAATTAATTTGCATTTTATTGCATGACATAAGTATTTGATCACCTACCAACCAGTAAGAATTCCGGCTCTCACAGACCTGTTAGTTTTTCTTTAAGAAGCCCTCCTGTTCTCCACTCATTACCTGTATTAACTGCACCTGTTTGAACTCGTTACCTGTATAAAAGACACCTGTCCACACACTCAATCAAACAGACTCCAACCTCTCCACAATGGCCAAGACCAGAGAGCTGTGTAAGGACATCAGGGATAAAATTGTAGACCTGCACAAGGCTGGGATGGGCTACAGGACAATAGGCAAGCAGCTTGGTGAGAAGGCAACAACTGTTGGCGCAATTATTAGAAAATGGAAGAAGTTCAAGATGACGGTCAATCTTCCTCGGTCTGGGGCACCATGCAAGATCTCACCTCGTGGGGCATCAATGATCATGAGGAAGGTGAGGGATCAGCCCAGAACTACACGGCAGGACCTGGTCAATGACCTGAAGAGAGCTGGGACCACAGTCTCAAAGAAAACCATTAGTAACACACTACGCCGTCATGGATTAAAATCCTGCAGCGCACGCAAGGTCCCCCTGCTCAAGCCAGCGCATGTCCAGGCCCGTCTGAAGTTTGCCAATGACCATCTGGATGATCCAGAGGAGGAATGGGAGAAGGTCATGTGGTCTGATGAGACAAAAATAGAGCTTTTTGGTCTAAACTCCACTCGCCGTGTTTGGAGGAAGAAGAAGGATGAGTACAACCCCAAGAACACCATCCAAACCGTGAAGCATGGAGGTGGAAACATCATTCTTTGGGGATGCTTTTCTGCAAAGGGGACAGGACGAGGGGAGGATGGATGGGGCCATGTATCGCAGGATCTTGGCCAACAACCTCCTTCCCTCAGTAAGAGCATTGAAGATGGGTCGTGGCTGGGTCTTCCAGCATGACAACGACCCGAAACACACAGCCAGGGCAACTAAGGAGTGGCTCTGTAAGAAGCATCTCAAGGTCCTGGAGTGGCCTAGCCAGTCTCCAGACCTGAACCCAATAGAAAATCTTTGGAGGGAGCTGAAAGTCTGTATTGCCCAGCGACAGCCCCGAAACCTGAAGGATCTGGAGAAGGTCTGTATGGAGGAGTGGGCCAAAATCCCTGCTGCAGTGTGTGCAAACCTGGTCAAGAACTACAGGAAATGTATGATCTCTGTAATTGCAAACAAAGGTTTCTGTACCAAATATTAAGTTCTGCTTTTCTGATGTATCAAATACTTATGTCATGCAATAAAATGCTAATTAATTATTTAAAAATCATACAATGTGATTTTCTGGATTTTAGATTCCGTCACTCACAGTTGAAGAGTACCTATGATAAAAATTACAGACTTCTACATGCTTTGTAAGTGGGAAAACCTGCAAAATCGGCAGTGTATCAAATACTTGTTCTCCCCACTGTATATGTTTGTGAGTTGGGTGCTAGATCTACCACTGGTACATGTGCAGTGGTCAGTGTATTCTCACACACACACTGTCTCTCACCAGGCTGCGAGGTGTCTTTCTGTCCCCTCTTGGCTCTGAGGCAGTACTCCCAGCGCACCGCAGGATCCTGGACAAACTGAGCGATGTGGCTGAAGAGCTGGCTGAAGCTCATCCTGGTGGCATGATACACTGTATAGTAGAGCAGAGCGGCACGCCACAGGTAGGGTTGTTTCCGTAGCAACACACTGTGCAGGCTGGCCAGGCCCTCTTCCGTGGGATTGGCCGGTTTGAGGCCATACTGCTTCCTGCCTGCGGAAGTGGACCAGGGCTGGAGGTTGTTGTTCACACCCCGAAGGTAGTGGGTTCCTGGGAGGGGCAGAGATGGAATAACATGGGGATGTAATCAGGTAGTGGGTTCCTGGGAAGGACAGAGATGGAATAACATGGGGATGTAATCGGGTAGTGGGTTCCTGGGAAGGACAGAGATGGAATAACATGGGGATGTAATCGGGTAGTGGGTTCCTGGGAAGGACAGAGATGGAATAACATGGGGATGTAATCGGGTAGTGGGTTCCTGGGAAGGACAGAGATGGAATAACATGGGGATGTAATCGGGTAGTGGGTTCCTGGGAAGGACAGAAATGGAATAGCATGGGGATGTAATCGGGTAGTGGGTTCCTGGGAAGGACAGAGATGGAATAACATGGGGTGTAGAGATGGGAGAAGGTTTATTTCAGGTAATGTTTAAGAGTGAGAGAGAGAGGGAGAGATTAAAAATATGGAATTGTATTAAAGGTTGTGTGTGACAGAGATGGAAGGTTTATTTCATGTAATGTTTGCCTGAGAGAGATATGGAATAACAGAGCAATGTATTGAGGCAGTGTGTACCTGATAGGGAGAGCAAGATGAAGGATGGTTCATTTTAGACTAGCCTTACTTGGCTTCTGTAGTGAACATGGTTGGTGAACAGACTTTATTTGGGTAATCTCACTAAAACTTAACAAAAATACTGAGTTGTGTTTGCGTAGAATTCACAAATTATAACTAATAACGAATTTATGATTCTGTGTGGATGATAAACACATCCCACACACAGTACATGTAAATGCTGTATGGTGCAGTCAGGGTTCTGTACCTATCTCATTCATTTGCACTCTGTATATAGATTTTCTATTGTGTTATTGACTTAACGTTTGTTTACTGTGTAACTCTGTGTTGTTTTTTGTCGCACTGCTTTGCTTTGTCTTGGCCAGGTCACAGTTGTAAATGAGAACTTGTTCTCAACTGACCTATCTGGTTAAATAAAGGTGAAAAAATAAAATAATCTCGTGTCTCAGCATGCCCTCCAGCCAGTACATGTAAATGCTGTATGGTGCAGTCAGGGTGCTGTACCTATCTCGTGTCTCAGCATGCCCTCCAGCCAGTGTTGTCGTGCTCCAGACAGGTTGATAGTCAGAGTGGGACGACAACTCTCCACCATCATCACTGCCTGGGACAGCAGCTCCTCAGACAGACACACCACCACCTAGACAAGGTTAACATCATTACCTTCATCATCATCAGACCACCACCACCTAGACAAGGTTATCATCATTACCTTCATCATCAGACCACCACCACCTAGACAAGGTTATCATCATTACCTTCATCATCAGACCACCACCACCTAGACAAGGTTATCATCATTACCTTCATCATCATCAGACCACCACCACCTAGACAAGGTTATCATCATTACCTTCATCATCATCAGACCACCACCACCTAGACAAGGTTATCATCATTACCTTCATCATCATCAGACCACCATCACCTAGACAAGGTTATCATCATTACCTTCATCATCATCACCATCATCAGACCACCACCACCTACACAAGGTTATCATCATAACCTTCATCATCATCACCATCATCAGACCACCACCACCTACACAAGGTTATCATCATAACCTTCATCATCATCATTACACAAAGACATTTTGTTAACACACTAACCCTCAAACACACTACACCACAGGAGGTTGGTGGTACCTTAATTGGGGAGGACGGGCTTGTGGTAATGACTGGAGAGGAATGAGTGGAATGGTATCAAATACATCCAACACATGGTTTGATGCCATTCAATTCGCTCCAATCCAACCATTATTATGAGCCGTCCTTCCCTCAGCAGCCTCCACTGCACTAGACGTAACACACCAGCCCTCAAACACTCTAACCGTAACACACCAACCCTCAAATACACTACCCGTAACACACCAGCCCTCAAACACACTACTCGTAACACACCAACCCTCAAACATACTACCCGTAACACACCAACCCTCAAGCATACTACCTGTAACACATAAACACTCAAACACACTACCCGTAACGTGAAACCTCACTCACCTCTCCTACACAGTTCTCCTTCTGCAGGTACTTGCGTGCAGCAGCCCAGACTCTACTCTTCGGTAAAATACTTCCTCCCGTCACCTCCTCAAAGTTCTCATAGTTACCAAACTTCCTCAGAATACACTCCATAATCCCAACAGCCTGGAGAGAGAGAGAGAGAGTTTATTATCTGTTTCACTTGCTTTGGCAATGTAAACATATGTTTCCCATGCCAATAAACCCTTAAATTGAATTAGAGAGAGAGAGGCATAATAAGATACAATATGTCAGGAAGACATTTCAAGTTAATTTACCACAAAACAAACATAATATCTAAACATGCAAAAATCCCCAGAGTGGGTTATCTTCCTATGATCTAATATCTTTGCCAGACAGAGAGACCTACCTGTGTGAGGAAGAGGCCAGATCCCTCTCTGTATTTCTCCAGCACAGTGCTGGGCTCCGAGGTCGAGTACTCAAACTGGGGATCGTATTTATAGTCAGACTGGAAGAAGGCCTGCCTCTCTTGGTCTAGGTTAACGGGTCTGAGGGCCACAAGGAGACAGGGGCCACGCGGCGTGGAGGGCAAGGGCAACAGGGAAGCCCCTCCAAACCCACGGGCAATGTGGGGAAGGGAGGTAGCTGGCCGCATACGCCCCCTGGTGGCCCGGAGGCCCATTGAAGAGTTGTTGACGGTACAGGTGCTCTCGCTGCGGCGCATCCAGACTCCAGGGCCCAGGCTGGGGCTGGTGAGGGAGCGGGCTGGGGGCGAGGGGTCAGCGGAGGGACCACCAGCACTGCGCCAGGGGGGATGCAGGACCCTGCAGTCCATCGCGGGCTCGGAGCCACGGAGGTGCAGGGGCGTCACGTCCAGGCTGAGGGGCCGGCGGAGAGTGGGCCTGGTTGTCGCCTTGTTCCGAGATGAGGCCGTTGCCATGGTGACGTCCCGTCGCAGAGAGACCACTGGTCCATCGCATGGTGAGACTGGATGGGAAGAGTCGGTAGAGGAGCCAACGCTGGCCCTAGGGCTGGGGGTAAGGCTGACATTGGCCACCAACGACTGAGGCTGGGGTCCATTGTGGGAGTTGGATGCCGGCTCCCTCTTGGTGACACTACTCGTCCTGGCACGGAGCCTAGTGTTGCTGCTGGTGGTGATTTTGGGAGGGTCCGGTGTTGGTTCTTCTGTTCTGTTGGTGGTAGTTTTGGTAGTGTCAGGTCTGGTCTCTTCTCTTCTAGTGGTGCTGTTGTTGGTGGTGGTTTTGGGTGCATCCGGTCTGGTTTTTTCTAGTCTAGTGCTGTTGTTGGTGGTGGTTTTGGGGGCATCCGGTCTGGTTTTTTCTAGTCTAGTGCTGTTGTTGGTGGTGGTTTTGGGGGCATCCGGTCTGGTGTTTTCTAGTACAGTGCTGTCGGTTGTGGTGGTTTTGCGCGGGTCCGGTCTTGGTTCTGGCCCTGTCCGGTCTGTGGTGCTGCTGTTCCCTCCGACCCCCTTGACGTCTGTCCGATCCATACAGTCATCACCCGGGTCCAAAACCATCACCACTGCAACAGCTTCACTGCTGCTAGTCCAACCACACCACACTGCAAACACAAGATGGTCAACTTTTGGTCTGCTGCAAATAACCCATTCATTGTTATGACCCTTTTATGCAGTAGTGCTTGTGTCAGGAGTAGTTGCCACTGCTTTAACTGGATTACATGGACCCATTACCGGCCTAGTGGCCTTCTGGACAGGGGCGCACAGACGTCCAACTGTCTGATTGCGCAAGTATACCTCGACTGAATCCGCCTGCCTGCAACATAGAGAGCACTCGGTCGGGGCGGGGTTTCTGTGCTGGTGGTCGGGACGGGCTCTGGTCATCCCATATATGGGACTAGGATTGACTTCAAACAAGATCAAAGAGCCGTATCATATAGATGTTTAGCCTACTACATACTGAAGGTAGCCCATATTTACAAGGCGGCCGCGAGTTCTGCTGTGCATTGTATTGAGGTTTCATATCCATTTGTACCACCAAAGTGTATTGCATACAAATTAGCAGGATATCTCTCCTTTATTCTGACATGGGCGTAATGAAATGTAATAAATACTCGTTGTGTTATATTGTAGCCTACAACAAACCATGTCAATAGCCATAGTTGTCAATATATTGTATTCAATGACAGTAAAGGATGAATCGATAAATAACGGTTTTCTATCAACGTGTGTAGTTTTCTTCTGATCTGATCTCCAGAATCAGATCATACATCGAGGATGAATGAAGTAAGACAAAAACCAAAACTCAAATAAACGTATTTATGCATGTTTTTACCTTGCAGCGGGGTTTGGTGATCAGATTTGTAAATGCAGGCTTTAATTCATGACGCCCAGCTCTGCTTGTGCTCTCCACAATGAGGGCGGGAAGGTTTCCGGTGGCGCCCGGTGAAAAGGGCTCATTGGATATGAGCAGCTATAGTGGATGGGCCGCTCGGAGAGGCATGCGAGGAAGTTCGGACTGTGTTGGAAGATATGACGCGGTGGCACAGCTGATGAACTAGCCAGCGCGCCATGCGCAGTGCGTGCCGCTATCCTGCGTCTCTCCGTGGCAACGGAGCAAGGAGGAGCAAATTGCTTACGTTCTCGTTCACATAAACCCAAATATTTATAATGGTTAGAGCCGGATAGTGAGAACTATATATTGAGATGTACATAAGGCTCTGGGTATTTCTATCTATCAGTCAAAATGCCTATGATTAAACTGTCCTCAGAAGCCTCCCCATCCAAGGCCCTTCAACAAATCCCCCATGCAATTAATTAAATGTTTAAATCACTGTGTGTTTATTTCATGAAAATAACTAGTTAAAAAATATATACAGTGGGGAGAACAAGTATTTGATACACTGCCGATTTTGCAGGTTTTCCTACTTACAAAGCATGTAGAAGTCTGTAATTTTTATCATAGGTACACTTCAACTGTGAGTGACGGAATCTAAAACAAAAATCCAGAAAATCACATTGTATGATTTTTAAATAATTAATTTGCATTTTATTTCATGACATAAGTATTTGATACATCAGAAAAGCAGAACTTAATATTTGGTACAGAAACCTTTGTTTGCAATTACAGAGATCATACGTTTCCTGTAGTTCTTGACCAGGTTTGCACACACTGCAGCAGGGATTTTGGCCCACTCCTCCATACAGACCTTCTCCAGATCCTTCAGGTTTCGGGGCTGTCGCTGGGCAATACGGACTTTCAGCTCCCTCCAAAGATTTTCTATTGGGTTCAGGTCTGGAGACTGGCTAGGCCACTCCAGGACCTTGAGATGCTTCTTACAGAGCCACTCCTTAGTTGCCCTGGCTGTGTGTTTCGGGTCGTTGTCATGCTGGAAGACCCAGCCACGACCCATCTTCAATGCTCTTACTGAGGAAAGGAGGTTGTTGCCCAAGATCTCGCGATACATGGCCCCATCCATCCTCCCCTCAATACGGTGCAGTCGTCCTGTCCCCTTTGCAGAAAAGCATCCCCAAATAATGATGTTTCCACCTCCATGCTTCACGGTTGGGATGGTGTTCTTGAGGTTGTACTCATCCTTCTTCTTCCTCCAAACACGGCGAGTGGAGTTTAGACCAAAAAGCTCTATTTTTGTCTCATCAGACCACATGACCTTCTCCCATTCCTCCTCTGGATCATCCAGATGGTCATTGGCAAACTTCAGACGGGCCTGGACATGCGCTGGCTTGAGCAGGGGGACCTTGCGTGTGCTGCAGGATTTTAATCCATGACGGCGTAGTGTGTTACTAATGGTTTTCTTTGAGACTGTGGTCCCAGCTCTCTTCAGGTCATTGACCAGGTCCTGCCGTGTAGTTCTGGGCTGATCCCTCACCTTCCTCATGATCATTGATGCCCCACGAGGTGAGATCTTGCATGGTGCCCCAGACCGAGGGAGATTGACCGTCATCTTGAACTTCTTCCATTTTCGAATAATTGCGCCAACAGTTGTTGCCTTCTCACCAAGCTGCTTGCCTATTGTCCTGTAGCCCATCCCAGCCTTGTGCAGGTCTACAATTTTATCCCTGATGTCCTTACACAGCTCTCTGGTCTTGGCCATTGTGGAGTGGTTGGAGTCTGTTTGATTGAGTGTGTGGACAGGTGTCTTTTATACAGGTACCGAGTTCAAACGTGCAGTTAATACAGGTAATGAGTGGAGAACAGGAGGGCTTCTTAAAGAAAAACTAACAGGTCTGTGAGAGCCGGAATACTTACTGGTTGGTAGGTGATCAAATACTTATGTCATGCAATAAAATGCTAATTAACTATTTAAAAATCATACAATGTGATTTTCTGGATTTTTGTTTTAGATTCCGTCTCTCACAGTTGAAGTGTACCTATGATAAAAATTACAGACCTCTACATGCTTTGTAAGTAGGAAAACCTGCAAAATTGGCAGTGTATCAAATACTTGTTCTCCCCACTGTACCCTATCTGAGCTTGGTATGGAGTAGGTTCAATGTAATCTGTTAGGTCAATACCCTATCTGAGCTTGGTATGGAGTAGGTTCAATGTAATGTTAGGTCAATACCCTATTTGAGCTTGGTATGGAGTAGGTTCAATGTAATGTTAGGTCAATACCCTATCTGACCTTGGTATGGAGTAGGTTCAATGCAATGTGTTAGGTCAATACCCTATCTGAGCTTGGTATGGAGTAGGTTCAATGTAATATGTTAGGTCTAGGATATACTAATTGTTTATTATTCTATAACTGTAAACATATTTGACATGTAGATATTCAGTAACCTATTTAATATTTTATATGTTATAAAGCCGTTGAAGCTTTCAAATACGTGAAAGAGTGGTTCATATTATTCAATTTGTGTATTTACTTTGATTATATTGTGATGGATTGATGGGTTGTAACTAGGTCTACTATACTGATATAGATATTGATGGGTTGTAACTAGGTCTATTATACTGATATAGATATTGATGGGTTGTAACTAGGTCTATTATACTGATATAGATATTGATGGGTTGTAACTAGGTCTATTATACTGATATAGATATTGATGGGTTGTAACTAGGTCTATTATACTGATATAGATATTGATGGGTTGTAACTAGGTCTATTATACTGATATAGATATTGATGGGTTGTAACTAGGTCTATTATACTGATATAGATATTGATGGGTTGTAACTAGGTCTATTATACTGATATAGATATTGATGGGTTGTAACCAGGTCTACTATACTGATATAGATATTGATGGGTTGTAACTAGGTCTATTATACTGATATAGATATTGATGGGTTGTAACTAGGTCTATTATACTGATATAGATATTGATGGGTTGTAACTAGGTCTATTATACTGATATAGATATTGATGGGTTGTAACTAGGTCTATTATACTGATATAGATATTGATGGGTTGTAACTAGGTCTATTATACTGATATAGATATTGATGGGTTGTAACTAGGTCTATTATACTGATATAGATATTGATGGGTTGTAACTAGGTCTATTATACTGATATAGATATTGATGGGTTGTAACTAGGTCTATTATACTGATATAGATATTGATGGGTTGTAACTAGGTCTATTATACTGATATAGATATTGATGGGTTGTAACTAGGTCTATTATACTGATATAGATATTGATGGGTTGTAACTAGGTCTATTATACTGATATAGATATTGATGGGTTGTAACTAGGTCTATTATACTGATATAGATATTGATGGGTTGTAACCAGGTCTACTATACTGATATAGATATTGATGGGTTGTAACTAGGTCTATTATACTGATATAGATATTGATGGGTTGTAACTAGGTCTATTATACTGATATAGATATTGATGGGTTGTAACTAGGTCTACTATACTGATATAGATATTGATGGGTTGTAACTAGGTCTATTATACTGATATAGATATCGATGGGTTGTAACTAGGTCTATTATACTGATATAGATATTGATGGGTTGTAACTAGGTCTATTATACTGATATAGATATTGATGGGTTGTAACTAGGTCTACTATACTGATATAGATATTGATGGGTTGTAACTAGGTCTATTATACTGATATAGATATTGATGGGTTGTAACTAGGTCTATTATACTGATATAGATATTGATGGGTTGTAACTAGGTCTACTATACTGATATAGATATTGATGGGTTGTAACTAGGTCTATTATACTGATATAGATATTGTATTTTTCTACTATACTTTCAACTGTTGTGCATCTGTCATTTCTTAAAAATAAATTAAGTCTTCTGAAGAATTTGTTGATATTTGTTTTAGGAAGACCTTTCTAATATTGAGTTGCATTCTCTTTTGCCCTCAGAACTGCCTCAATTCGTCGAGGCATGGACTCTACAAAGTGTCGAAAGCGTTCCAAAGGGATGCTGTTTCATGTTGACTCCAATGCTTTTTATTTTTATTAAACGTTTATTTAACTAGGCAAGTTAGTTAAGACCAAATTCTTATTTACGATGACGGCCTACCTATGGGTCAGCCCCTGGAGAAAATTAGGGTTAAGTGCCTTGCTCAAGGACACGTTGACAGGTTCTTCACCTTGTCAGCTTGGGTATTCAAACCTGCAACCTTTCGGTTTCTGGCCCAATGCTCTAACCGCTAGGCTTCCTGCCGTGTGCTTCCTACAGTTGTGTTAAGTCGGCTGGATTTCCTTTGGGTAGTGGACAATTCTTGATACACACGGCTAAAACTGTTGAGCGTATTCCTAATGTTTTGTACACTCAGTGTATGACTACCTCTGTCCTTTCAAATCCCTCCCATCAATCTCATCAACACTGAGTGATGCCGTCTAAAGGAACAAAACGGAATGAACTTCCAAGACATTTCATTTTTATTATGAACTGGTATAGTGCTGTAATACCAGTCTGTTACTTTATGAACTGGTATAATGCTGTAATAACAGTCTGTTACTTTATGAACTGGTATAATGCTGTAATAACAGTCTGTTACTTTATGAACTGGTAGTAATGCTGTAATAACAGTCTGTTACTTTATGAACTGGTAATAATGCTGTAATAACAGTCTGTTACTTTATGAACTGGTATAATGCTGTAATAACAGTCTGTTACTTTATGAACTGGTATAATGCTGTAATAACAGTCTGTTACTTTATGAACTGGTATAATGCTGTAATAACAGTCTGTTACTTTATGAACTGGTATAATGCTGTAATAACAGTCTGTTACTTTATGAACTGGTATAATGCTGTAATAACAGTCTGTTACTTTATGAACTGGTATAATGCTGTAACAACAGTCTGTGTGTTACTTTATGAACTGGTAATAATGCTGTAATACCAGTCTGTGTGTTACTTTATGAACTGGTATAATGCTGTAATAACAGTCTGTTACTTTATGAACTGGTAATAATGCTGTAATACCAGTCTGTCTGTTACTTTATGAACTGGTAGTAATGCTGTAATAACAGTCTGTTACTTTATGAACTGGTATAGTGCTGTAATAAGTCTGTTACTTTATGAACTGGTATAGTGCTGTAATAACAGTCTGTTACTTTATGAACTGGTAATAATGCTGTAATAACAGTCTGTTACTTTATGAACTGGTAATAATGCTGTAATAACAGTCTGTGTTACTTTATGAACTGGTATAATGCTGTAATAACAGTCTGTTACTTTATGAACTGGTATAATGCTGTAATAACAGTCTGTTACTTTATGAACTGGTATAATGCTGTAATAACAGTCTGTTACTTTATGAACTGGTATAACGCTGTAATATGTTACTTTAGGGCTGGATCAAAAAGCCCAAACGGTTGTTCTACAGGACCGAAGTGGAAGAACCCTGGCCAATATAAACACAAGCATCATTCACATTTTTTATTGGTTAGGTCATCCAGCTACCTTACCATTCAAATAGTTTAAATTATTTGAAATATAAATCTTCAAGGGTAAAAGCCAAACTGAAAATGAAACTTCAAAACAAACAAAAATATTTAGCCAATGAAAAAAAACCTCCAAGCACCTAACTAATGCACAAAACAAACCAGTCATTCAGATCTGTATCACTAAACATAACTTCTAAATAACAATAAACATATGAATAAATGAATGTGTACAGCATTGATACACGGGCAGGAATAGATTACAGATTGGTGACACGTCATCATGGTGGTTTTCACTCAACTGATCACTCTCTAAATCTTCATTTCTCTGGGGTTTCCCAGGGCTTCTCCCAGGGGTGGGGTGTGAGTTAGGGTTGGGCTGGTGGGTGGGTGTGGCCAGGTGTTGTAAGTAAGGCTGATGATGTTGATGATGATGATGAAGTTGGGTCTAGACACCGAAGGTGTTCTCTCCGCTGTACGCCACGTATAAAAAACCATCCTCGTCCTTCTCCTTCTCGTACAGCGTTCCCATGGTGATGCTGCAACGGGAGTCACAACAAACAGAGGAGGAATGTAGGAGTAAACAGATTGCGGCCCAAATGGCACCCTATTCCCTATACAGGGCTCCCATAGGGCTCTGGTCAAATGTAGTGCACTATGTAGGGAGTATGGTGCCGTTTGGGATATAGCCACATACTATTCAAGTGAACAGAGGGGATGAAATGTTGAAGTAGGTCTAAATGCTGCTTTGTGTTTAGTCACCATCAACAGAATGAAGCAAAGTATCTGAAATACCAGTAAAGTGACTGGTATAATCTGCAAGCTATGTTTGGTAACGTCTGATCATTGTTTACTGCTGTTGAGTTGATACAACACTAATACAGCTTTAGGCCGGGATTCAATCCATAGAGCAGCGAGCTGGACGGCTGACAATGTGGCTTATAAAGGCATTTTACCCAACGTTAGCGGAGATCGCATTTATTGCTCAATTGGAATATACCTTTAAATGCTATAACGTGTATCTAACACTGAGCAGATTGAATGCCGGCCTTAATTTACAGTGCATTCCCCAAGTATTCAGAAACAGAAATACCTTATTTACATAAGGATTCAGACCCTTTGCTATGAGACGTTAAATTGACCTCAGGTGCATCATGTTTCCATTGATAATCCTTGAGATGTTTCCACCTGTGGTAAATTCAATTGATTGGACATGATTTGGAAAGGCACACACCTGTCTATATACAGTGCATTCGGAAAGTATTCAGACCTCTTGACCTTTTCCACATTTTGTTACATTACAGCCATATTCTAAAATGTATAAAATTAAACATTTTACTCAATCTACACACAATACCCCATAATGAAAAAGCAAAAACAGGTTCAGGAATATTTGCAAATGTATTAAAAATAAAAATGGAAAAACCTTATTTAAATAAGTATTCAGACCCTTTGCTATGAGACTTAAAATTGACCACAGGTGCATCCTATTTACATTGATAATCCTTGAGATGTTTCTACAACTTGACTGGAGTCCACCTGTGGTAAATTCAATTGATTGGACATGATTTGGAAAGGCACACACCTGTCTACAGTCGTGGTCAAACATTTTGAGAATGACACAAGTATTGTTCTCCACAAAGTTTGCTGCTTCAGTGTTCTTAGATCTTTATGTCAGTAGTTACTATGGTAACACTGAAGTATAATTACAAGTATTCCATAAGTGTCAAAGGCTTTCATTGACAATGTCATTCAGTTTATGCAAAGAGTCAATATTTGCAGTGTTGACCCTTCTTTTTCAAGACCTCTGCAATCCGCCCTGGCATGCTGTCAATTAACTTCTGGGCCACATCCTGACTGATGGCAGGCCATTCTTGCATAATCAATGCTTGGAGTTTGTCAGAAGTTGTGGGTTTTTGTTTGTACACCCGCCTCAATAAAGTACCTATCTTTTGTTTGTACACCCGTGTCAATAAAGTACCTTTCTATCTATCTCTATCTCTTGAGGATCGACCACAAGTTCTCAATGGGATTAAGGTCTGGGGAGTTTCCTGGCCATGGACCCAAAATGTCGATGTTTTGTTCCCCGAGCCACTTAGTTATCACTTTTGCCTGATGGCAAGGTGCTCCATCATGCTGGAAAAGGCATTGGTCGTCACCAAACTGTTCTTGGATGGTTGGGAGAAGTTGCATTCGGAGGATGTGTTGGTACCATTCTTTATTCATGGCTGTGTTCTTTGGCAAAATTGTGAGTGAGCCCACTCCCTTGGCTGAGAAGCAACCCCACACATGAATGGTCTCAGGATGCTTTACTGTTGGCATGACACAGGACTGATGGTAGCGCTCACCTTGTCTTCTGGCCCAAACAATCGGAAAGGGGATTCATCAGAGAAAATGACTCTACAACAGTCCTCAGCAGTCCAATCCCTGTACCTTTGCAGAATATCAGTCTGTCCCTGATGTTTTTCCTGGAGAGAAGTGGCTTCTTTGTTGCCCTTCTTGACACCAGGCCATCCTCCAAAAGTCTTCGCCTCACTGTGCGTGCAGATGCACTCACACCTGCCTGCTGCCATTCCTGAGCAAGCTCTGCACTGGTGGTGCCCCGATCCCGCAGCTGAATCAACTTTGGAGACGGTCCTGGCGCTTACTGGACTTTCTTGGGCGCCCTGGCGCCTTCTTCACAACAATTTAACCTCTCTCCTTGAAGTTCTTGATGATCCGATAAATGGTTGATTTAGGTGCAATCTTACTAGCAGCAATATCCTTGCCTGTGAAGCCCTTTTTGTGCAAAGCAATGATGACGGCACGTGTTTCCTTGCAGGTAACCTTGGTTGACAGAGGAAGAACAATGATTTCAAGCACCACCCTCCTTTTAAAGCTTCCGGTCTGTTATTCTGACTCAATCAGCATGACAGAGTGATCTCCAGCCTTATCCTCGTCAACACTCTCACCTGTGTTAACGAGACAATCACTGACATGATGGCAGCTGGTCCTTTTGTGGCAGGGCTGAAATGCAGTGAAATGTTTTTGGGGGATTAAGTTCATTTTCATGGCAAAGAGGGACTTTGCAATTAATTGCAATTCATCTGATCACTCTTCATGAGTATATGCAAATTGCCATCATCAACACTGAGGCAGCAAACTTTGTGGAGACCAATACTTGTGTCATTCTCAAAACTTTTGACCATGACTGTATATAAAGTCCCACAGTTGACAGTGCATGTCAGAGCAAAAACCAAGCCATGATGTCAAAATAATTGTCCGTAAAGCTCCGAGACAGGATTGTGTCGAGATCTGGGGAAGGGTACCAAAAAATGTCTGCAGCATTGAAGGTCCCCAAGAACACAGTGGCCTCCATCATTCTTAAACGGAAGAAGTTTGGAACCACCAAGACTTAAAAATGTAAGACTCTTCCTAGAGCTGTCCGTCCGGCCTAACTGAGCAATCGGGGGAGAAGGGCCTTTGTCAGGGAAGTGACCAAGAACCCGATGGTCACTGACAGAGCTCCAGAGTTCCTCTGTGGAGATGGGAGAACCTTCCAGAAAGACAACCATCTCTGCAGCACTCCACCAATCAGGCCTTTATGGTAGAGTGGTCAGACGGAAGCCACTCCTCAGTAAAAGGCACATGACAGCCCACTTGGAATTTGCCAAAAGGTACCTAAAGACTCTCAGACCATGAGAAACAAGATTCTCTGGTCTGATTAAAACAAGATTGAACTCTTCAGCCTGAATGCCAAGCGTCACGTCTGGAGGAAACGTGGCACCATCCCTACGGTGAAGCATGGTGGTGGCAGCATCATGCTGTGGGGATGTTTTTCAGCGGCAGGGACTGGGAGACTAGTCAGGATCGAGGGAAAGATGAACGGAGCAAAGTACAGAGAGATCCTTGTTGAAAACCTGCTTCAGAGCGCTCAGGACCTCAGACTGGGGCGAAGGTTCACCTTCCAACAGGACAACGACCCTAAGCACACAGCAAAGTCAACCAGAAATGACTTGGGGACAAGTCTCTGAATGTCCTTGAGTGGTCCAGCCAGAGCCCGGACATGAACCCGATCAAACATCTCTGGAGAGACCTGAAAATAGCTGTGCAGCAACACTCCCCATCCAACCTGAGGATCTGCAGAGAAGAATGGGAGAAACTCCCCAAATACAGTTGTGCCAAGATTGTAGCATCATACCCAAGTACAATGAAATTTCCCCCCCGGGGGAGCAATAAAGTACCTATCTATCTATCTATAAAGTACTGAGTGAAAGGTCTGAATACTAATACTGTAAATGTTAGTTCATTATTTTACACATTTTTTTTTACATTAGCAAAACAATGAAAAAATCAGTTTTTGCTCTGTCATTACGGGTTATTATGTCTAGATTGAGGAGATTGAATAAGGCTGTAATGTAAAAAACTGTGGAAAAATACTTTCCGAATACCCTGTATTTGTGTATAACTAAAGTTAAAGGACATCCTGTGGGAGCAGCAAACCAGTTCTAGCCCAGCAGTCACTAGTCTCCGTGTGTTCAGACCTGGACCTGGATGGTGTGTCTTGTTGACGAAGAGACTGAGGGCATTGAGGTTCAACTATGAACCCATGAGGAGTGTGTGGGTGAGATTCTCATCCCAAATTCTGATCAGACTGACCAAGGCTATTGTTGCAAGTGGTACTGGAATAAAGACCTTGGGAGCAGCTGGTGTGTGGGCTTTATAACTCATGTCCCAGGTTAACCCAGTTCTAACCCAGCTTTTCAACCTTTATAACTCATGTCCCAGGTTAACCCAGTTCTAACCCAGCTTTTTCAATCTTTAAAACTCATGTCCCAGGTTAACCCAGTTCTAACCCAGCTTTTCAATCTTTATAACTCATGTCCCAGGTTAACCCAGTTCTAACCCAGCTTTTCAATCTTTATAACTCATGTCCCAGGTTAACCCAGTTCTAACCCAGCTTTTCAATCTTTATAACTCATGTCCCAGGTTAACCCAGTTCTAACCCAGCTTTTCAATCTTTATAACTCATGTCCCAGGTTAACCCAGTTCTAACCCAGCTTTTCAATCTTTATAACTCATGTCCCAGGTTAACCCAGTTCTAACCCAGCTTTTCAACCTTTATAACTCATGTCCCAGGTTAACCCAGTTCTAACCCAGCTTTTCAACCTTTATAACTCATGTCCCAGGTTAACCCAGTTCTAATCCAGTTTTTCAATCTTTATAACTCATGTCCCAGGTTAACCCAGTTCTAACCCAGCTTTTCAATCTTTATAACTCATGTCCCAGGTTAACCCAGTTCTAACCCAGTTTTTCAACCTTTATAACTCATGTCACAGGTTAACCCAGTTCTAACCCAGCTTTTCAATCTTTATAACTCATGTCCCAGGTTAACCCAGTTCTAACCCAGCTTTTCAACCTTTCTATAGTTTAGTTTCTAAGTTCTATAGTTTCTAAGTTCTATAGTTTCTTAGTTCTATAGTTTAAAAGGTTCCATTTCAGATTGGTCCACTGAGTGCTTAGAGTCCTGACCTGGACTGAGGCACGGTCTTATCAACGAAGAGGAAGATGGCCTTCTCCGAGGGCAGCTGGATGCGTTTCCTGATGATCCACATGAACTGGGCCACCGTGATGTCAGAGGGCACCAAATACTTCCTCTTGTCAATGTCCACAATCTGAGACCCAGACACCTTCTCCACGATCACCTAGAAACAGACACACCACAGAGTCATGTCATATTCTATGTTTATAGTGTTCACATAAATTGCCCTCCTGGAACAATAAAGATAGACATGACAGCGTAGGGATGTGCATCTTTCCCTTTCAAGGCGATTCGATACGTGTCTAGATACATGATCTCCGACACCATAGAGGAACCAAACGCATCTAGATACATGAACTCCGACACCATAGAGAAACCAAACGCATCTAGATACATGATCTCCGACACCATAGAGGAACCAAAAGCATTTAGATACATGATCTCCGAAACCAGAGGAACCAAACGCATCTAGATACATGATGTCCGACACCATAGAGGAACCAAACACATCTAGATACATGAACTCCGACACCATAGAGGAACCAAACGCATCTAGATACATGATATCCGACACCATAGAGGAACCAAACGCATCTAGATACGTGCTCTCCGACACCATAGAGGAACCAAACGCATCTAGATACATGCTCTCCGACACCAGAAGAACCATACATTTTAGTTTGGAACGGTTCGGTTTGATACAATGCATTAACATTTGTTGCATTTTATTTTTATTTTTTATTTTTTTTTAACCTTTATTTTACTAGGCAAGTCAGTTAAGAACATATTCTTATTTTCAATGACGGCCTAGGAACAGTGGGTTAACTGCCTTGTTCAGGGGCAGAATGACAGATTTTTACCTTGTCAGCTCGGGGATTTGATCCAGCAACCTTCCGGTTATGGGCCCAACACTCTAACCACTGGGCTACCTGCCGCCCCAAAAACACATTCATTTTCCGTGTGCGTGCGTGCGTGTAAATGATGTATGTACTATGTAGGATCCTAAGCTCAGCCATAAGGGAGACTAGGCACCTCCCACTATCAGATTAGAGGGGGCAATATAGCCTGTTTTTTTCTGAAAGCACCATCATTAACTTGTCATTTTTGCTGATACATTTTAAACAGCGCATAGATAACAGTAACCTTGCAAAAACCATCTCTGCAGCACTCCACCAATCAGGCATTTATGGTAGAGTGGCCAGAAGGAAGCCACTCCTCAGTAAAAGGCACATGACAGCCCGCTTGGAGTTTGCCAAAAGGCACCTATAGACTCTCAGACCATGAGAAACTAGATTCTCTAGTCTGATGAAACCAAAATTGAACTCTCTGGCCTGAATGCCAAGTGTCACGTCTGGAGGAAACCTGGCATCATCCAGTGAAGCATGGTGGTGGCAGCATCATGCTGTGGGGATGTTTTTCAGCGGCAGGGACTCGGAGACTAGTCAGGAACGAGGACAAGATGTACAGAGAGATCTTTGATGAAAACCTGCTCCAGAGCGCTCAGGACCTCAGACTGGGGCGAAGGTTCACCTTCCGGCAGGACAACGACCCTAAGCACACAGCCAAGACAATGCAGGAGTGGCTTCAGATCAAGTCTCTGAATGTCTTTGAGTGGCCCAGCCAGAGCCCGGACTTGAACCCGATCAAACATCTCTGGAGAAACTCCCCAAATACAGGTGTGCCAAGCTTGTAGCGTCATATCCAAGAAGACTCAAGGCTGTAATCGCTGCTTAAGGTGCTTCAACAAAGTACAGTCGTGGACAAAGGTTTTGAGAATGACACAAGTATTTGTCTCCACAAAGTTTGCAGCCTTGATGATGGCAATTTGCATATACTCCAGAATATCATGAAAAGTGATCAGATGAATTGCAATTAATTGCAAAGTCCCTCTTTGCCATGAAAATGAACTTAATCCCCAAAAAACATTTCCACTGCATTTCAGCCCTGCCACAAAAGGACCAGCTGCCATCATGTCAGTGATTGTCTCGTTAACACAGGTCAGAGTGTTGACGAGGACAAGGCTGGAGATCACTCTGTTATGCTGATTGAGTCAGAATAACAGACTGGAAGCTTTAAAAGGAGGGTGGTGCATTGTTCTTCCTCTGTCAACCATGGTTACCTGCAAGGAAACACGTGCCGTCATCATTGCTTTGCACAAAAAGGGCTTCACAGGCAAGGATATTGCTGCTAGTAAATCAACCATTTATCGGATCATCAAGAACTTCAAGGAGAGAGGTTCCATTGTTGTGAAGAAGGCGTCAGGGCGCCCAAGAAAGTCCAGCAAGCGCCAGGACCGTCTCCTAAAGTTGATTCAGCTGCGGGATCGGGGCACCACCAGTGCAGAGCTTGCTCAGGAATGGCAGCAGGCACAGTGAGGCGAAGACTTTTGGAGGATGGCCTGGTGTCAAGAAGGGAAGCAAAGAAGCCACTTCTCTCCAGGAAAAACATCAGGGCCAGACTGATATTCTGCAAAAGGTACAGGGATTGGACTGCTGAGAACTGGGGTAGAGTCATTTTCTCTGATGAATCCCCTTTCCGATTGTTTGGGCCATCCGGAAAACACCTTGTCCGGAGAAGACAAGGTGAGCGCTACCATCAGTCCTGTGTCATGCCAACAGTAAAGCATCCTGAGACCATTCATGTGTGTGGTTGCTTCTCAGCCAAGGGTGTGGGCTCACTCACAATTTTGCCTAAGAACACAGCCATGAATAAAGAATGGTACCAACACTTCCTCCGAGAGCAACTTCTCCCAACCATCCAAGAACAGTTTGGTGCTGCCAATGCCTTTTCCAGCATGATGGAGCACCTTGCCGTAAGGCAAAAGTGATAACTAAGTGGCTCGGGGAACAAAACATGGACATTTTGGGTCCATGGCCAGGAAACTCCCCAGACCTTAATCCCATTGAGAACTTGTGGTCGATCCTCAAGAGGCGGGTGGACAAACAAAAACCCACAACTTCTGACAAACTCCAAGCATTGATTATACAAGAATGGCCTGCCATCAGTCAGGATGTGGCCCAGAAGTTAATTGACAGCATGCCAGGGCGGATTGCAGAGGTCTTGAAAAAGAAGGGTCAACACTGCAAATATTGACTCTTTGCATAAACTGAATGTCATTGTCAATGAAAGCCTTTGACACTTATGGAATACTTGTAATTATAGTTCAGTGTACCATAGTAACTACTGACATAAAGATCTAAGAACACTGAAGCAGCAAACTTTGTGGAGACCAATACTGTCATTCTCAAAACATCTGACCATGACTGTACTGAGTAAAGGGTCTGAATACTTATGTAAATGTGTCTTAAAATAATTTGAATTGGGGACCGATTGAATCGTTACATCCTCATGAGACAGACATATAAATTCAATGTTATATTGTAATAAATATATTATAACGATGTGTGAAACACTTTATAAAGCTATTTTACAAAAACTGTTGTACCTAAAATCATTAATAACCTTTAGACATACCAGTTACCATAGCCGGTCTCAGGGCTAACTGGAAATTCCTTCGGTCTCTACAGAGTTAGGTAAATCCATTTTGAGTTTCTTTGCACCAAAACTCTACAAATGGTTGTTTTGGGGGCAATTCAGACTGACTGAGGACCTTTATACTGAAGACTCTGCATAGTTTCTATAATGTTTTGTATCTCTGTTCTGCATTTATTATTTGTATTGATGTGTTTATTTTCATCTGTAAAAGAGACGTTGGTCTCAGAATGACTCCCTGTCAAAATAAAGGTACAACAATAAATCCACCCCCATTGAAACCCGTCTCACTCACCGGAACCCTATCTGGGTACTTGCTGCGTATTTTGTCCGACTCTAAACACCGATGTTCTGTTGAGAAGAAGAGACGGATTGAGAGATGTTATGAATGGCCGACTCTAAACACCGATGTTCTGTTGAGAAGAGACGGATTGAGAGATGTTGTGAAGGGTGTTACAGTGTCATAAGTACAGTAATTCAACATGTTTGAAGTCCTCCTAGCTGGCTTTTGCTCCAACCCTACTATAAACCACCTGATTCAGCTAATCAAGAACCTTAAGAGCCACTTAGATTAGTTGAATAGGCCAGTTGGTTGCCCCCCCGCTCTACTCAGTTCCCCCCCGCTCTACTCAGTTCCCCCCCGCTCTACTCAGTTCCCCCCCGCTCTACTCAGTTCCCCCCCGCTCTACTCAGTTCCCCTCCGCTCTACTCAGTTCCCCTCCGCTCTACTCAGTTCCCCTCTGCTCTACTCAGTTCCCCCCCGCTCTACTCAGTTCCCCTCCGCTCTACTCAGTTCCCCTCCGCTCTACTCAGTTCCCCTCTGCTCTACTCAGTTCCCCTCTAATCTTCTCAGTTCCCCCCCCGCTCTACTCAGTTCCCCTCCGCTCTACTCAGTTCCCCTCCGCTCTACTCAGTTCCCCTCTAATCTTCTCAGTTCCCCCCCGCTCTACTCAGTTCCCCTCCGCTCTACTCAGTTCCCCTCTGCTCTACTCAGTTCCCCCCCGCTCTACTCAGTTCCCCTCCGCTCTACTCAGTTCCCCTCCGCTCTACTCAGTTCTCCTCCGCTCTACTCAGTTCCCTTCTGCTCTACTCAGTTCCCCTCTGCTCTACTCAGTTCCCCTCCGCTCTACTCAGTTCTCCTCCGCTCTACTCAGTTCCCCTCCGCTCTACTCAGTTCCCCCCCGCTCTACTCAGTTCCCCTCTGCTCTACTCAGTTCCCCTCTGCTCTACTCAGTTCCCCTCTAATCTTCTCAGTTCCCCTCTAATCTTCTCAGTTCCCCTCTGCTCTTCTCAGTTCCCCTCTGCTCCACTCAGTTCCCCTCTGCTCGACTCAGTTCCCCTCTGCTCTACTCAGTTCCCCTCTGCTCTACTCAGTTCCCCTCTGATCTTCTCAGTTCCCCTCTGCTCTACTCAGTTCCCCTCTGATCTTCTCAGTTCCCCTCTGCTCCACTCAGTTCCCCTCTGCTCCACTCAGTTCCCCTCTGCTCCACTCAGTTCCCCTCTGCTCTACTCAGTTCCCCTCTGCTCTACTCAGTTCCCCTCTGATCTTCTCAGTTCCCCTCTGCTCTACTCAGTTCCCCTCTGCTCCACTCAGTTCCCCTCTGCTCCACTCAGTTCCCCTCTGCTCCACTCAGTTCCCCTCTGCTCCACTCAGTTCCCCTCTGCTCTTCTCAGTTCCCCTCTGCTCCACTCAGTTCCCCTCTGCTCCACTCAGTTCCCCTCTGCTCCACTCAGTTCCCCTCTGCTCTACTCAGTTCCCCTCTGCTCCACTCAGTTTCCCTCTGCTCTACTCAGTTCCCCTCTGCTCTACTCAGTTCCCCTCTGCTCTTCTCAGTTCCCCTCTGCTCCACTCAGTTCCCCTCTGCTCTTCTCAGTTCCCCTCTAATCCACTCAGTTCCCCTCTGCTCTACTCAGTTCCCCTCTGCTCCACTCAGTTCCCCTCTGCTCTACTCAGTTCCCCCCCGCTCTACTCAGTTCCCCTCTGCTCTACTCAGTTCCCTTCTGCTCCACTCAGTTCCCCTCTGCTCTACTCAGTTCCCCTCTGCTCTACTCAGTTCCCTTCTGCTCCACTCAGTTCCCCTCTGCTCTACTCAGTTCCCCTCTGCTCTTCTCAGTTCCCCTCTGCTCTACTCAGTTCCCCTCTGCTTTACTCAGTTCACCAAAGAGCAAGGTTGTGTCCCAACTGGCCCCCTATACCCTGTGTAGTGCACCCTAATCGTTGCACTACTTTTAACCAAGGCCCTGGTCAAAAGTAGTGCACTATATAGGGAATAGGGTGCAATTTGAGACACAGCCTCCAGTGACTGTGATAGGAGGATCAACATTTGGCGAGAGGTCACATGACATTCCCTGACTGCCGAGATCCACAGGCAACAGCAGCAGCTGTTGGACACCAGATGCACTCTGGGTAATCACTGACTAAAGCTGCCAATTCACTGGGATGAATATGTCAATATTTCCCCTAGGCTACTTCTCTATGTGTCAATCTAACACATACACCAAACAGGTGTGGCCTAAATTAACTACAATAATATTTTTAGGAGACTTTTGTTAAAATATATAATAGTTTATACTATTTTATGTAAGCATATGTTAGCCATATAATGTTGTAAAGCATATTTCAGCCATATAATGTTGTAATGTTTTTATCACAATAATAAACTATGTTCAGGGGATATGAAACGCGGCAGAGCAAAGAATGAGTGAGGCAACATTTTAACAAGTCTTTGTTGTTAGAACGAATAGGCCTGGTCCTCTTCAATATGATCCATATATGTTCAGTATCATTATCATATCAGCTGTCATGTCAACAGGAACGACCTGTCCCGGATCGAAGTGATTAAAAATTTAAACGCATTTTGCCAATAGAACAATCAATCCACATGCAACATTTTACTCATGTCTTTTGAACAATACATTAAGTGACGTGTCAACATACAATTTCGATGAATTTCGTAATGTTATTTTGTGACTAAAGGACTGATCAACATCTGAACGGGTAGGCCACTACAATACCATTTTAGTGCAGAAAAGTAGCCAATTATAATCAGCAATTGCCACCAAAAAAACGAAGAAGAACGCAGAGGAGATTCATATTTGTTCCTAGTTTGACCATTTTGTTATTTTCCTGTTATGAAACAAGTAATCCCCTTACCCAGGGAATGATCTTCTTTGAACATCCATTTCATGGTGGCTGATTCCGGGAGGGTTTGCTCGACGCGCAGTAAAATCGTAAAGGGCAGGTGAGGAATCAGAGCGTGACAAAAATGATTGCTATACTGTATCCTAAAACTGGAAACGATGTCAAAATGTTGACCAGAACGTCAACAATGTAGCAAAACAAGCCCGACTCGGCCCAGCGCTGCCGGCGATGACGTCGCGACCGGACGGTACCACTCCATCGCAGGGGAGGAGGCTGATTCTAATTGGTCCGGTTCAGATACACAACTGCTGCTCAGCGCTGCGCAGAATACCACATCTTTACAACGCCTGGGTGTTTAACGTCGACCCACATCCACACGATAAGGGCATAGATAACAGTCTGCTATCCTGAGCCGGACTGTGCAGAGTTTGTATCTCTGGAACACACCTAGGCATCCCACTGGAATTACATATGGAATCATACATATAGTGATTTCATAGGATCCCAGTGTGCATACTCCTATTCTAGGCTTCGGAACAGTACACGCAGTTCCCTTTAATCAGTCCATCTCATCCAGCAGGCAACAGAGATTCCTGGACGTTTTGAAACAGTTTAATCCATGCTCTGATTTGAATGTTGTTGTCATATGAAGGTCACAACACAGGTCTGTTATTTGTCACAAATTGTTTTATTATAAGTATGTAGAATTGTATTGGTTGCATAAAATATGCAGATATTCAGACATCAGCAGTGCTTTAGTACACAGTGACACAGGATAATAAAACACACAGGTGTCAATACAGTAATCTATTATTATTATATTATGATTATTGTTCATTGTATTACTATTATTATAATATTATTGTATTATTATTAGTATTAGTATGATTAGTATTGGTATTATTATTATTATTATTATTATTATAATATTATCATTATCATTACTATTGTGCAATTGACTTGCCAGCCGCTGTAACAATTGCTGTCACCAGGTTTTCCAGAAATCCAGGTTTGAGGATTCCCAATGGATTTCCTACTAATTCCATCCTGATTACTAGGATTTCTGGACAGCTTCAGCATTTTTGGAAAGTTTCACGAATTTTGCACTTCGACATCATCAAAACTGTATGCTCGTGAACTAGCATGATTATGCAATAGCTCACCATTCTGTTTCAACTCAGAGAAGCCCTGAGATCAGGTTGGTTCTACGAGGTTATCAAAACTGTGTATGTACCACAGGAGGTTGTGCCACCAAAAATAATCCACCTCAATAATCCAAGATGGCGTAACCACATATCGGACTGCGTTCCCTTCCACTTCACTGGATTTCTACCGAAATCACAGGGCCATCACACCGGATCATCACAGCTAGCTAGCTGCAACCGAGTGGCTGCTGTTGTTTGGCTAACACCATTGTCCAAAAGCTACCACCAGTTGCCTTGAGCTAGCCTCGAGCTAGGCCCATCTCCCGGCCAGCCGACGTGTACTAGCTAATTCCCGGGCTACAGTACCTTTGTCAACCGGCCTGGACCTTCTACTGTCGACACGGAGCCCCGCCGAGCCACCACGACTGGTCTGCCGATGTAATCGTCCGACGTGGTCTAAACAGGCTTTTCCTCTGCGAGGTCGCCAAAGATCCATCTGCTAGCCCCGGCCCGCTAGCATTCTGAACGCTGTGCCTCAATAGAGGACAAACCATCCACGGAGACAAACTGATATCTCTCCGACAGATAAGATCTAAATCAGGCAAGAACTTGTCTGTGTAGACCAATTAAGGTTTCCAATCTCTCCAAAAGAATATGATGGTCGATGGTGTCAAAAGCAGCACTAAGGTCTAAGAACACGAGGACAGATGCAGAGCCTTGGTCTGACGCCATTAAAAGGTCATTTACCACTTTCACGAGTGCAGTCTCAGTGCTATGATAGGGTCTAAAACCAGACTGAAGTGTTTCGTATACATTATTATTTGTCTTCAGGAAGGCAGTGAGTTGCTGCGCAACAGCTTTTTCTAAGATTTTTGAGAGAAATGGGAGATTGATATTGTCCGATAGTTTTTACATTTTCTGGGTCAAGGCTTGGCTTTTTCAAGAGAGGCTTTATTACTGCCACTTTTAGAGAGTTTGGTACACATCCGGTGGAGAGGGAGCCATTTATTATGTTCAGCATAGGAGGGCCGAACACAGGAAGTAGCTCTTTCAGTAGTTTAGTTGGAATAGGGTCCAGTATGCAGGTTGAAGGTTTAGAGGCCATGACAATTTTCATGAATGTGTCAAGAGATATAGGATTACAACACTTGAGTGTCTCCATTGATCCGAGGTCCTGGTAGTTCTGTCAGACTCAGGACAGCTGAGCTTTGGGGAAATACACAGATTCAAAGAGGAGTCCGTAATTTGCTTTCTAATGATAATGATCTTTTCGTTGAAGAAGTTCATGAATTCATCACTGCTGAAGTGAAAGGCATCCTCTCTTGGGGAATGCTGCTTTTTAGTTAGCTTTGCAACAGTATCAAATAGAAATTTAGGATTATTCTTTTTCTCCTCAATTAGGTTGGAAAAATAGGATGATTGAGCAGCAGTGAGGACTCTTCCATATTGCACTGTACTTTCTTTCCAGATTGGTGGAGTGCCATTTCCGTTCCAGTTTTCTGGAAGCTTGCTTCAAAGCTCTGGTATTTTCTGTGTACCAGGGAGCTAGTTTCTTTTGGCAAATGTTTTTTGTTTTTAGGGGTGCGACTACATCTAGGGTATTACGCAAGGTTAAATTTAGATCCTCAGTTTGATTGTTAACTGATTTTTGTACTCCGACGTCCTTGGATAGGTGGAGGGAGTCTGGAAAAGCATCTAGGAATCTTTGGGATGTCCAAGAATTTATAGCACGGCTTTTGATGATCCTTGGTTGGGGTCTAAGCAGATTATTTGTTGCGAATATTATCTGCCATGACGACAAGGTCTGATAGGAATTCAGAGAACTCAGTAAGGAACTCTGTAGAAGGCCCAGGAGGCCTGTAAACAGTAGCTATAAAAAGTGATTGAGTAGGCTGCATAGATTTCATGACTAGAAGCTCAAAAGATGAAAGCGCTGTCCTTTTTTGGGAAGTAAATTGAAATTTGCTATCGTAAATGTTAGCAACACCTCTGCCTTTGCGGGATGTGTGGGGGACATGGTCACTAGTGTAACCAGGAGGAGAGGCCTCGTTTAACACAGTAAATTCATCAGGCTTAAGCCATGTTTCAGTCAGGCCAATCACATCAAGATTATGATCAGTGATTAGTTCATTGACTATAACTGCCTTGGAAGTGAGGGATCTAACATTAAGTAACCCTATTTTAAGAAGTGAGATATCACAACCTCTTTCAATAATGACAGGAATGGAGGAGGTCTTTATTCCAGTGAGATTACTAAGGCGAACACCGCCATGTTTAGGTTTGCCCAACCTAGATCGAGGCACAGACACGGTCTCAATGGGGGTAACTGAGCTGACTACACTGACTATGCTAGTGGCAGACTCCACTAAACTGTCAGGCTGGCTAACAGTCTGCTCCCTGGCCTGAACCCTATCTCATAGTGGAGCTAGAGGAGTTAGAGCCTCATCTATGTTCATAGATAAAGTGAGAGCACCCCTCCAGCTAGGATGGAGTCCGTCACTCCTCAGCAGGCCAGGCTTGGTCCTGTTCGTGGGTGAGTCCCAGAAAGAGGGCCAATTGTCTACAAATTCTATCCTTTGGGAGGGGCAGAAAACAGTTTTCAACCAGCGATTGAGTTGTGAGACTCTGCTGTAGAGCTCATCACTCCCCCTAACTGGGAGGGGGCCAGAGACAATTACTCGATGCCCGACACATCTTTCTAGCTAATTTACACACTGAAGCTATGTTGCGCTTGGTGACCTCTGACTGTTTCATCCTAACATTGTTGGTGCCGACGTGGATAACAATATCCCTATACTCTCTACACTCCCAGATGTTGTTTTAGCCAGCACCATCTTCAGATTAGCCTTTACATCGGTACCCTGACCCCTGGTAAACAATTTATAATCGCTGGATGATTCTTATTAAGTCTAATATTGCGGGTAATGGAATCGCCAATGACTAGGGTTTTCAACTAGTCAGAGCTAATGGTGGGAGGCTTCGGTGGTTCAGACCCCGTAACGGGTGGAGGAGAGACCTGAGAAGCCTCTGGCTCCGACTCGTTGCTTAATGGGGAGAACAGATTGAAAGTTTCTGTCGGCTGAATGAGCGACACCGGTTGAACATGCCGACTGCATTTTTTTCCAGAAGCCCTGAGAAAATTGTCCGGCTGCGGGGACTGTGGAGGGGATTTATACTAGTAACTGTACTTACTGGTGGGGACTGTGGAGGGGATTTATACTAGTAACTGTACTTACTGGTGGGGACTGTGGAGGGGATTTATACTAGTAACTGTACTTACTGGTGGGGACTGTGGAGGGGATTTATACTAGTAACTGTACTTACTGGTGGGGACTGTGGAGGGGATTTATACTAGTAACTGTACTTACTGGTGGGGACTGTGGAGGGGATTTATACTAGTAACTGTACTTACTGGTGGGGACTGTGGAGGGGATTTATACTAGTAACTGTACTTACTGGTGGGGACTGTGGAGGGGATTTATACTAGTAACTGTACTTACTGGTGGGGACTGTGGAGGGGATTTATACTAGTAACTGTACTTACTGGTGGGGACTGTGGAGGGGATTTATACTAGTAACTGTACTTACTGGTGGGGACTGTGGAGGGGATTTATACTAGTAACTGTACTTACTGGTGGGGACTGTGGAGGGGATTTATACTAGTAACTGTACTTACTGGTGGGGACTGTGGAGGGGATTTATACTAGTAACTGTACTTACTGGTGGGGACTGTGGAGGGGATTTATACTAGTAACTGTACTTACTGGTGGGGACTGTGGAGGGGATTTATACTAGTAACTGTACTTACTGGTGGGGACTGTGGAGGGGATTTATACTAGTAACTGTACTTACTGGTGGGGACTGTGGAGGGGATTTATACTAGTAACTGTACTTACTGGTGGGGACTGTGGAGGGGATTTATACTAGTAACTGTACTTACTGGTGGGGACTGTGGAGGGGATTTATACTAGTAACTGTACTTACTGGTGGGGACTGTGGAGGGGATTTATACTACTATCTGTACTTACTGGTGGGGACTGTGGAGGGGATTTATACTAGTAACTGTACTTACTGGTGGGGACTGTGGAGGGGATTTATACTAGTAACTGTACTTACTGGTGGGGACTGTGGAGGGGATTTATACTACTATCTGTACTTACTGGTGGGGACTGTGGAGGGGATTTATACTAGTAACTGTACTTACTGGTGGGGACTGTGGAGGGGATTTATACTAGTAACTGTACTTACTGGTGGGGACTGTGGAGGGGATTTATACTAGTAACTGTACTTACTGGTGGGGACTGTGGAGGGGATTTATACTACTATCTGTACTTACTGGTGGGGACTGTGGAGGGGATTTATACTAGTAACTGTACTTACTGGTGGGGACTGTGGAGGGGATTTATACTAGTAACTGTACTTACTGGTGGGGACTGTGGAGGGGATTTTACCAGTAGCGGCTTGTCAATAGAGGGCGCTGGGGCGCCGCCCCCATCAAAATTCCAGAAATGTACATGTATACAAAAATGATATAAAAATGAAATAAAAATAAAAAATTAAATAGATTACTCATACGATGTGCCGGCTGGTAGTAAGAGCCTCAGCATTTAATAAAAACTGTCTTTAATCGGTTAACTATTTAGTATTTTATATGTTTTTCAATATGTTTCATGCGGTTTCATGGGCGAGGGACGCCGGACAGATGGATGTCTATCTGAGTCTAATCTTCGGGCAGCACGTGACCTGAAGCTGGTCTCTAATTGGTTTCTTAAAGATCCTCCCCCGGGCGCAGGTCGCTGCGTCCCTGGCGAATCAGAATTGGATACATGTTATTTTATCCAATCTGATTGGTTCTCGTCACCTGTCATTCAACTTTACACTCTTGGCCACTACTGCGAGTGCGCGGGCGACACCGACACACCGTCACTCCGGGTCGCCAGAACCTTGCTAGGCTGATCACTGTCATAGAGATAAACGGCAGCAGTTAAACCAAACTCTGTAATTAATTTACAATAAAATCCTTTCACAAGGCGTTCGCTGGAAGAAAAAAAAAGGATAAATCTCGGACCGGACCAACCCGATTTACAAATCCAGCAGCAGGCCAGTGACAGAGGACGAAGCTACACCCGGAGCTTCACCCGCGCTTGTTATGAGAAACGGAGGTGGCTGGATGGATGTGATGTTAGCAATGCCCTTTTTTGCTTTCCCTGTCTTTTATTTCAAAGTGTCGGCACTGACGTTTTGTGGACAACAACGTGGGTAAGAGACCTCAAACATCTATCTGAAAAATGCAAACGTCATGACAGTAGCCGCAGCCATCTTGAAAATAGCATGAAACTAACGTTTTTGGGCAGAGTTAGCATCGCTGAACAACTAGATGAAGGCTACAGGATTGGCATTAGAAGGCACAACGAAGAGGTGACTAAAAGTTCTCATTACCACCCAGGACCACAGCTGAAGATGAGAGGTGCTTCTCATTACCACCCAGGACCACAGCTGAAGATGAGAGGTGCTTCTCATTACCACCCAGGACCACAGCTGAAGATGAGAGGTGCTTCTCAACCTTGAAAAGAATAAAAACTGTTCTCAGAAACACCATAACCCAGGAGACGCTGAATGCACTGGCATTGCTGTCCATGGAAAAGAGACTTGTTACTGAGATGACTGACTTTAATCAGAGAGTCATTGAGAAATGTGCTGTCCAGAAAGAAAGGAGAGCAACATGTATGTTCAGGTAGTCAACATGCTACTCTGTTGTTGCTGTGTGTTTTCCTCATCCAGTTCTATGGGGGAAAGGAATGTGTTAAAATATAAAGTACAGACACTGTTTCCTCTTTAATGCTTGAATTTATACTTTTATTTGTCTGTATAATAAACATGTGTTATAAAATATAAAATAAAAAGTAGTCAACATGCTTTTTGGTACTGCATGCCCCCCCAAAATAATTATCACCAGCCGCCACTGGATTTTACTAGTAACTGTACTTACTGGTGGGGACTGTGGAGGGGATTTATACTAGTAACTGTACTTACTGGTGGGGACTGTGGAGGGGATTTATACTACTATCTGTACTTACTGGTGGGGACTGTGGAGGGGATTTATACTAGTAACTGTACTTACTGGTGGGGACTGTGGAGGGGATTTTACTAGTAACTGTACTTACTGGTGGGGACTGTGGAGGGGATTTATACTAGTAACTGTACTTACTGGTGGGGACTGTGGAGGGGATTTATACTAGTAACTGTACTTACTGGTGGGGACTGTGGAGGGGATTTATACTAGTAACTGTACTTACTGGTGGGGACTGTGGAGGGGATTTATACTAGTAACTGTACTTACTGGTGGGGACTGTGGAGGGGATTTATACTAGTAACTGTACTTACTGGTGGGGACTGTGGAGGGGATTTATACTAGTAACTGTACTTACTGGTGGGGACTGTGGAGGGGATTTATACTAGTAACTGTACTTACTGGTGGGGACTGTGGAGGGGATTTTACTAGTAACTGTACTTACTGGTGGGGACTGTGGAGGGGATTTATACTAGTAACTGTACTTACTGGTGGGGACTGTGGAGGGGATTTTACTAGTAACTGTACTTACTGGTGGGGACTGTGGAGGGGATTTATACTACTATCTGTACTTACTGGTGGGGACTGTGGAGGGGATTTATACTAGTAACTGTACTTACTGGTGGGGACTGTGGAGGGGATTTATAATAGTAACTGTACTTACTGGTGGGGACTGTGGAGGGGATTTATACTAGTAACTGTACTTACTGGTGGGGACTGTGGAGGGGATTTATACTAATATCTGTACTTACTGGTGGGGACTGTGGAGGGGATTTATACTAGTAACTGTACTTACTGGTGGGGACTGTGGAGGAGATTTATACTAGTAACTGTACTTACTGGTGGGGACTGTGGAGGGGATTTATACTAGTAACTGTACTTACTGGTGGGGACTGTGGAGGGGATTTATACTAGTAACTGTACTTACTGGTGGGGACTGTGGAGGGGAGTTTACTAGTAACTGTACTTACTGGTGGGGACTGTGGAGGGGATTTATACTAGTAACTGTACTTACTGGTGGGGACTGTGGAGGGGATTTATACTAGTAACTGTACTTACTGGTGGGGACTGTGGAGGGGATTTATACTAGTAACTGTACTTACTGGTGGGGACTGTGGAGGGGATTTTACTAGTAACTGTACTTACTGGTGGGGACTGTGGAGGGGATTTATACTAGTAACTGTACTTACTGGTGGGGACTGTGGAGGGGATTTATACTACTATCTGTACTTACTGGTGGGGACTGTGGAGGGGATTTATACTAGTAACTGTACTTACTGGTGGGGACTGTGGAGGGGATTTATACTAGTAACTGTACTTACTGGTGGGGACTGTGGAGGGGATTTATACTACTATCTGTACTTACTGGTGGGGACTGTGGAGGGGATTTATAGTAGTAACTGTACTTACTGGTGGGGACTGTGGAGGGGATTTATACTAGTAACTGTACTTACTGGTGGGGACTGTGGAGGGGATTTATACTAGTAACTGTACTTACTGGTGGGGACTGTGGAGGGGATTTATACTAGTAACTGTACTTACTGGTGGGGACTGTGGAGGGGATTTATACTAGTAACTGTACTTACTGGTGGGGACTGTGGAGGGGATTTATACTACTATCTGTACTTACTGGTGGGGACTGGGGAGGGGATTTATACTAGTAACTGTACTTACTGGTGGGGACTGTGGAGGGGATTTATACTAGTAACTGTACTTACTGGTGGGGACTGTGGAGGGGATTTATACTAGTAACTGTACTTACTGGTGGGGACTGTGGAGGGGATTTATACTAGTAACTGTACTTACTGGTGGGGACTGTGGAGGGGATTTATACTAGTAACTGTACTTACTGGTGGGGACTGTGGAGGGGATTTATACTAGTAACTGTACTTACTGGTGGGGACTGTGGAGGGGATTTATACTACTATCTGTACTTACTGGTGGGGACTGTGGAGGGGATTTATACTAGTAACTGTACTTACTGGTGGGGACTGTGGAGGGGATTTATACTAGTAACTGTACTTACTGGTGGGGACTGTGGAGGGGATTTATACTAGTAACTGTACTTACTGGTGGGGACTGTGGAGGGGATTTATACTAGTAACTGTACTTACTGGTGGGGACTGTGGAGGGGATTTATACTAGTAACTGTACTTACTGGTGGGGACTGTGGAGGGGATTTATACTAGTAACTGTACTTACTGGTGGGGACTGTGGAGGGGATTTATACTACTATCTGTACTTACTGGTGGGGACTGTGGAGGGGATTTATACTAGTAACTGTACTTACTGGTGGGGACTGTGGAGGGGATTTATACTAGTAACTGTACTTACTGGTGGGGACTGTGGAGGGGATTTATACTAGCAACTGTACTTACTGGTGGGGACTGTGGAGGGGATTTATACTAGTAACTGTACTTACTGGTGGGGACTGTGGAGGGGATTTATACTAGTAACTGTACTTACTGGTGGGGACTGTGGAGGGGATTTATACTAGTAACTGTACTTACTGGTGGGGACTGTGGAGGGGATTTATACTACTATCTGTACTTACTGGTGGGGACTGTGGAGGGGATTTATACTAGTAACTGTACTTACTGGTGGGGACTGTGGAGGGGATTTATACTACTATCTGTACTTACTGGTGGGGACTGGGGAGGGGATTTATACTAGTAACTGTACTTACTGGTGGGGACTGTGGAGGGGATTTATACTAGTAACTGTACTTACTGGTGGGGACTGTGGAGGGGATTTATACTAGTAACTGTACTTACTGGTGGGGACTGTGGAGGGGATTTATACTAGTAACTGTACTTACTGGTGGGGACTGTGGAGGGGATTTATACTAGTAACTGTACTTACTGGTGGGGACTGTGGAGGGGATTTATACTAGTATCTGTACTTACTGGTGGGGACTGTGGAGGGGATTTATACTACTATCTGTACTTACTGGTGGGGACTGTGGAGGGGATTTATACTACTATCTGTACTTACTGGTGGGGACTGTGGAGGGGATTTATACTACTATCTGTACTTACTGGTGGGGACTGTGGAGGGGATTTATACTACTATCTGTACTTACTGGTGGGGACTGTGGAGGGGATTTATACTAGTAACTGTACTTACTGGTGGGGACTGTGGAGGGGATTTATACTACTATCTGTACTTACTGGTGGGGACTGTGGAGGGGATTTATACTAGTAACTGTACTTACTGGTGGGGACTGTGGAGGGGATTTATACTAGTAACTGTACTTACTGGTGGGGACTGTGGAGGGGATTTATACTAGTAACTGTACTTACTGGTGGGGACTGTGGAGGGGATTTATACTAGTAACTGTACTTACTGGTGGGGACTGTGGAGGGGATTTATACTAGTAACTGTACTTACTGGTGGGGACTGTGGAGGGGATTTATACTAGTAACTGTACTTACTGGTGGGGACTGTGGAGGGGATTTATACTAGTAACTGTACTTACTGGTGGGGATTTATACTAGTAACTGTACTTACTGGTGGGGACTGTGGAGGGGATTTTACTAGTAACTGCACTTACTGGTGGGGACTGTGGAGGGGATTTATACTAGTAACTGTACTTACTGGTGGGGACTGTGGAGGGGATTTTACTAGTAACTGTACTTACTGGTGGGGACTGTGGAGGGGATTTATACTAGTAACTATACTTACTGGTGGGGACTGTGGAGGGGATTTATACTAGTAACTGTACTTACTGGTGGGGACTGTGGAGGGGATTTATACTAGTAACTGTACTTACTGGTGGGGACTGTGGAGGGGATTTATACTACTATCTGTACTTACTGGTGGGGACTGTGGAGGGGATTTATACTAGTAACTGTACTTACTGGTGGGGACTGTGGAGGGGATTTATACTAGTAACTGTACTTACTGGTGGGGACTGTGGAGGGGATTTATACTAGTAACTGTACTTACTGGTGGGGACTGTGGAGGGGATTTATACTAGTAACTGTACTTACTGGTGGGGACTGTGGAGGGGATTTATACTAGTAACTGTACTTACTGGTGGGGACTGTGGAGGGGATTTATACTAGTAACTGTACTTACTGGTGGGGACTGTGGAGGGGATTTATACTACTATCTGTACTTACTGGTGGGGACTGGGGAGGGGATTTATACTAGTAACTGTACTTACTGGTGGGGACTGTGGAGGGGATTTATACTAGTAACTGTACTTACTGGTGGGGACTGTGGAGGGATTTATACTACTATCTGTACTTACTGGTGGGGACTGTGGAGGGGATTTATACTAGTAACTGTACTTACTGGTGGGGACTGTGGAGGGGATTTATACTAGTAACTGTACTTACTGGTGGGGACTGTGGAGGGGATTTATACTACTATCTGTACTTACTGGTGGGGACTGGGGAGGGGATTTATACTAGTAACTGTACTTACTGGTGGGGACTGTGGAGGGGATTTATACTACTATCTGTACTTACTGGTGGGGACTGTGGAGGGGATTTATACTACTATCTGTACTTACTGGTGGGGACTGTGGAGGGGATTTATACTACTATCTGTACTTACTGGTGGGGACTGTGGAGGGGATTTATACTAGTAACTGTACTTACTGGTGGGGACTGTGGAGGGGATTTATACTACTATCTGTACTTACTGGTGGAGACTGTGGAGGGGATTTATACTAGTAACTGTACTTACTGGTGGGGACTGTGGAGGGGATTTATACTAGTAACTGTACTTACTGGTGGGGACTGTGGAGGGGATTTATACTACTATCTGTACTTACTGGTGGGGACTGGGGAGGGGATTTATACTAGTAACTGTACTTACTGGTGGGGACTGTGGAGGGGATTTATACTAGTAACTGTACTTACTGGTGGGGACTGTGGAGGGATTTATACTACTATCTGTACTTACTGGTGGGGACTGGGGAGGGGATTTATACTAGTAACTGTACTTACTGGTGGGGACTGTGGAGGGGATTTATACTAGTAACTGTACTTACTGGTGGGGACTGTGGAGGGGATTTATACTAGTAACTGTACTTACTGGTGGGGACTGTGGAGGGGATTTATACTACTATCTGTACTTACTGGTGGGGACTGTGGAGGGGATTTATACTAGTAACTGTACTTACTGGTGGGGACTGTGGAGGGGATTTATACTACTATCTGTACTTACTGGTGGGGACTGTGGAGGGGATTTATACTAGTAACTGTACTTACTGGTGGGGACTGTGGAGGGGATTTATACTAGTAACTGTACTTACTGGTGGGGACTGTGGAGGGGATTTATACTAGTAACTGTACTTACTGGTGGGGACTGTGGAGGGGATTTATACTAGTAACTGTACTTACTGGTGGGGACTGTGGAGGGGATTTATACTAGTAACTGTACTTACTGGTGGGGACTGTGGAGGGGATTTATACTAGTAACTGTACTTACTGGTGGCACAGACGCAATTTCATCCTTTCCTACCCTTGCCTAACGATGGCGTCTGAAGCTGGTCTTGCAGCGAGGCTATCCTCGCCATAAGGCGATAGTTCTCCTGTATGTTATGAATACAGTGACTGCAGTTAACGTCAGATGACATAGTGTTAATAATGTTACTACTTAGCTTCGGCTGGTGGAAGTCCTGTACAACCATGTCCAGATAAAGAGTCCGTTCACGAACGCCAATGAAGATTCCCCTGTCGACCACCGGAGGTCCCAATCTCCAGAATACTAACCTTACTTAGAACTCCATTTCCCAAATACCCTCATACAGAGACTGATTACGGCACACCTGATCCTCATCAATAGACTATTTATTCCCTGCTGATTCAGTCACCCATTGCGAAGTATTGTTTTGCCCGTCTGTATTTTTGAGCATTCTATATCATGGTTTCTCCTGCCTGTGGTTTGGCCACGTTTGATGCCCTTACTCTTATATTGTTAATCGCCTTGGTATATCGTCCTAAACCTGTTTGTTCGTTAAGCTTGCGCTATTTAATAAAACTGCATATGGATCCTAACCAGCCTGAGTCGGTGTTACAGTCCGGGATAAAAAAAAAAGTTGAATGGAAAAATAAAATAAATTATAATACAAAAACGTAGACCGAGAAAATAAAAAGAACTAAGACGTAGGAAAATGTGTTAAATTAAAATTGATTATAAAAAATTAAAACAATTACGTAAAACAGGTAGCCAAGAAGTAACAAACAGCAGCACAGAGATAAATGATATCATCCTGACTAACTTGCCCTCCAAATACACCTCCTCTGTCTTCAACCAGGATCTCAGTGATCACTTCCTGCGTTTGTAATGGGTCCGCGGTCAAACGACCACCCCTTATCAGTGTCAAACGCTCCCTAAAACACTTCAGTGAGCAGGCCTTTCTAATCGATCTGGCCCAGGTATCCTGGAAGGATATTGACCTCATCCCGTCAGTAGAGGATGCCTGGTTGCTATTTTAAAGTGCTTTCCTCACCATCCTAAATAAGCATTACCCATTCAAAAAACTTAGAACTAAGAACAGATAGAACTAAGAACAGATATAGGCCTTGGTTCACTCCAGACTGCCCTTGACCAGCACAAAAACATCCTGTGACGTACTGCATTAGCATGGAATAGCCCCCGCGATATGAAACTTTTCAGGGAAGTCAGGAACAGATATTCACAGTCAGTTAGAAAAGCAAAGGCCAGCTTTTTCAAACAGAAATGTGCATCCTGTAGCACTAATTCCCAAAAATTCTGGGACACTAAAGTCCATGGAGAATAAGAGCATGTCCTCCCAGTTGCCCACTGCACTGAGGCTAGGAAACACTGTCACCACCGATAAATCTATGATAATCTAATTGTTACGACTGGCCATGCTTTCCACCTGGCTACCCCTACCCCGGCCAACAGCTCTGTACCCTCCACAGCAACTTACCAAAACCCCCCCCCCCCCCCCTGCTTCTCCTTCACCCAAATCCAAATTATCTGCCGAAATTGTGGCAACCCCAAAACTGGCCTGTTCAACCTCTCTTTTGTATCGTCTGAGATCCCTAGAGATTGGAAAGCTGTGCCAGCTGGTTGGCAGGGAGGAGGGGGTTATCAGCATTCAGCTGGTTGTCTGGTAGTAAGGGTTATCAGCCTTCAGCTGGTTGTCAGTGAGGAGGGGTTATCAGCGTTCAGCTGGTTGTCGGGGGGAGGGGTTATCAGCATTCAGCTGGTTGTCAGGGGGGAGGGGTTATCAGTCTACAGCTGGTTGTCAGGGGGGAGGGGTTATCAGCCTTCAGCTGGTTGTCAGGGGGAGGTGTTATTTGGTTATTAGGATCCCCATTAGCTTTTGCAGAAGCTACTCTTCCTGGGGTCCACAAGATACACAAACCATGACAAGATACACAAACCATGACAAGATACACAAACCATGACAAGATACACAAACCATGACAAGATACACAAACCATGACAAGATACACAAACCATGACAAGATACACAAACCATGACAAGAGACACAAACCATGACAAGATACACAAACCATGACAAGATACACAAACCATGACAAGAGACACAAACCATGACAAGATACACAAACCATGACAAGATACACAAACCATGACAAGATACACAAACCATGACAAGATACACAAACCATGACAAGATACACAAACCATGACAAGATACACAAACCATGACAAGAGACACAAACCATGACAAGAGACACAAACCATGACAAGAGACACAAACCATGACAAGATACACAAACCATGACAAGATACACAAAACATGACAAGATACACAAACCATGACAAGAGACACAAACCATGACAAGAGACACAAACCATGACAAGATACACAAACCATGACAAGATACACAAAACATGACAAGATACACAAACCATGACAAGATACACAAACCATGACAAGAGACACAAACCATGACAAGAGACACAAACCATGACAAGAGACACAAACCATGACAAGAGACACAAACCATGACAAGAGACACAAACCATGACAAGATACACAAACCATGACAAGATACACAAAACATGACAAGATACACAAACCATGACAAGAGACACAAACCATGACAAGATACACAAACCATGACAAGATACACAAAACATGACAAGATACACAAACCATGACAAGATACACAAACCATGACAAGAGACACAAACCATGACAAGATACACAAAACACTGATACACAAGGTTGTCAGGGGGGAGAGGTTTCCCCAGGTGGTGTCTGGTGGTGATGACGTGGGGGAGGGTGCTCCGCTCCTCCCTGACCTCCGGCCGCAGCATGAAGCCCCCGGGGAAGGTCAGGTCAAACAGCTCGCAGGGGGCAAAGGTCAAACCCAAAACTAAATTAGTGGGGCTGACCCTGGGGCTGACCCTGGGACTGACCCTGGGGCTGACCCTGGGGCTGACCCTGGGGCTGACCCTGGGACTGACCCTGGGACTGACCCTGACCCTGTATATAGCTTCTTGTTTACATTTCTCATCATTTCTCAATCATTTTTTTGTTGAGTTCAGAGCTTGGCAACAAAGGCATTTCACTGTACTTGTGCACATGACATTGAAACTTGATGATTGAATGCCTGTGTGCTGATGAAACTCTGAGGACGATTTAACCCTGTTGCGCTAGTGTTAGTCTAACACCATGCCCAAACCGGGCGCGTGCATCCGCCATCACGCCCAAGTTGATTTTATTTTAGCGCCTGGCAACGCAGCAGTGTGGGTGAAATAATTGAATAACATGCCTATGTGTACATTTATTTTTGCAAGGCTCGTGCACGGAGCGGTGTGGACAGCGTGTAAACGATTTTCCTCCTGTTTGGGCCCATACTTGGCGTGAACTCTGGCCCTAGTCCAGAGGACCTCACCTCGGAGCTACAGGAATAGTATTTTTTTAAATCCCCCACCCTACGTATGAGTTATGAATTACTTATATATCGGTAATGTTTGGGTTAGATATGGGTTATGTATGGGTTATGAAGTCCTTCTGTAGGTACCCTTCAAATAAAGTTATTTTGAAACTATAGTGCCATCATATGGTGTTTTGCTCATTGTCAATGGGTATGACACTCTAATACAGCCTACTGGAACTAAAGACATCAACAAAAGAGTCAAAAGTTCAAAGCTTGAATATTACATTGTTGTACAAGAGTACAGGAGCACAATCAGTGACTTTGTGTTGTGGTGTGAGCAGAACCACCTTCAGCTCAACATCAGCAAAACAAAGGAGATGGTGGTGGACTTCAGGAGAACCAAGGCACAACTGACTGCAGTCCCTATAAAGGGGATGGATGTGGATATGGTTGGGTCATACAAGTTCCTGGGAGTCCATATGGACAACAGGCTGGAATGGGCCGGTAACACCGGGGCCCTGTACAAAAAGGGCCAGATCTGACTCTACTTTCTGAGGAGGCTCAGGTACTCTAACGTGTGCAGTAAACTACTGCATACCTTCTACCAGTCTGTGGTGCCAGTGCCATCTTTTTTGCAGTGGTGTGCTGGGGAGCAAACATCAAAGCTGGTGATGCTTCTCGGGTAAATAAGCTGATCAGGAAGGCTAGCTCTGTCCTGGGGATGAGCCTTGACACTCTAGAGGAGGTGGCAGAGAGACGGATCCTGGCCAAACTGCTGGCCATCATGGACAACGTCACCCACCCTCTGCACGCTATGGTTATGACGCAGAGGAGCACTTTCAGTCACAGACTGATCCCACCACGGTGTGCCAGAGAGCGCTACAGGAGGTCCTTCCTGCCGGCCGTCGGCAACATAGATCTGGAACTGTTGGGGTGCTAGGACCTAGTTTAACAATTATGCATCCATCCGTGAGTAACTCTGATCCGTCAGCACTCATCCACTCAGGACCTATTTATTCATACAGGTCTGTATATACATACTCATGTACAGTTGTTATATTATATCACATGCAATATTGTAAGTAATTATTGGACGTAGGCATTCACTCAGGAATGCATATTAGTATCCTGTCAGTTGCACCTTTTCTCATTGCTTTTAGTATATCGAATGTGCAATACGTGCATTTATCTGTAATTAAACCCTGCGCACTAAGGACTGTATTTTAAGGGAATTACTATTATTACCCCAAATTATATCATACACACATTTAGCTATTAAAGTATCTCTTCCTGTCATTTACCTGTACAGTTTGTGTAAACATGCAAGTATTCACTTATCTGTAAATATAACTGTATACCTAACTGTACAGCTAATTTAACTAATTTAACCATGCAAAATTTTCACTTACCTGTTCATTTACCCAGTCTGTCTATTAAGTAAACTATTATTACCCTCGCTCATATCATACGCATTTTTAGCTACTGAAGTATTTCTCTGCCATCGACCTGTATAGTATAGTTAACCATCCAACATCCACCAATGTATAGTGTACATATTCAGCCAACCACTCATACTATGCAATGTCTTTTTATAGCTTTTTTTTGCACTCCAGATATCTTGTATTTCTATACTTTTTCATACTGCTGCTCTATGTATCATGTACCGTGTATCTGTCTTTTGTGTATTTTCGTTCTGGCATTTTGCACCTGCCCTGTGTTTTGTTGTAGCTGCTTGACAATGAAATTTCCCCCCCGGGGATCAATAAAGTACCTATCTATCTATCTATCTATCTATCTATCTATCTATCTATCTATCTATCTATCTATCTATCTATCTATCTATCTATCTTCACTCAGGACTTATTCATTCGGCACTCATTCATTCACGTCTGTATATACATATTCATACACAGTTGCTATATCATATCACATGCAATATTGCAAGTAATTCTTGGACCTAACTTACGTAGTCATTCACTCAGGAATGCATATTAGTATCCTGTCAGTTGTATCTTTTCTCATTGCTTTTAGTATATCGAATGTGCAATACGTGCAGTTATCTGTAATTAAACCCTGCGCACTAAGGACTGTATTTTAAGGGAATTACTATTATTACCCCAAATGATATCATACACACATTTAGCTATTTAAATATCTCTTCCTGTCATTTACCTTTACCTGGCATTTTGCACCTGCCCTGTGTTTTTGTTGTAGCTGCTTGACAAAGAAATTTCCCCCACGGGGATCAATAAAGTATCTATCTATCTATCTATCTATCTATCTATCTATCTATCTATCTATCTATCTATCTATCTATCTATCTATCTATCTATCTATCTATCTATCTATCTATCTATCTATCTATCTATCACAGACCCACAAAGAATTTGAAGAGAGAGAGAAAGAGAGAGAGGAAGAGAGAGAGAGAGAGAGAGAGAGAGAGAGAGACAGAGAGACAGATGGAGGGAGACAGAGAGACAGATGGAGACAGAGACAGAGAGAGAGGGGGGGGGGGAGACAGAGAGAGAGAGAGAGAGAGAGAGAGAGAGAGAGACTGTACAGTGATCAAACAGGGGTGGATCTGCAACATAAATACTCAGAGGGACATGCAAACAAACTGAAGTCAAAATCTCACAGCAACCCAGACTTTCTCTCTGACTTCTCTGCTGAATATGAATGGTAACAGACGTCAGATTGACTTTGTGGGCTGAGTTGAGTACAAGTTGTTAGTGTGAATAAATAAAGAGATTAGCGTTGTATGACACTACAACTTTCAGGCTATTGTTGACCTGTACAAACCTGTTCCCACATTAACTGACAGTTCTGCGTTACACACTATCCTCCTCTTAGTGTAGGACATGAGCTGATGTACTGTATCACTAACTAAAGGTCTTGACAGATACATGCAACTGACTCTTATCCAGAGTGACTTACAGCAACTTACTGGATGTGAGATGGACATTTAGGACTGGTCAGACTGGTGAGTGGTACTATGGATTTCTAATTCTAGATGGATAATATGGATTCACCCGATGATGCCCAGAGGAGCGGTGAAATACTGTAAATACATTTTAGATCATGATTGTACTTCACTTACGATCCTGGAGAGCCAGGGTTTCTGCATGCTTTTAGTCCAGACTAGCACTAATGCTGAACAAGATGTTGACGGTTGAATCAGGTGTTTTAGTCCTGGGCCCTTACTGGGGTGAGTAACATAAATACTAGCATACTGACAGTTACAGTAAATAGACAAGTCAGTTACTGAGGAAACCATGGCTACATCAGTTTATGGAGACTGCAGTCTCGTTTCACCTTCCACCGCTTAACCCTCAGGTATCAGTAATCCCCTCAACAGACCCACCTCCCTCATCCCTGAACGGATTCTTTGTCTGCATCCCAAATGGACCCTACTACCTATAGTGCACTACAATTGAGCCTGGGTTCTGGTCAAAGGTAGTGCACTATATAGGGAATAGGGTGCCATTTGGGACACAAGTCTTTCCACAGGTGGCTCAGTGAGCGCTGTCAGTGTTTAGTCCAGTCGTGTGTGTGTGGCGCTGTGTGTCTGTCGCTCTAAGGATGTGTCTGTCGCTCTAAGGATGTGTCTGTCGCTCTAAGGATGTGTCTGTCTCTCTAAGGATGCGTCTATCTCTCTAAGGATGTGTCTGTCACTCTAAGGATGTGTCTGACTCTCTAAGGATGCGTCTATCTCTCTAAGGATGTGTCTGTCACTCTAAGGATGTGTCTGACTCTCTAAGGATGTGTCTGTCTCTCTAAGGATGTGTCTGACTCTCTAAGGATGTGTCTGTCTCTCTAAGGATGTGTCTGTCTCTCTAAGGATGTGTCTGTCTCTCTAAGGATGTGTCAAATGCATCCAACAAGTAAAAAATAAGTATTGGGTAAACAATAGATAAGTAAAAAATACATATATACAGGTGGTATACAGGTGGTATATACAGGTGGTATACAGGTGGTATACAGGTGGTATATACAGGTGGTATATACAGGTGGTATACACGTGGTATATACAGGTGGTATATACAGGTGGTATACACGTGGTATATACAGGTGGTATATACAGGTGGTATACAGGTGGTATATACAGGTGGTATACAGGTGGTATATACAGGTGGTATACAGGTGGTATACAGGTGGTATATACAGGTGGTATACAGGTGGTATATACAGGTGGTATATACAGGTATACACACAGGTGGTACACACAGGTGGTACACACAGGTGGTACACACAGGTGGTATATACAGGTGGTATACAGGTGGTACCGGTACAGAGTCAAAGTGCGGGGGCACCGGTTAGTCAAGCTAATTGAGGTAATATGTAGGTATAGTTAAAGTGGTCTTGGGGGGGGGGGCTTGGGTGTAAAAGCTGTTGAGAAGCCTTTTGGACCTAGACTTGGCGCTCCGGTACCGCTTGCCATGCGGTAGCAGAGAGAACAGTCCATGACTGGGGTGGCTGGAGTCTTTGACAGTTTTTAGGGCCTTCCTCTGACACCGCCTGGTATAGAGGTCCTGGATGGCAGGAAGCTTGGCCCCAGTGATGAACTGGGCCGTACGCACTACCCTCTGTAGTGCCTTGCGGTTTAGAAGCCGAGCAGTTGCCGTACCAGGCAGTGATGCAGCCAGCCTTTAAGACCAAATAAATAAAATACGACTAATAAAACTTGAAACTTTAAAATGAAATCCACATTTATTATCTTTCACCTTTTTAGAAAAACATTATAAGATATAATAAAAGTCGATTTGGTCTACAACATAGATATAACAACATTATAAAGACAGTAGTGGGGAGAATGCAAGGACGGTGGAAAACAACGTGGGGAGAAAACAACGTGGGGAGAAAGCAACGTGGGGAGAAAGCAACGTGGGGAGAAAGCAACGTGGGGAGACAGCAACGTGGGGAGACAGCAACGTGGGGAGACAGCAACGTGGGGAGACAGCAACGTGGGGAGACAGCAACGTGGGGAGACAGCAACGTGGGGAGACAGCAACGTGGGGAGAAAGCAACGAGGGTGGAAAGCAACGTGGGGAGACAGCAACGTGGGGATAAAGCAACGTGGGGAGAAAGCAACGAGGGTGGAAAGCAACGTGGGGAGACAGCAATGAGGGGGGAAAGCATCGAGGGTGGAAAACAACGTGGGGAGAAAGCAACGTGGGGAGAAAGCAACGTGGGGAGACAGCAACGTGGGGAGACAGCAACGTGGGGAGACAGCAACGTGGGGAGACAGCAACGTGGGGAGACAGCAACGTGGGGAGAAAGCAACGAGGGTGGAAAGCAACGTGGGGAGACAGCAACGTGGGGATAAAGCAACGTGGGGAGAAAGCAACGAGGGTGGAAAGCAACGTGGGGAGAAAGCAACGTGGGGATAAAGCAACGTGGGGGGAAAGCAATGAGGGTGGAAAGCAACGTGGGCAGAAAGCAACGTGGGGGTAAAGCAACGTGGGGTAAAGCAACGTGGGCAGAAAGCAACGTGGGGTAAAGCAACATGGGGGGAAACAACGTGGGGGAAAACAACATGGGGGGAAACAACGTGGGGTAAAACAACGTGGAGGTAAAGCAACGTGGGTTAAAACAACGTGGAGGTAAAGCAACGTGGAGGTAAAGCAACGTGGGGTAAAGCAACGTGGAGGTAAAGCAACGTGGAGGTAAAGCAACGTGGAGGTAAAACAACGTGGGGTAAAGCAACGTGGGGTAAAGCAACGTGGGGGTAAAACAACGTGGGGTAAAGCAACGTGGGGTAAAGCAACGTGGGGGTAAAGCAACGTGGGGGTAAAGCAACGTGGAGGTAAAACAACGTGGGGTAAAGCAACGTGGGGTAAAGCAACGTGGGGGTAAAGCAACGTGGGGGAAAACAACGTGGAGGTAAAGCAACGTGGAGGTAAAGCAACGTGGAGGTAAAACAACGTGGGGTAAAGCAACGTGGGGTAAAGCAACGTGGGGGTAAAGCAACGTGGGGGAAAACAACGTGGAGGTAAAGCAACGTGGGGTAAAGCAACGTGGGGTAAAGCAACGTGGGGGTAAAACAACATGGGGGAAAACAACGTGGGGTAAAACAACGTGGAGGTAAAACAACATGGGGTAAAGCAACGTGGGGTAAAGCAACGTGGGGGTAAAACAACGTGGGGTAAAGCAACGTGGGGTAAAGCAACGTGGGGTAAAGCAACGTGGGGTAAAGCAACGTGGGGTAAAGCAACGTGGGGTAAAGCAACGTGGGGTAAAGCAACATGGGGGGAAACAACGTGGGGGAAAACAACATGGGGGGAAACAACGTGGGGTAAAACAACGTGGAGGTAAAGCAACGTGGGTTAAAACAACGTGGAGGTAAAGCAACGTGGAGGTAAAGCAACGTGGAGGTAAAGCAACGTGGAGGTAAAGCAACGTGGAGGTAAAGCAACGTGGAGGTAAAACAATGTGGGGTAAAGCAACGTGGGGTAAAGCAACGTGGGGGTAAAACAACGTGGGGTAAAGCAACGTGGGGTAAAGCAACGTGGGGGTAAAGCAACGTGGGGGTAAAGCAACGTAGAGGTAAAACAACGTGGGGTAAAGCAACGTGGGGTAAAGCAACGTGGGGGTAAAGCAACGTGGGGGAAAACAACGTGGAGGTAAAGCAACGTGGAGGTAAAGCAACGTGGAGGTAAAACAACGTGGGGTAAAGCAACGTGGGGTAAAGCAACGTGGGGGTAAAGCAACGTGGGGGAAAACAACGTGGAGGTAAAGCAACGTGGGGTAAAGCAACGTGGGGTAAAGCAACGTGGGGGTAAAACAACATGGGGGAAAACAACGTGGGGTAAAGCAACGTGGGGTAAAGCAACGTGGGGTAAAGCAACGTGGGGTAAAGCAACGTGGGGTAAAGCAACGTGGGGTAAAGCAACGTGGGGTAAAACAACATGGGGGGAAAACAACGTGGGGTAAAACAACGTGGGGTAAAACAACGTGGAGGTAAAACAACATGGGGGAAAACAACGTGGGGTAAAACAACGTGGAGGTAAAACAACATGGGGGAAAACAACGTGGGGTAAAACAACGTGGAGGTAAAACAACGTGGGGTAAAACAACGTGGGGTAAAACAACATGGGGGGAAAACAACGTGGGGTAAAACAACGTGGGGTAAAACAACGTGGAGGTAAAACAACGTGGGGTAAAACAACGTGGGGTAAAGCAACGTGGGGTAAAGCAACGTGGGGTAAAGCAACGTGGGGTAAAGCAACGTGGGGTAAAGCAACGTGGGGGAAAACAACGTGGAGGTAAAGCAACGTGGGGGAAAACAACGTGGAGGTAAAGCAACGTGGGGGTAAAACAACGTGGGGGGAAACAACATGGGGGAAAACAACGTGGGGTAAAACAACGTGGAGGTAAAGCAACGTGGGGGAAAACAACGTGGAGGTAAAGCAACGTGGGGGTAAAACAACGTGGGGGGAAACAACGTGGAGGTAAAGCAACGTGGGGGAAAACAACGTGGAGGTAAAGCAACGTGGGGGTAAAGCAACGTGGGGGTAAAACAACGTGGAGGTAAAACAACATGGGGGAAAACAACGTGGGGTAAAACAACGTGGAGGTAAAGCAACATGGGGGGAAAGCAACGTGGGGTAAAGCAACATGGGGGAAAACAACGTGGGGTAAAACAACATGGGGGGAAACAACGTGGGGTAAAACAACATGGGGGGAAACAACATGGGGGTAAAGCAACGTGGGTTAAAACAACGTGGGGGTAAAGCAACATGGGGGGAAAACAACGTGGGGTAAAACAACATGGGGGGAAAACAACGTGGGGTAAAACAACATGGGGGGAAACAACGTGGGGGTAAAACAACATGGGGGGAAACAACATGGGGGGAAACAACATGGGGGAAAAACAACGTGGGGGTAAAACAACATGGGGGGAAACAACATGGGGGGAAAACAACATGGGGGGAAACAACATGGGGGGAAACAACATGGGGGGAAACAACATGGGGGTAAAACAACATGGGGGGAAAACAAGGTGGGGGTAAAACAACATGGGGGGAAACAACATGGGGGGAAAACAACATGGGGGAAACAACATGGGGGGAAACAACATGGGGGGAAACAACATGGGGGGAAACAACATGGGGGAAACAACATGGGGGGAAACAACATGGGGGGAAAACAACATGGGGGGAAAACAACATGGGGGAAACAACGTGGGGGTAAAGCAACTTGCTTGTGCAAAATCAGAAGTAACTCATAACATTATGTTCCAGCTGACAATAGATCACCTGATAGAGAAGGATCTTATCCCTATGTTTCTGTAGAGAGAGAGAGAGAGAGAGAGGGAGAGAGGGAGAGGGAGGTGTGTATGTGGGGATTTCCCTGCCACAGGTGATTCATCACAATGTGCTGTAGAAATATACATTGTTATTTAACAGATACAATTTCAAGGCCTCTATAATAATGCATTTAATGACAAAGCTACAGTGGGGAGAACAAGTATTTGATACACTGCCGATTTTGCAGGTTTTCCCACTTACAAAGCATGTAGAAGTCTGTAATTTTTATCATAGGTACTCTTCAACTGTGAGTGACGTAATCTAAAACAAAAATCCAGAAAATCTCAATGTATGATTTTTAAGTAATTAATTTGCATTTTATTGCATGACATAAGTATTTGATACATCAGAAAAGCAGAACTTAATATTTGGTATAGAAACCTTTGTTTGCAATTATAGAGATCATACGTTTCCTGTAGTTCTTGACCAGGTTTGCACACACTGCAGCAGGGATTTTGGCCCACTCCTCCATCCAGATCCTTCAGGTTTCGTGGCTGTCACTGGGCAATACGGACTTTCAGCTCCCTCCAAAGATTTTCTATTGGGTTCAGGTCTGGAAACTGGCTAGGCCACTCCAGGACCTTGAGATACTTCTTATGGAGCCACTCCTTTGGTTCCCTGGCTGTGTGTTTCGGGTCGTTGTCATGCTGGAAGACCCAGCCACGACCCATCTTCAATGCTCTTACAGAGGGAAGGAGGTTGATGGCCAAGATCTCGCGATACATGGCCCCATCCATCCTCCCCTCAATATGGTGCAGTCGTCCTGTCCCCTTTGCAGAAAAGCATCCCCAAAGATTGATGTTTCCACCTCCATGCTTCACGGTTGGGATGGTGTTCTTGGGGTTGTACTCATCCTTCTTCTTCCTCCAAACACGGAGAGTGGAGTTTAGACCAAAAAGCTCAATTTTTGTCTCATCAGACCACATGACCTTCTCCCATTCCTCCTCTGGATCATCCAGATGGTCATTGGCAAACTTCAGACGGGCCTGGACATGCGCTGGCTTGAGCAGGGGGACCTTGCGTGCACTGCAGGATTTTAATCCATGACGGCGTAGTGTGTTACTAATGGTTTTCTTTGAGACTGTGGTCCCAGCTCTCTTCAGGTCATTGACCAGGTCCTGCCGTGTAGTTCTGGGCTGACCCTCACCTTCCTCATGATCATTGATGCCCCACGAGATGAGATCTTGCATGGTGCCCCAGTCCGAGGGAGATTGACCGTCATCTTGAACTTCTTCCATTTTCTAATAATTGCGCCAACAGTTGTTGCCTTCTCACCAAGCTGCTTGCCTATTGTCCTGTAGCCCATCCCAGCCTTGTGCAGGTCTACAATTGTATCCCTGATGTCCTTACACAGCTCTCTGGCCTTGGCCATTGTGGAGAGGTTGGAGTCTGTTTGATTGAGTGTGTGGACAGGTGTCTTTTATACAGGTAACGAGTTCAAACAGGTGCAGTTAATACAGGTAATGAGTGGAGAACAGGAGGGCTTCTTAAAGAAAAACTAACAGGTCTGTGAGAGCCGGAATTCTTACTGGTTGGTAGGTGATCAAATACTTATGTCATGCAATAAAATGCAAATTCATTATTTCAAAATCATACAATGTGATTTTCTGGATTTTTGTTTTAGATTCCGTCTCTCACAGTTTAAATGTACCTATGATAAAAATGACAGACCTCTACATGCTTTTTAAGTAGTATCAAATACTTGTTCTCCCCACTGTCTGTAGTGTGTATGTGTGTGTGTGCGTCAGGTTTGAAATCAGTGTCAGACACAATACCACAGTGCTTCACCAGAGTGAATCATTCATTACAATACCCGATGAATCATTACAACTCTCTTGCGCTGTGTGTTAGCTAAGCATTTATTTTAGCCTCATATCAAATGTTAATAGGGTATGCTAATGTAATACAGAGATCTAAAAAGACATGAAAGAAGTAGTCTATATTACATATGGATGTGAAACTCCAGTTGTGACCTTAAGGGATTTGATCCTAAAAATGGTCTTTGTTCATTCTAGAGACAGAAGAGAGGAGAGTGTTGATCAGCCACGCAGTCATCCAATACTTCTACAGTAGAATGATATTGCTGTTGCATTAGACAAACAATATGTTTAGATTATTTAGACTGTTACAGATTATATTTTGATACAAAGGTTTGTTGGTGTTTCTGTTTCTGCAACACTGCACTTTCATATGCCTGCCTTCCACATGTGAACAGGTAATGTAAGCAACTTTTATTTAACTAGTCAAGTCAGTTAAGGACAAATTCTTATTTACAATGACGGCCTATCAAAAGGCCTCCTGTGGGGACGGGGGCGGGGATTAAAAATATTAATATAGGACCAAACACACATCCCGACTGGAGAGACAAAACAACACTACATAAAGAGAGACCTGAGACAACAACATAGCAAGGCAGCAACACATGACAACACAACATGGTAGCAACACAACATGGTAGCATCACAACATGGTAGCAGCACAACATGGTAGCAGCACAACATGGTAGCAACACAACATGGTAGCATCACAACATGGTAGCATCACAACATGGTAGCATCACAACATGGCAGCAACACATGACAACACAACATGGTAGCATCACAACATGGTAGCAACACAACATGGTAGCATCACAACATGGTAGCAACACAACATGGTAGCATCACAACATGGTAGCATCACAACATGGTAGCAACACAACATGGTAGCATCACAACATGGTAGCATCACAACATGGTAGCATCACAACATGGTAGCATCACAACATGGTAGCATCACAACATGGTAGCAACACAACATGGTAGCATCACAACATGGTAGCATCACAACATGGTAGCAACACAACATGGTAGCATCACAACATGGTAGCAACACAACATGGTAGCATCACAACATGGTAGCAACACAACATGGTAGCATCACAACATGGTAGCAGCACAACATGGTAGCAACACAACATGGTAGCATCACAAAACATGGTACAAACATTATTGGACACAGACAACAGCACAAAGGGCAAGAAGGTAGAGATGACAATACATCACTCAAAGCAGCCACAACTGTCAGTAAGAGTGTCCATGATTGAGTCTTTGAATGTAAATGTAAAGGTATCTGAGAACACAGCTTCTTCTAAGTGGTAAGATTTACACAATGTACTAGTTGATGTAAGTCGTTAAAGTCATATTCAAATGCTTACAGCACAAATATACAATTACCCAACTTTGCTTTTGTCAAGAATAATGTTATTGTTGTTGAATACATAATGCTTACATAAACTAAACAGGTTTGGGATTTCAAAATAGATTGGCAAAATGTCTTATCTATCAATCTACAAGCTGAATACTGTGTTCTTTCTGACTGTGATCTTGTAGAACCGCTTCAAATCATCAGCACTCACTTTACTGTGAACAGACTATTTAATCAATCTTCTCAGAGTGTAATGCCTACTCCATCTACCTCGACGGTGCCCTGTCCGTCCCGGCGCTCCACCTCGCCGGTGTACTAACCACCGGCATGAGAACGATGGCAGCAACACACACACACACACACACACACACACACACACACACACACACACACACACACACACACACACACACACACACCTGGGTTCAATCACCTCATTGCACACGCACACACACACCTGGGTTCAATCACCTCATTACATACGCACACACACACCTGGGTTCAATCACCTCATTACATACGCACACACACACACACACACACACACACACACACACACACACACACACACACACACACACACACACACACACCTGGGTTCAATCACCTCATTACACACACACACACACACACACCTGGGTTCAATCACCTCATTACATACGCACACACACACACACACACACACACACACACACACACCTGGGTTCAATCACCTCATTGCACACACACACACACACGCACACAAAACATGTACACACACACACACACACACACACACACACACACACACACACACACACACACACACCTGGGTTCAATCACCTCATTACACACACACACACACACACACACACACACACACACACACACACACACACACACCTGGGTTCAATCACCTCATTACATACGCACACACACGCACACACACACACACCTGGGTTCAATCACCTCATTGCACACACACACACACACACCTGGGTTCAATCACCTCATTGCACACACACACACACACACACACACACACACACACACACACACACACACACACACACACACACACCTGGGTTCAATCACCTCATTGCACACACACACACACCTGGGTTCAATCACCTCATTGCACACACACACACCTGGGTTCAATCACTTCATTGCACACACACACACACACACACACACACGCGCACACACGCGCACACACACGGGTTCAATCACCTCATCACACACACACACACACACACACACACACACACCTGGGTTCAATCACCTCATTACACACACACACACACACACACACACACACACACACACACACACACACACACGCGCACACACACACACACCTGGGTTCAATCACCTCATTACACACACACACACACACACCTGGGTTCAATCACCTCATTACACACACACACACACACACACCTGGGTTCAATCACCTCATCACACACACACACACGCGCACACACACACACACACACACCTGGGTTCAATCACCTCATTACACACACACACACACCTGGGTTCAATCACCTCATTACACACACACACACACACACACACCTGGGTTCAATCACCTCATTACACACACACACACACACACACACACACACCTGGGTTCAATCACCTCATTACACACACACACACACACACACACACACACACACACACACACCTGGGTTCAATCACCTCATCACACACACACACACACACACACACACACACACACACACACACACCTGGGTTCAATCACCTCATCACACACACAGAGGACTGGCTCTACTGTGAATAGACTATTTAGCCATAACCATACCATAAGTCTAAAGTTACTTGCTACTAAAGACTGCTGAGCTTGTTTTTGGTTTGTTACGATTTACCTCCATTTTCTTTTCTAGTGACAAAAGATCCCAAGATAATGATCACTCCCTGGCGGACGTGCGCCAGGTTCTTCCTGGTACTGGTGTCGCTGTGTGTCGTATACTATGTCCATCTGGAATATACCTACAACCCCAGCCACCACTACCAGCGTCCCATTTCCAGGAGGACTCCAGACCCTTCTAGAGAAGAGGAACTGTCCTCCGAGAGCATCAGTCCTCCTACTAATGATGAATCAACATATTATGTTGAAGCTGAAACACCAGGCAACAAGGAAACACCTACAATATATGTTGAAGCTGAACCACAAGCTGAATCAGAAGATTACCTGGACACAATATCCATTCAGGACTGGCCATCAATAACAATGGCCACTGGACTGGCCACTCCTGTTACGCATGTGTCCCCAGGACCGTACCATGTAGAATACCCATCAGAGTACCACTTCATCCTGGATGAGCCGGAGAAATGCCGGGAGCAGAAACACTTCCTGGTTCTGATGGTGCCCGTGGCGCCCTATAACAGGGAGGCTCGTGACACTGTCCGCAGGACTTGGGGCAGTCAGAACCTGGTTTTCGGAAACAAGGTACGTCTGTTCTTCCTGATGGGACTGCCCAGCGGAGAGGGGACAGATCAGCTCCAGGAGAAGGTGCTGCAGGAGAGCAAAGAGCACCAAGATCTGCTGCAGAGCAACTTCATAGACAGCTACCAAAACCTGACCATCAAGACCATGGTGATGATGGAGTGGCTGAGCTCTCGCTGCCCCAACGCCTCCTATGCCATGAAGATCGACTCAGACATGTTCCTCAACGTGCACAACCTGGTTTACATGCTTCTTCTACATTCTCCCAAGCAGAACTACATGACTGGACAAGTGGCAATTGGTGCAGAGGTTCTTCGGGACCCAAGCTCCAAATGGTACCTTCCTCATGAGGCTTTCCCTGAACCAGTATACCCACCTTACGTTTTGGGCCTGGGATATGTTTTCACCTTAGACCTCCCCAGGAAGCTGGTGGAGGCGTCCAGGCATGTTAAAGCCATCTACATAGAGGATGTGTATCTGGGTCTGTGTATGAGACACCTGGGCATCCGGCCTACTAACCCCCCGAGTGACAACCTCTTTCAGGGGTACGTATGGGCCCAGGACCGCTGTCACTACATGGCTGTTATCACAACCATCCTCTACACTCCTCAAGAGCTTCTGGACGTATGGAGAGACTTACACCAACCTGGGCCTGTCTGTTAATGAAAACAACACTCTGGGAAAGAAAGGTAGCCTTGAGGTTAGAGCGTTGAGCCAGTAACCGAAAGATCAATGGTTCCAATCCTGGAGCTGATTAAATGACAAATCTGTTGCTGTGCCCTGGCCGTGGCCCCACTCCCTGGGGAGAGTTGGGTTATGCAAAAAGCACATTACACATTTGTGTATAACAGGACAAGTATAACCCTCATATTATTTCAAGGTCTTTGTGCACACAGTGTGTGTTTGTTCTAGAACCAAAGACACAGTCACAGCTCAAACAACACAACTACATTTGTATTGATTTATTTAACTAGGCAAGTCAGTTAAGAACAAATTCATATTTACAATGACGGCCTACACCGGCCAAACTGGGACGACGCTGGTCCAATTGGGCTCTGCCTTATGGGACTCCCTATCACGGCCAGTTGTGATACAGTCTGGATTCAACCAGGTTGTCTGTAGTGACTCCTCTAGCACTGAGATGCAGTGTCTTCGACCACTGAACCAGTGTGTCTGTAGTGACTCCTCTAGCACTGAGATGCAGTGTCTTAGCCCACTGAACCAGGGTGTCTGTAGTGACTCCTCTAGCACTGAGATGCAGTGTCTTAGACCACTGAACCAGGGTGTCTGTAGTGACTCCTCTAGCACTGAGATGCAGTGTCTTAGCCCACTGAACCAGGTTGTCTGTAGTGACGCCTCTACCACTGAGATGCAGTGTCTTAGACCACTGAACCAGGTTGTCTGTAGTGACTCCTCTAGCACTGAGATGCAGTGTCTTAGACCACTGAACCAGGTTGTCTGTAGTGACGCCTCTACCACTGAGATGCAGTGTCTTAGACCACTGAACCAGGTTGTCTGTAGTGACGCCTCTACCACTGAGATGCTGTGTCTTAGACCACTGAACCAGGTTGTCTGTAGTGACTCCTCTAGTACTGAGATGCAGTGTCTTAGACCACTGAACCAGGTTGTCTGTAGTGACTCCTCTAGCACTGAGATGCAGTGTCTTAGACCACTGAACCAGGTTGTCTGTAGTGACGCCTCTACCACTGAGATGCAGTGTCTTAGACCACTGAACCAGGTTGTCTGTAGTGACGCCTCTACCACTTGTACTCATCCTTCTTCTTTCTCCAAACACGGCGAGTGGAGTTTAGACCAAAAAGCTCTATTTTTGTCTCATCAGACCACATGACCTTCTCCCATTCCTCCTCTGGATCATCCAGATGGTCATTGGCAAACTTCAGACGGGCCTGGACATGCGCTGGCTTGAGCAGGGGGACCTTGCGTGCGCTGCAGGATTTTAATCCATGACGGCGTAGTGTGTTACTAATGGTTTTCTTTGAGACTGTGGTCCCAGCTCTCTTCAGGTCATTGACCAGGTCCTGCCGTGTAGTTCTGGGCTGATTCCTCACCTTCCTCATGATCATTGATGCCCCACGAGGTGAGATCTTGCATGGTGCCCCAGACCGAGGGAGATTGACCGTCATCTTGAACTTCTTCCATTTTCTAATAATTGCGCCAACAGTTGTTGCCTTCTCACCAAGCTGCTTGCCTATTGTCCTGTAGCCCATCCCAGCCTTGTGCAGGTCTACAATTGTATCCCTGATGTCCTTACACAGCTCTCTGGCCTTGGCCATTGTGGAGAGGTTGGAGTCTGTTTGTTTGAGTGTGTGGACAGGTGTCTTTTATACAGGTAACGAGTTAAAACAGGTGCAGTTAATACAGGTAATGAGTGGAGAACAGGAGGGCTTCTTAAAGAAAAACTAACAGGTCTGTGAGAGCCGGAATTCTTACTGGTTGGTAGGTGATCAAATACTTATGTCATGCAATAAAATGCAAATTCATTATTTCAAAATCATACAATGTGATTTTCTGGATTTTTGTTTCAGATTCCGTCTCTCACAGTTTAAATGTACCTATGATAAAAATTACAGACCTCTACATGCTTTGTAAGTAGGAAAACCTGCAAAATCGGCAGTGTATAAAATACTTGTTCTCCCCACTGTATATAGGGAATAAAATAATGCATTATATAGGGAATAAAAAGATGTGTTCTATATAGGGGATAAAAGTAGTGTTCTATATAGGGGATAAAAGTAGTGTTCTATATAGGGGATAAAAGTAGTGTCCTATATAGGGAATAAAAGTAGTGTCCTATATAGGGGATAAAAGTAGTGTTCTATATAGGGGATAAAAGTAGTGTCCTATACAGGAGATAAAAGTAGTGTTCTATATAGGGGATAAAAGTAGTGTTCTATATAGGGGATAAAAGTAGTGTTCTATATAGGGGATAAAAGTAGTGTTCTATATAGGGGATAAAAGTAGTGTTCTATATAGGGGATAAAAGTAGTGTCCTATATAGGAGATAAAAGTAGTGTTCTATATAGGGGATAAAAGTAGTGTTATATATAGGGGATAAAAGTAGTGTTCTATATAGGGGATAAAAGTAGTGTTCTATATAGGGGATAAAAGTAGTGTCCTATATAGGGGATAAAATTAGTGTCCTATATAGGGGATAAAAGTAGTGTCCTATATAGGGGATAAAAGTAGTGTTCTATATAGGGGATAAAAGTAGTGCCCTATATAGGGGATAAAAGTAGTGTTCTATATAGGGGATAAAAGTAGTGCCCTATATAGGGGATAAAAGTAGTGCCCTATATAGGGGATAAAAGTAGTGCCCTATATAGGGGATAAAAGTAGTGTCCTATATAGGGGATAAAAGTAGTGCCCTATATAGGGGATAAAAGTAGTGCCCTATATAGGGGATAAAAGTAGTGTCCTTTATAGGGGATAAAAGTAGTGTCCTATATAGGGGATAAAAGTAGTGTCCTATATAGGGGATAAAAGTAGTGTTCTATATAGGGGATAAAAGTAGTGTCCTATATAGGGGATAAAAGTAGTGTCCTTTATAGGGGATAAAAGTAGTGTCCTTTATAGTAGGGCTGAGATGTTCCATAGTATATAGTACATAGTAAGTGGGGCGGCAGGTAGCCCAGTGGTTAGAGTGTTGGGCCTGTAACCGAAAGGTTGCTGGATCGAATCCCCGAGCTGACAAGGTAAAAATCTGTCGTTCTGCCCCTGAACAAGGCAGTTAACCCACTGTTCCTAGGCCGTCATTGAAAATAAGAATTTGTTCTTAACTGACTTGCCTAGTAAAATAAAGGTAAAATAAATAGGGTGCCATTTGAGATGCGCCCACTGAGACAACACTACACAAGGATGAGAATGATAAACAACACTGATCGTTTGGTTCACAGTAGTTTACAGCCAGACCAGGATTGCCCTGTTTGAGAGAACTTCAAGAATGGTGTATATACTCTGAAATAAAGTATTGTTTTATACAACTGTATATGAATGATTGTAGACGTAGGTCTACATCTGATATTAGTCTATGTAGCTTTTTTGTTCACCACTGTCAAGAATGGTAAGACATTTTCGTTGAATATATTGACTTTGAATATACATGGTTTGTTCCCCACATCCATTTGCTCTTTAAGATGTAGGTTAGTTCTCCACGCTCCCCTTGATTAACAGGACTTGATTGTTTCCCAACAGTCCTGTTCCATGTTCCCTGTCTAAATCCATGAAGACACATTCAGCCAAGCTGCTGCCTAGAAACACAGCCTGGTCTCATAGACTTGTCGTAAATGTAAAAACGAGACATTCAAATTAGTATGATATGTTATGTTTGGTAAGGTTACTCAAGTCAAAAATGAAAGGAGGGTGGTTGGTCGGGGTGGTTGGTCGGGGTGGATAGGTGGGCGTATAACGTGAACGTTTAGCAACCCAAAGGTTATGTGTTTAAATTTCATCACGAATTAGCAACTTTTCAACTATTTACCACTTTTTAGCTACTTTGCATCTATTTAGCATGTTAGCATACCCTTCCCCTAACCTTAACCCTTTAACCTAACATCTAACCTTAACCCTAACCCCTTATATCCTAACCCCTGGAATTCATAACATATCATAACATTTCTGAACATATTGTACTTTTTGCAAATTCATAACATATTGTACTTTTTGAAAATCTGTAACATATTATATAAATTGTAACTCTTAACATATCATATGAAATGGATGATGGACATCCACAAATTAATACATACCATACGAAACGCAACATATCATACTAAATGGAGTGTCTTGGATTTATTTAAAGAATAATATAACCCCAGCCTCATGGAGAGGAAGAGAAGGGAGACATGGAAAACAGGATGCACCTTAATTTATAACAGGATGCACCCTGTTTACCCTCTCCACAACTTTAAAGGGCCCCACAAACCGCGATCCAAGCTTTCGACAGGGCAGGTGAAGGGGCAGTTCCCGAGTAGCCAACCTCCCACCTCCCTGCGGTGGCGGTCTGCCTGTCGTTTATGCCTCTGGCCCACGCGCTCCAGCCACTGGTGGTCCGCGGCCCAAATTTCCTTGGCGCGCCGGAACCATTCGTCCACCGCAGGAACCTCCGACTGGCCCCCGTGCCACGGCGTCATGGCTGGTTGGAACCCTAGAACACAATGGAAGGGAGACAGGTTAGTAGAGGAGTGGCATAAAGAGTTCTGAGCATACTCTGCCCAAGACAGAAATGACGCCCACTCCCACGGACGTTTGTTACAGTACATCCGTAACTTCCTACCCACCTCCTTGTTTACCCTTTCAACCTGCCCGTTCGATTGAGGGTGGCAGCCAGAGGTAAGACTGACCGAGACCCCCAGGCGGGACATGAAAGCCTTCCATACCCGTGATGTGAACTGAGGACCTCGATCAGAGACAATGTCCTCCGGCACTCCATAGTGTTGGAAGACATGGGTGAACAAGGCCTCCGCAGTCTGTAGGTCCGAAGGCATTCCTTGCAGCGGAAGGAGGCGACAAGCCTTCGAGAACCTGTCCACAACGACCAGGATGGTGGTATTCCCATCTGACTCCGGTAAGTCGGTGAGAAAGTCAATGGATAGATGGGACCACGGTCGCTGTGGCACTGGCAGAGGTGTGCCGTAAGGGAGGTGTCTGGGCACTTTACACTGGGCACGGGGAGCAGAAGGTAACGTAAACCCTAACTTCTTTGGCCAAAGTGGGCCACCAGTACTTCTCCGCCAGTACGGTGATGGTTCTACCGATACCCGGGTGACCGGACGATGGTGAGGTGTGGGCCCACATCAGCAACCGGTCCCGTACCTCTCCGGGCAATGAGCCGGCGCCGGCTTCCTCTGAGTAGCGTGTTGAATGTCCTTGTCTACCTACCACACAATAGGGGCCACTATCCGGGCGTGTGGGATTATGGGGGTCGGTTCCTCACTGCTCTCTTCCTCATCATGCTGGCGAGACAGGGCGTCGGCCTTAATGTTCTTAGACCCAGGCCGGTAGGACAGGGTGTAGTTGAATCTGGCGAAGAAGAGCTCCCACCTGGCCTGGCGAGGGTTCAACCTACTCGCTGCTCCAATATACTCCAGATTACAGTGGTCCGTCAGTGTTTAGCACCCTCCAGCCAGTGCCGCCATGCCTCCAGAGCCCTCTTCACTGCTACTAACTCCCGATCGCCCACGTCGTAGTTGCCTAAACATGTAATTCACAAAGGCTTGGAAAACCGATGGATCATTCATAAGGTCAAAGGGCATCAACAGATAGCCTTCTCCACAACATCTGACCATTATGACTATCTTCCACTCGTCTACCTCGCTGATACGCACCAGATTATACACACTCCTGAGGTCTACATGAAGAAGCGTGCCCCATGCACCTGCTCAATGAACAGGGGAAGAGGGTAAGCATACCTTACAGTAGCCTGGTTCAGAGCTCGGTAGTCAATACATGGGCGCAAACCTCCATCCTTCTTCTTCTTCACGAAGAAGAAACCCGAGGAGGCAGGTGAAGTGGAGGGACGAATAAAACCCAGCTGTAGAAACTTGTCGATGTACGCATCCATAGCTATGGTCTCAGCGCAGGAGAGGGGGTAGATGTGGCTCCTGGGTAACAGCGCATCCTTCCTCAGGTCGATGGCGCAGTCATTGGCCCGGTGTGGGGGGGAGCCGCGTCGCCTGGGTCTTGGAGAAGACGCAAGCTAGGTCCTGGAACTCCACTGGAATGGAGACATGGGCGGTACTGGCTGGGCTCTCCACTGAAGTGGCACATACGGCAGGCGATAGACACCTCCCCTGGCAGCCCTTTGACTAGTCCCTAATCTCCCCAGCATCCCATGAAATGACCGGGTTATGGAGACCTAACCATGGAAGCCCTAAAACAATAGGAAAGGTGGGTGAAACAATAACAAAAAAGGAAAATAACCTCACTGTGCCTACCGTTAATCACCATTAGCGAGGGCACCGTAACCTCCTCAATACGACCGGTCTCCAATGGCCGGTTGTCAAGGGCAGCCACGGTCAAAGGCGGCAACAATGGGGTCAACGGCAGGCCCAGTTGTTGTACTAGGGTTTTGTCGATGAAATTCCAAACCGCCCCCGAATCCACGAGTGCTCTAACATCGAGGGAACTCAAGGAGGCGGTGAACCTCACAGACACTAATATTAGTAGACCCTGATACTGGGGAAACCAGGCAAACCTGAGTGGTCACAGGACTGCGCGGCTTGTCACCTCCTCCCTGATGGGCTTGACGTAGTAAGCAGGATAGGTCCACCTGTTCAACCCTCTTGTGCCTCTGGAACCAGAGCGGATCCCAACTCTATAGGTTCCAGTGCAGGTTGCTGCTCCAGAGAAAAACTTGGCCTAGTGGTAACCCGTTCACGAGACTGCAACAGGCCGTCCAGCCGATGGCCATCTGCATTAGCTGAGAGAGAGTTGCAGCGCATCTCTGCACGCCAACTCCGTCTAAACGTCCTGCCGCAGTCCCGTCCGGAACTCTGCAGCGTATTCAGCGATGGACCGCTGGCCCTGGCGAAGCTGTTGGATCCCCTCACCTGGGTCCCAACCGTCGGGCGGGTGGTCAAAGACCGACCGAATCTGGGAAACGAAAATATCGTAGTTTTGGAGAACGGATTCATCCTGTTCCCAGATAGCGGTCGCCCACTCCTATGCCCGCCTGGTGAGGCACGAGTAGATCACCATGTTCTTCTCCAAATGCGAGTGGTGGCAAGGAAGGGACAGGTAGACGTCCATCTGGCATAAGAAGCCCGCACATTCCCTCGTCGCTCCTCCATACTTCTCCGGCAAGGCGACGGTGATGGGGCTCCTCTCTCCAGACAGCGCAGGTGGTGTTCCAGACTCAACCTGATCTGAACACTTGGAGCATGTTGGTCCCCAGTCGATTTAAGCTCCCTGTTGTTGTAGCTCTTGGATCAGGCTGGCAGCGTTCCATTCCTCGGGCTGGTGAGTTGGAGGTGCTCCCTCCATCCTGCTGGTCAATGTTAATGGTGGATTATTCTGTCACGATGTGGTGCTAGAAGAGATCATGAGCAGGAAGATAAATATAGTTGATGTTTTTTAATGACGGCAGAATAAACATCAGAAGTATTGTCACTATGTGGGGTGTAGAGAGAAGAAGGCGCAGCGGAGTCGTACTGGAACATACGTTTATTTACTTAAACTAATATCAATACAACAAAACAAGAAAATGTACCTACTAAGTGAACTAGACACTCCAGGTACATCCAGTGACATTCAAGATAATGACCCACACAAAGGTGTGGGTCCTCACTGCTTAAATAGAATCCCCAATTAGAGACAACGCATAGCAGCTGCCTCTAATTGGGGATCCAACACAAAACATAACATAGATCTAGGTATACTAGATATGTCAGGCTCTGACCATGGCTAAATAGAGGAGCCAAAGGCCTCCCTATGGCCAGAGCCTGACAAGTAGACAAGGTACTATACACTAAACATCGAGAAAACAAAAACCGAAAGCATCACACGAGACAAGAAAGAACAATAATCCACAAGCACACGCACCTAACACAGAGCTTAAATAGACGTAGACAATGGCAAATAGGTGTGAGTCCGGAGGTATGATTGAAAACAGCTGCGGGGAATGATGGGTGGTAGCTAGTCCGTCTGCAAATGGGAGGACGTAGTTCGGGATTCCCCAGAGGGAGGCGTGACCACAGCCTCATTTATAAACATAGCATACACACAAAATATGACCCAAGTGCCTCAGTTTTCATGAAAAAGTTGGCATTTATAAAAACTGAAATAGACGTGAGAATGCGCTCTAGTATTTTGCTCAATGTGGTCCGATCCCAAACACAGTTTAGCAGTAGAACAGATAGTTCACCTGTTCCATTGAGGTCTAGGCTACATCTGAATACTGAAATGTCACATTTCTCGAGTAGACAATATTTCATTTATAAACACTGATATGATGTGTTTCTGTATGGTGCATCTATGGAATGTGTTGACTATGTTTGTAACTAGGACTGCAAGTTATTCTGGCTGTGACCTTTCTATAGAATGTGGTTCCTAGGAAGTTAGACCTCTAACCCATCATCATCTGGTGATGTGGCTCTGGTGATGACGTTGAAAATAAGGGGAGTATTAGCAAATTTGAAGAAATTGTTTCAACAGAAGAATGTGTTGTTCTTTTTTAAAAATTTGTCTTAGAAATTGGTATTACAACTAAACTGTTGTTCTGATGTCTTCTCTCTCGAGGTTACTTCAGATGATATCTTCATGCAGGGACGATTTGACAAAAATGGTGTGGACCTCAAAACCCACTCTAACCGGCTGAAGAAATGGAGTTCAATGCTGTCCTGAACCACTTCTTTCGAGAACTGATTCCTAGGTCAGCAACCTGTATGTAGAGTCCAAGAAGAGCTATCAACTGTTTTTCTTCATGGTTTTATCTGAGTGTGACAGGAGTCCACATGGAGTGAGCATGAAGAGAGATCTCTTCTAAACTTGTCTCAGGTTGACGTTATACTGGTTGGAAAATGGAGAAGAAATAAGGCGTGGTAAAGGTGGCTGCACAGGTGAGACATTGACATTTGGACATTATCATGGGTAGTCAACTTGGAACTGTGAAGACATTATCATGGGTAGTCAACTTGGAACTGTGAAGACATTATCATGGGTAGTTCACTTGGAACTGTGAAGACATTATCATGGTATTCAACTTGGAACTGTGAAGGTATCTGAAGAAGATAAATGAAGAAGATTGTGTGATGGGGAAGAAGGGTTGATTAACGTAATAGATTATTTTGGGGTATCAGGTTGATTGTGGGTCTATACACTAATACATTAATAGTAATTTATACTAAGAATGCATTGAGATACTGATCTGTAATTATAATTGGGAGAAGGAGGTTGATATGAGGATTAAGGATAGTTATACTGTATGGTAATATAAATGTACAATGTGCCAGTGTTGATGTTAAATTGAGGGTGTTAACGATACTGGAAAGAGTAAAACATTTCAGTCTACTGAGGATGTCTTTGAAAAGGGATGGGTTTGAACATTATGGATTCAAATGTGTTATAGATGATGACATATAATTTATATATAAGGAGGTTTTGTCTACATGGATATTTAGATCAAATATGGATTAAGAATCATGCATTGATTTTATTACTCAGACCTAGTAAATTGAGGATTGAGATGTTTGATCCAGATGACTGAGAACTTCTACCTCTTTTGATAAGTATATTGGGAATCCGGGTTGGGTTCATTGACAGACAAGTAGAGGGGAATAATTTCTCTGTCATGTGGAATATTTAGCCGGAAATCATATATGTATACCACTCTTGGGGAATATTTTTATTTTGGAAATCATGTTTAATATGAAGGTTTAGGTAAAGTTGTTATAGCTAGTGAAGTATACTTACATCAATAGAGAAAAAAAATATGTACTGATATGATGTGTTTCTATATGGTGTATCGGCTATGTTTGTAACTAGGAGAGCAAGTTATTCTAGCTGTGACCTTTCTATAGAACGTGGTTCCTAAGCATTTTGTGTCATTAGAGAAGCAGGACAGTATGGAGTATATTTGAGGTACTCTGCTGATAGAAGCACGCTGAAGGATTACCTTATATGTATCAGTCAATCAGTATAAGCTCTAGGAGTATGTCATTCAATGTTCTTGACACAAGCTACACTCACCTGGTGGCTTATGATCAGGAAACCAGATCTGACTAATTAAATATATTGTATCAACTTTCTAATGAGTTGTATTCTTCCTCCTCACATCTGAGTCTCTTCAATACCAGAGAAATAATCATATCAAACACAATACTTAATACATATATCATAACCCTTGCAGAGTAAATTCCTTACCTTTTCTGGTCATGATGACGAAGTTCAAATTCCCGAAGTAACCAATAAATACCATGCGCATCTTTTAATTTGGCCTATTAGAGAGGCTATTATAATTTAACGTTTTTGCTCTGGTTTATAACATACAGTAGAATTCAACAGGTGAAGTGTAAAGGCTACAGCCGCTACACTGTAAGTAGACCTACTGTAGTTTTAATTAGACAAAACATATATGAATTCAAACAATCTATTTACAGGACAACAACAATTTACAAATGCCTGTTTTGCATTTAATACCTGTCACATATCAGTTTACAAACAATGTAAATAATATATAACAGACTGTGAAGTAACAGACACATGCATACGCACACACACGATAACATGCGCACCACATGGAATTTGTACTGTAGATACAGTGGGGAGAACAAGTATTTGATACACTGCCGATTTTGCAGGTTTTCCCACTTACAAAGCATGTAGAGGTCTGTAATTTTTATCATAGGTACACTTCAACTGTGAGAGACGGAATCTAAAACAAAAATCCAGAAAATCACATTGTATAATTTTTAAATAATTAATTTGCATTTTATTGAGTCATGAGTCTGGCAGAACAGTGAACTAGGTTAAAACAACTTTTTTATAATTGCCTCCATGTTTATGGTGTGATTTGGCTGTAGGCTTCTTTGAAGCAAGGTAAGACAGACCTCATAATATGAAGTGAAACGTCCAGGTTTCAAACCATTAAGGAAAAGGAAAAATATAGCGATGCTAATGCTAGAACTGACCATCTTCTGGTCGATGGAAAGGCTTTCCCAAAAACCTTCTCAATTAAAGGTTAACTAGCTACAAAGAAGCATATGCCTACCTGGCAGAATTATATATTATGAATATATGCATCAATCCAGTGGCCTTTTCTTTTGAAAACTCCATCTTATGTATAACAGAAACATTGCTAACCAAACAGCAGTGCTAGGTGTCACGGTGCATAATCATGGGACGATACACGGAGCATTCGTGGAGTGTCATCCTTTTTATTTAAACGTATAATACTAATAAGTTCCCAAAAACAAAGAAGGAGAGAAAAGCAAACACAGTGACTTACGTTCTGGCGTAACATGCAGACAGACACGAACAATGATCCACACACAGGTGGATGTGTGGGGAGCCTAAATACAATCCCCAATCAGAGACAACGCTGTACAGCTGTCTCTGATTGAGGATCATTGCTCCCCTAGTTAGGGTGTGAGGGCCTGATTGTGGTACCTCCACTCCCCCTGGTGGGAGTAAGAGGCTATTACCACAATCAAACCCTTACACTAGGTGCCTGCACACCTGAATTAAAGTGCGACTACACTCAAAAATGAAAAATTCTTAGATGTTTCGCAGACCTCAAAAGTCTCCTGATGTGTTTCAAGCATTGTTATGGACTTAGAACATACCATTTTGGTGTATTTCTGTAAAAAGAAATTGTGACTTGGAGAGCGAAAACCTGAAAAACTTTGGGAAAAATCTGAAACCTGTGAATTTCTGACTCAGTTGACTGCCTCACTTATCTGTGTCAATAGTAGGCCTACTATTAGCTTACTTTTTTAAAAACAATTTATTTAACCTTTATTTAACTAAGCAAGTCAATTCTTATTTACAATGATGGCCTACCCTGTCCAAACCTGGACGATGTTGGGCCAATTGTGCGCCGCCCGATGGGACTCCCAATCACGGCCGGATGTGATGCAGCCTGGATTGCACAGTACAGCTTTGGTTGGCCTGACTGTGAAAGACCAATATGGGATTGATCATTTTAAGTCATTCAGAGTGTGTCTCTGTTTGTTATCAAATGTTTCAAACAGGGAGCTTTTCCTTCACTGGGCTGGCTGTTTGAGAAATTATTGGCAAAATTAGAGAATACTCAGTCTCCAGGCACCACTACATCACTGCTGCAAACACCTGTACAAATAGGCAGGTTGATCAAGTTCACCATTGCTATTTCCTTTAGATTCTTGGCCTAATTCCAATAATTCCAAAGTATACAGCTGTTTTATTGTCACCATAAAACATTTATTTGGCCCCCCCAATTTTTTTTTAATAGATTTTTTGAAGAATTTTTGTTTTTGAAGAAAATATATATTTTTTAAAAATCACTAGGAATTCAGAAAAAAATGTAGTTTTAGTTTTCCCACGAATAAAAAATAGACATACAGTATATGACTTTGTTTGTAATCAAGGTATGAAATCATTGCTATTTTAAAATACAATCTCTTTTGGGGCTTTTTTGTGCTAACTTTGCAGTGTACAAAATATTATAATTATGTTCTGGCTCCCGTTTTCCAGGTGGTTATAATGCTAGTTTAGCTCACAGTATTACGTCAGGTCTGATTTATAACGGGAAACATGCGTATGTATGGTGTGTGCCAAGTTTATACATCTCAACATTTTTGTGCATGTAAACTTTATGGTTATAAATGACACCCATGGCCCACTATGGAACCCTGAATAGTTTCATCCTCATGTCCCTTAGCTTATATCCCCTTCAGAGGAGTCCTGTTGGACTGACACATGAGATAGCTTATATCCCCTTCAGAGGAGTCCTGTTGGACTGACACATGATATAGCTTATCTCCCCTTCAGATGAGTTCTGTTGGACTGACACATGAGATAGCTTATATCCCCTTCAGATGAGTTCTGTTGGACTGACACATGAGATAGCTTATATCCCCTTCAGAGGAGTCCTGTTGGACTGACACATTATATAGCTTATCTCCCCTTCAGATGAGTTCTGTTGGACTGACACATGAGATAGCTTATATCCCCTTCAGAGGAGTTCTGTTGGACTGACACATGAGATAGCTTATATCCCCTTCAGAGGAGTCCTGTTGGACTGACACATGATATAGCTTATCTCCCCTTCAGATGAGTTCTGTTGGACTGACACATGAGATAGCTTATATCCCCTTCAGAGGAGTTCTGTTGGACTGACACATGAGATAGCTTATATCCCCTTCAGAGGAGTCCTGTTGGACTGACACATGAGATAGCTTATATCCCCTTCAGAGGAGTCCTGTTGGACTGACACATGATATAGCTTATCTCCCCTTCAGAGGAGTCCTGTTGGACTGACACATGAGATAGCTTATATCCACTGCCTCTGCCAGACTGTGGCCTGTGCTGAGGGGACGAGAGAGAGTTATGAGCCTTTATCACTCACCTAAGCCAAACTGATGATATGCTCAAAGGTGGAAGCATAGCTCAATCATTAACTAGACAGGCCAGGTATACTGTTATGTAGACTGATGCTTGGTTTTCACTTCTGGTTTCCTCAGACTGTAACTCAATTCATACTGGAGGAACACAGACACAGGTATGTAATGATACAGACTTGTCTGGGGAGTACGGGGAGGGTAGAGGTGAGAGTTTGAATAAAGTAAGGGAGGAACTCTACCCACTGGAAGTATTAGTCTTCTGAAGGTTAGTTGGTGATTTGACCTGAAATCATAGAATACAAATCAGGATTTGAAGTTAAAAAAAGGAAAAGGTTAATTCCATTTTACACATGAATCCAGTTTGGGTTCACATGGTGGGGGTCTGTTACTACGCCGATAAATGACAATATCTATCCTGACCTTTGACACCAAGGACATGTGTGTGACTGGACCTTCTGAAATAGTAGTGGAGTCCCCTTGAGCTACATAATGAGGTTCTAGTCTGTTGTAGGCTCTGGGGACAGTACAGGGTTTAGAGATCAAATATACTGGAACTCTTCACTGGAACTGTCACTGGAATATTATGCCTCAGGCAAAAGAGCAACTTGTGGTACATATAAGGTTTTACACGTTTATGGCAATTGCTCTTCAGTGAAGAACATCTCAAGTCTAACCAAATTGTATCCATGTTACCTCTACTAAAAGCCTAGACTAATGCCATGATGTTCAGACATTGACTTTCAACATTTTAGTGGAAATGAGGAAGTACCTTTCATAGAACATAAACTATACATAATACATAGATACATCAACTGCACAGATTATTTAGAAATATCCTGTATTATTCTGCTGTACATGGTGTTGTTAGAACTCAGAAGTGTTATTCTGCTGTACATGGTGTTGTTAGAACTCAGAAGTGTTATTCTGTTGTACATGGGGTTGTTATAACTCAGAAGTGTTATTCTGTTGTATATGGGGTTGTTAGAACTCAGAAGTGTTATTCTGTTGTACATGGTGTTGTTAGAACTCAGAAGTGTTATTCTGTTGTACATGGGGTTGTTATAACTCAGAAGTGTTATTCTGTTGTACATGGTGTTGTTAGAACTCAGAAGTGTTATTCTGTTGTACATGGGGTTGTTAGAACTCAGAAGTGTTATTCTGTTGTACATGGTGTTGTTAGAACTCAGAAGTGTTATTCTGTTGTACATGGGGTTGTTTAACTCAGAAGTGTTATTCTGTTGTACATGGGGTTGTTATAACTCAGAAGTGTTATTCTGTTGTACATGGTGTTGTTAGAACTCAGAAGTGTTATTCTGTTGTACATGGTGTTGTTAGAACTCAGAAGTGTTATTCTGTTGTACATGGGGTTGTTAGAACTCAGAAGTGTTATTCTGTTGTACATGGTGTTGTTAGAACTCAGAAGTGTTATTCTGTTGTACATGGGGTTGTTAGAACTCAGAAGTGTTATTCTGTTGTACATGGTGTTGTTAGAACTCAGAAGTGTTATTCTGTTGTACATGGGGTTGTTTAACTCAGAAGTGTTATTCTGTTGTACATGGGGTTGTTATAACTCAGAAGTGTTATTCTGTTGTACATGGTGTTGTTATAACTCAGAAGTGTTATTCTGTTGTACATGGTGTTGTTAGAACTCAGAAGTGTTATTCTGTTGTACATGGGGTTGTTAGAACTCAGAAGTGTTATTCTGTTGTACATGGTGTTGTTAGAACTCAGAAGTGTTATTCTGTTGTACATGGGGTTGTTAGAACTCAGAAGTGTTATTCTGTTGTACATGGGGTTGTTTAACTCAGAAGTGTTATTCTGTTGTACATGGGGTTGTTAGAACTCAGAAGTGTTATACTGCTGTACATGGTGTTGTTAGAACTCAGAAGTGTTATTCTGTTGTACATGGTGTTGTTAGAACTCAGAAGTGTTATTCTGTTGTACATGGTGTTGTTAGAACTCAGAAGTGTTATACTGCTGTACATGGTGTTGTTAGAACTCAGAAGTGTTATTCTGTTGTACATGGTGTTGTTAGAACTCAGAAGTGTTATTCTGTTGTACATGGTGTTGTTAGAACTCAGAAGTGTTATTCTGTTGTACATGGTGTTGTTAGAACTCAGAAGTGTTATTCTGTTGTACATGGGGTTGTTAGAACTCAGAAGTGTTATTCTGTTGTACATGGTGTTGTTATAACTCAGAAGTGTTATTCTGTTGTACATGGTGTTGTTAGAACTCAGAAGTGTTATTCCGTTAAAGAGTTCTGTCTAAAACCAGTTAACCACTCCTCTTTAAACACTTACACAATGGGAGCTCCGTCTCTATAGGACATGGTAGAGAACAGTAAAGGAAATGATCAACGTACACACCTTCCCTGGATTGTTTGTCAAGGACTAACGTCTTCCCACTGAAAAGAAAAACACCATCTCAATGATCGTTTTGGAAACTAACTTGTGGGTAAAAAGCCTGGGTTTTGATGACGTTAACCTTAGACACACATTTATTTTTCTTTTTTTTTTTACCTTTATTTTACTAGGCAAGTCAATGACGGACAAATTCTTATTTACAATGACGGCCTAGACTCACTCAGTCACCGTCCTCAAACAACTCCCACGTCACATGGCCCTTATCAGCCATCAACCAACTCCCAGGTCACATCAGCCAGTGAGATTATTATTGACCTTAGAAGGAAAAGGCTATATCGACACTTGTGACCTGCAAACTGATATTTCATTTAAGAATTGGTTAAAATGAGGTTAAGGTAAGGGTCAGTTTTATATTGTGGTTAGTCAGGAGTGTTACTATAACCTCTCTCACCTCTGAAGCCTGAAGAAGGTGAACAGGTGACTTAGTTTGTGGCTCTGAGAACATTACTATGACTATTAGCATTCCCAAAGCAGGTCTCTGACCTTGAGGAACATACATCTGAGCAGCATACGGGACAAACAAACTGGTTCTTCAATGTTAGTTTAGTGGTAAGGTATAAAAAGGACTATAGGGAACGTGTTGGAAGATGTTGTAAATAACAGAAAGTCATTATTCTTTCTGTTTGTAACACTTCATGACACATGATTGACAGATGGAAGTCCTTACCATGAGAGTGATGTACACAACACAGGAAACGACAGAGAAAGAATCTGTGCCACTGGCAGGCTGTGGCCCATAGTCAGACCGCAGCCCTCTCACCATGCTCCACCCACTGCCAAGCAACCTACAGTCAGAGACGGAAGAGGAGGCGATACATCTCACTGGCTCCTTTTTCTGGTTCATACAAAGTCAATTAGAAGAAAGTCAATGAAATAAGCAGAACAGACACAGCTGCTATCACATCCTGTATTCTCTTGTTGGCTGGCCCTCACTACATATTAGTCTCCAAACCCACTGGTTCCAGGTCATCTATAAGTCTTTATTAGGTAAATCCCCGCCTTATCTCAACTCGCTGGTCACCATAGCAACACCCACCCAAAGCATGCGCTCCAGCAGGTATATTTCAATGGTCACCCCCAAAGCCAACACCTCCTTTGGCCGCCATTCCTTCCAGTTCTCTGCTGCCAATGACTGGAACGAATTGCAGAAATCCTTGAAGCTAGAGGTTCCTATCTCCCTCACTAACTTTAAGCATCAGCTGTCAGAGCTGCTTATCGATCACTGCACCTGTATATAGCCCTTCTGTAAATAGCCCACACTACTACCTCATCCCCATATTTATTTTATTATTTTAATTTTGCACTCCAGTATCTCTATTTGCACATCATCATTTGCACATTCCTTCATTCCAGTGTTAATGCTAATCTGTACTTTATTTCGCCACTATGGCCTATTTATTGTCTTCCTAACCTTTTTGCACTACATTTGCACTCTGTATATAGATTTTATATTATGTTATTGACTGTACGTTTGTTTAATGTGTAACTCTGTGTTGTTTTTTGTCTCACTGCTTTGCTTTGTCTTGGCCAGGTCACAGTTGTAAATGAGAACTTTCTCAACTGACCTACCTGGTTAAATAAAGGTGAAATAAAAATAGGTGTTTATGGGAGATCCACTCCTTAAGCAGACCGGAACTGTGACCAAGGTAAATGGCATCTTAATTTATCTGAAAGTTAATAAAGCAAATTTTAAAAACATAGTCATTGACATTCAGAGAGCTGACATTCTGTATATTTCAGACCTTTATCCACTAGAATCTTACACACATGCCTGATGGGGGTCTGGCACAACTCCTGTACCCAGCGCCCCACACCTGACGTCGCCCCTGAAGCCCAGCCCCTCAACGCTGTTCTATGGTGAGCCACAGGGGGAGGGTGGGGGGGATACTTCTCTTCTTAACATCGAACATTCAAATCAAATCTGGTGCATGATGTTGATTGGTTGTATACAGTATGACGACGTGAACATAGTAAATATGTAAAAGCAAAACATCTTATATCATACTAGCTATAAAATATATTAACTTCCATTGTGAATTGAAACCAATGTCAGGAGAATCAATTAGAGAAACAGTGGTCAGATACTGACAGTAGTTGTATTTTTCTCAACCTTGTGTTTCAGCAGTACTGATGATAGCCAGCAGGGGACAGAGAGAACACGGCCCAAAACGAGACGCTGGTGTCGCACCAGCTGCCTTGGCCTGTTTCTGTTCCTGGTCGTGATGGTGATTGTGTTCTTCCTAGAGATCGACCTCAAAGAACTGTCATTTGTCTGGAGCCATGCCTGGTGGAGGCAAGACCGGATCTCACCTTCAACAACCAACACAGCAGCAAACATGTCAGTCGGGATTCAGGTGAAATACCATGTAGAATACCCAGCAGAGTACCACTTCATCCTGGATGAGCCGGACAAATGCCGGGAGCAGAACCCCTTCCTGGTTCTGATGGTGCCAGTGGCGCCCTATAACAGGGAGGCTCGTGAGGCCGTCCGCAGTACTTGGGGAAGTGAGAGGCAGGTACTGGGCAAAGGGGTACGTCTGTTCTTCCTGCTGGGACTGCCCAGCGGAGAGGGGACAGATCAGCTCCAGGAGAAGGTGCTGCAGGAGAGCAAAGAGCACCAAGATCTGCTGCAGAGCAACTTCATAGACAGCTACCAAAACCTGACCATCAAGACCATGGTGATGATGGAGTGGCTGAGCTCTCGCTGCCCCAACGCCTCTTATGCCATGAAGATCGACTCAGACATGTTCCTCAACGTGCACAACCTGGTTTACATGCTGCTTCTACATTCTCCCAAGCAGAACTACATGACTGGAATGGTGGCAATTGGTGCAGCGGTTCTTCGGGACCCAAACTCCAAATGGTACCTTCCTCATGAGGCTTTCCCTGAACCAGTATACCCACCTTATGTTTTGGGCCTGGGCTATGTCTTCACCTTAGACCTCCCCAGGAAGCTGGTGGAGGCGTCCAGGCATGTTAAAGCCATCTACATAGAGGATGTGTATCTGGGACTGTGTATGAGAAATCTGGGCATCAGACCTGTGAAGCCACCCAGTTGGAGCCTTTTTCAGGGGTATGTAGGCGCCCGGAATCGCTGTTACTACAGCTCTGTCATCACAACCATCCTCTGGACTCCTCAACAGCTACTGGATGTATGGAAAGACTTGAAGAGACTTGGGCCTGCCTGTTGAAATATCACAGGCTGGTTTCGCGGACCCAGATTAAGCCTAGAATGCCATGCACTTTTACATTTACGTCATTTAGCAGACGTTCTTATCCAGAGCAATTTACAGTAGTGAGTGCGTACATTTTCAACCCCCTTGGATTTCTTCACAATAACAGATTCACTATAGAACAACAGACAGTCCTTACTGCTATTAGCCCATACAAACGCACTGAATAACAGATTCACTACATGGAACAACAGATAGTCCTTACTGCTATTAGCCTATACAAACCCACTGAATAACATATTCACTATAGAACAACAGATAGTCCTTACTGCTATTAGCCCATACAAACACACTGAATAACAGATTCACTATAGAACAACAGACAGTCCTTAATGCTATTAGCCCATACAAACCCACTGAATAACAGATTCACTATAGAACAACAGACAGTCCTTAATGCTATTAGCCCATACAAACCCACTGAATAACAGATTCACTATAGAACAACAGACAGTCCTTAATGCTATTAGCCCATACAAACCCACTAAATAACAGATTCACTATAGAACAACAGACAGTCCTTAATGCTATTAGCCCATACAAACCCACTGATTAACAGATTCACTACATGGAACAACAGATCGTCCTTACTGCTATTAGCCCATACAAACCCACTGAATAACAGATTCACTACATGGAACAACAGATAGTCCTTAATGCTATTAGCCCATACAAACACATTGAATAACAGATTCACTATAGAACAACAGACAGTCCTTACTGCTATTAGCCTATACAAACCCACTGAATAACATATTCACTATAGAACAACAGACAGTCCTTAATGCTATTAGCCCATACAAACCCCCTAAATAACAGATTCACTATAGAACAACAGACAGTCCTTAATGCTATTAGCCCATACAAACCCACTGATTAACAGATTCACTATAGAACAACAGACAGTCCTTAATGCTATTAGCCCATACAAACCCACTGAATAACAGATTCACTATAGAACAACAGACAGTCCTTACTGCTATTAGCCCATACAAACCCACTGAATAACAGATTCACTATAGAACAACAGATAGTCCTTACTGCTATTAGCCCATACAAACCCACTGAATAACAGATTTACTATAGAACAACAGACAGTCCTTAATGCTATTAGACCATACAAACCCACTGAATAACAGATTCACTATAGAACAACAGATAGTCCTTACTGCTATTAGACCATACAAACCCACTGAATAACAGATTCACTACATGGAACAACAGATAGTCCTTACTGCTATTAGCCCATACAAACCCACTGAATAACAGATTCACTATAGAACAACAGACAGTCCTTAATGCTATTAGACCATACAAACCCACTGAATAACAGATTCACTATAGAACAACAGATAGTCCTTAATGCTATTAGCCCATACAAACCCACTGCATAACAGATTCACTATAGAACAACAGATAGTCCTTAATGCTATTAGCCCATACAAACCCACTGAATAACAGATTCACTATAGAACAACAGACAGTCCTTAATGCTATTAGCCCATACAAACCCACTGAATAACAGATTCACTACATGGAACAACAGATAGTCCTTAATGCTATTAGCCCATACAAACCCACTGAATAACAGATTCACTATAGAACAACAGATAGTCCTTAATGCTATTAGCCCATACAAACCCACTGAATAACAGATTCACTACATGGAACAACAGATAGTCCTTACTGCTATTAGACCATACAAACCCACTGAATAACAGATTCACTACACGGAACAACAGATAGTCCTTAATGCTATTAGCCCATACAAACCCACTGAATAACAGATTCACAACATGGAACAACAGATAGTCCTTACTGCTATTAGCCCATTCAAACCCACTGAATAACAGATTCACTATAGAACAACAGATAGTCCTTACTGCTATTAGCCCATACAAACCCACTGAATAACAGATTCACTACATGGAACAACAGATAGTCCTTACTGGTATTAGCCCATACAAACCCACTGAATAACAGATTCACTACATCGAACAACAGATAGTCCTTACTGCTATTAGCCCATACAAACACATTGAATAACAGATTCACTACATGGAACAACAGATAGTCCTTACTGCTATTAGCCCATACAAACCCACTGAATAACAGATTCACTACATGGAACAACAGATAGTCCTTAATGCTATTAGCCCATACAAACCCACTGAATAACAGATTCACTATAGAACAACAGATAGTCCTTAATGCTATTAGCCCATACAAACCCACTGAATAACAGATTCACTACATGGAACAACAGATAGTCCTTACTGCTTTTAGCCCATACAAACCCACTGAATAACAGATTCACTATAGAACAACAGATAGTCCTTAATGCTATTAGCCCATACAAACCCACTGAATAACAGATTCACTACATGGAACAACATATAGTCCTTACTGCTATTAGCCCATACAAACCCACTGAATAACAGATTCACTACATGGAACAACAGATAGTCCTTACTGCTGTTACGTCCCCAGAATTCTGGGTTCGTTTTAGTGTCATTTTTGGTCTGGTATTGTTTGTGTTTTTTCCCTATCAGGCAAGATGGCTGTTTGACTGTCCCGGCAGCTGATTGGTGGTTCAACGGCTGATTGGGAATTGGAACTCCGCCCACTCGTCAGTGGCTACAGCTGGCTGCTCTCTTTAAAAAGCCCAGATTGGGACTAGCTAGAGAGTTGCTGCTGGTTTTGGTTTGTACCCTGTGTGGGGATATATTATATAACAGTTAGATACAAATGTTTTGATGGTCTTTAACTGTTTTTGTGTGTGTGTTAAAACTAGTGTGTTCCATGGTTTTAACTGGTAGCAACCCAGGTAACAACATGTTTGTTTGTGGATCCTTGGGATCCTAATTATTTGGGGTTAATTATTATTTGTTCCCCTTCTTTTGTTCACAGGGAATTGGGGAGTAGATTTAGAGCTACCCCGGGGTATACATCACCCGTAGGTATACTTCCTTGTCTAGAAACACCAGCTAGACCTGGGTGGACCACCAACTGTAAGTTTGGTTAGGGCGCCTCGACTGTGTGCCAGTGTAGGGATTGTATATTCTATTTGGGGCCGGGTTAGTACAGATTAGGGGTGGGGGAATTTTGTTTATTTCTTTGCTTTGGTCCGTCCAGCCCTCCCCTTTTCCCCAGAAAGTTATTATTATTACCGTGACTAAATAAACCCTGTTTTGTACGGTATTTGGTGTTTGTGTCCTTTTATCACACCACGACTCCGTACCTCCCTTGTTGGCATCGGTGGGCCCGAGCAGTGGGTTGTCAGGCTCCCCTCCCTTTGGGAGCTAGAACGTAACAAATGGGGGCTCGTCCGGGATCTTGGCGTCCCGCTGCTCGGACCACCCGGTGGTGTGGTGTTGGGGTGTGAGTAAGGCCTAGTTGTGTTTTTGCCTAGTTTTTGTTCTGTCCTGTAGTTTGTTAGTATTTGTAGTGTTCGTTGAGTGCTGAATAGTTCAAGGTTGTAGTGCATGAGGTGTGAGCATGGCGGCTACTTCAGGTGTGGCAGGCTTTATTGCGGAGCCCTCATTGGGTTCATTAGTTAACCTGCGTAAGGTGGATTTGTTAGCGCTAGCGGAATATTACAACCTTACAGTTGATAGACAGGCTCGTAAAGCAAATTTAGTAATGGTGATCAAAAGCCATTTATTGAGTCTGTCAAGGGCAGGAGTTATGGCTCTGGAAACAGAGGATGAGGACGAGGACGCCGTAGAGAATCCCTCGCCTGCACAGTCGAAGGGCGGTGTGGGAGAGGTGGAAGCTCCGGTGCCTCGAACTCTGCCAAAGTACAGTCCGTTGTCTCCTGTGTCCCCAGAGTCTGTAGAGGTCGCCCGGCTGAGGCTGAAAACGGCCCGTCTGGAAGCAGACCTAAAAGACAGGGAAGACAACAGGAGGTTTGAGATAGAAATTAGAAAAATAGAGGCAGACAAGGAAGTTCGAATTCACATTCGGCGAATGGAGCTTGAGGCTGGGGTGTCTTCTCACCCAGTTGGCAAGCCAGGCCATTTTGATGTGGGGAGGAACATTGCGGTGGTTCCCCCATTCCGTGAGTCTGAGGTAGACTCATATTTCTCTGCCTTTGAGCGGGTAGCTGCTGCCTTGCAGTGGCCAAAAGAGGTCTGGCCTCTACTCCTCCAATGTAAACTAACTGGGAAGGCCCAGGAGGTTGTGGCTTCTCTCTCAATAGAAGACAGTTTACACTATGATGTGGTTAAAGCCACCGTGTTGCGTGCCTATGAGCTGGTGCCAGAGGCTTATAGACAACGATTTAGAAATTGTAAGAAAAGCGTTAGTAAGACATTTGTTGAGTTTGCCAGGGACAAAGTCCTTGTTTCACCGCTGGTGTGCAGCCAATAAAACATCTACTTATGAGGATTTGAGAAATCAGATATTGCTGGAGGATTTTAAGAACAACCTACCGGAAAGAATCGTGATGCATCTTAGTGAAAACAAGGTGGCGACGTTGGGTCAGGCAGCGGTCCTGGCCGATGAATATGCCTTAACGCATAAAACGGTGTTCACCGCATCCAGTCAGAGCAGGACATTCGCTTCACCAGCGGCTGGTGCATCACGCTCTTCAGACCCTCCTGCTGTTCCTAGGAAAGAGGAGAGGGAATGTTTTTATTGCCACCGGAAAGGCCATTTGATCTCAGATTGTCTCTTACTGAAGAACAAGCCTAAGTCACCTCCGCCTTTCCGTAAGAGTGTTGGTTTAACTCAGTCTGTTTCTTACCGGGAAGCTAGAAGTGCTAGTGAGGGACTCACAGGGAAACCAGACCTGGTGTATGCTCCGTTTGTGTCTGTAGGGAGTGTTTCCTGCACAGGGAAAACTGAAGACCAGAGGGCAATTAAAATCTTACGTGACACTGGTGTGGCTCAGTCAGTAATCCTTACAGATGCGTTGCCATGGTCTGACCAGACATACTGTGGTTCACATGTACTGTTGTGTGGTATTGAAGCCAACCCAATTTCTGTGCCTTTACACTGGGTTCACTTGCATTCTGATTTGGTTTCAGGTCGGTTCCGTGTTGGGGTGGTGCCTACACTAGCAGTGGAAGGGGTAGCACTATTGCTAGGAAACGACATTGCTGGGGGTAAGGTGTCTCCAGTACTAGAAGTAACAGATAAACCACAATCAAATGTCTCTGACATTGTCTTGGTTCAGAAGCACCCTCAAGTGTTCCCTGCATGTGTTTTAACAAGGGCACAGGCTCGTATGCAGGGAGATACAGTGAATTTGTCTGATACTATTTTTGAACGGGTTGAAACAGTAGATGTAAAGCCTAAACCAGAGGGGTCACCTTCTGTGCAGGCTGAGAAAGGGGGATGCGGAGTCGCTCCCCAGTTAGGTGATGTGTTGTCATCCATCACACCAGAGAGGTTGATTGAGTGGCAAAAAGAGGATGTCAGTCTTAATAAATGTTTTGATTCTGTGGTCTCTCTTGAAAAGGCAAAAGTACAGGAGACTGCTTACCTTGTGGACGCTGGTGTTCTAATGCGTAAATGGACTGCACATAAAACCGGTGAGGACTGGGATACAGTTTGGCAAGTAGTTGTTCCATCACCACTACGACAGCAAGTATTGTCACTGGCTCATAACCCTGCTTGTTCCGGACATTTAGGGGTAACTAAAACATACAACAGAGTCCTCCGACATTTCTTCTGGCCAGGATTAAAATCGGACAGTGTGCAATACTGTAAAACCTGTCATGTATGCCAACTTACAGGAAAAGTGAACCAACCTGTTCCTCGGGTGCCACTTCACCCGATTCCCGTGATTGGAGAACCGTTTGAACGGGTGATCATTGACTGTGTGGGTCCATTACCAAAACCTCGAGCAGGTAACCAGTTTCTGCTTACCATAATGTGCAGCGCCACTCGGTACCCGGAGGCTATTCCTCTCCGGAATATTACAGCTAAGACAATTATTAAGAGTCTGATCAAGTTCTTTTCTACCTTTGGTCTGCCCAGAGTGATCCAATCGGATCAAGGAACTAATTTCATGTCCAAACTGTTTTCTTCTGCATTAAAAACATTGTCCATATCGCACCAGGTCTCCAGCGCTTACCACCCAGAGAGTCAGGGGGCTCTTGAACGCTGGCACCAGACACTCAAAACCATGCTGAGGAAGTATTGTATGGAAACAGGTGCTGATTGGGATGAGGGGGTACCCTTTGTTTTGTTTGCTGTTAGGGAAACGGTGCAGGAATCGTTGGGGTTCAGCCCTGCTGACCTCGTGTTTGGACACACACCTAGGGGTCCGTTAAAGGTGTTAAAGGAGCATGTTCTATCGGATGCGGTAGTAGCACCCCTTACCAACTTGCTCAGTCCTAAAGTACCTTTTAAATGGTCCGCAGAGTGCAGCTCTGCTTTCGAGTCAGCAAAAGCACTGCTTTGTAGCGCTCCTGTGCTAACAGCTCCTAACTTTGACAAACCTTTCAAGCTGGAGGTAGATGCCAGTATGGTGGGGGCTGGGGCGGTCCTTTTACAAGAAGATGAGGAAGGAGTAGATCGGCCCATCAGCTTTTTCTCCAGAAAGTTTAATCCGTGCCAGTCACGGTACTCTACCATTGAACAAGAAACTCTTGCTTTATTGTTGGCCTTACAGTTCTTTGAGGTATACGTCGGTTCTAGTGTTGTGCCTGTAAGAGTATTGACAGACCATAATCCTCTTACATTCCTCCAAAGAATGTACAATCAGAACCGCCGCCTTATGCGGTGGGCTCTGATCCTACAGGGATACAATGTGTGTATCACTCATATTAAAGGAACATCCAACGTAGTTGCAGATGCGTTGTCCCGCGTCTACCAAGACTAGTTGTGTGCAAAATGTGGTTTAGCACACCTTTTGGGGGGGGCGTGTTACGTCCCCAGAATTCTGGGTTCGTTTTAGGGTCATTTTTGGTCTGGTATTGTGTTTTTTCCCTATCAGGCAAGATGGCTGTTTGTGACTGTCCCGGCAGCTGATTGGTGGTTCAACGGCTGATTGGGAATTGGAACTCCGCCCACTCGTCAGTGGCTACAGCTGGCTACTCTTTTAAAAGCCCAGTTTTTGGACTAGCTGGGAAGTTTTTGTTTTTTAGTTGCTGCTGGTTTTGGTTTGTACCCTGTGTGGGGATATATTATATAACAGTTAGATACAAATGTTTTGATGGTCTTTAACTGTTTTTGTGTGTGTGTTAAAACTAGTTTGTTCCATGGTTTTAACTGGTAGCAACCCAGGTAACAACATGTTTGTTTGTGGATCCTTGGGATCCTAATAATTTGGGGTTAATTATTCTTTTGTTCACAGGGAATTGGGGAGTAGATTTAGAGCTACCCCGGGGTATACATCACCCGTAGGTATACTTCCTTGTCTAGAAACACCAGCTAGACCTGGGCGGACCACCAACTGTAAGTTTGGTTAGGGCGCCTCGACTGTGTGCCAGTGTAGGGATTGTATATTCTATTTGGGGCCGGGTTAGTACAGATTAGGGGTGGGGGAATTTTGTTTATTTCTTTGCTTTGGTCCGTCCAGCCCTCCCCTTTTCCCCAGAAAGTTATTATTATTACCGTCACTAAATAAACCCTGTTTTGTACGGTATTTGGTGTTTGTGTCCTTTTATCGCACCACGACTCCGTACCTCCCTTGTTGGCATCGGTGGGCCCGAGCAGTGGGTTGTCAGGCTCCCCTCCCTTTGGGAGCTAGAACGTAACATAGCCTAAACATCAGCCCTGGTCTAACCACATTGTAGCCTAAACATCAGCCCTGGTCTAACCACATTGTAGCCTAAACATCAGCCCTGGTCTAACCACATTGTAGCCTAAACATCAGCCCTGGTCTAACCACATTGTAGCCTAAACATCAGCCCTGGTCTAACCACATTGTAGCCTAAACATCAGCCCTGGTCTAACCACATTGTAGCCTAAACATCAGCCCTGGTCTAACCACATTGTAGCCTAAACATCAGCCCTGGTCTAACCACATTGTAGCCTAAACATCAGCCCTGGTCTAACCACATTGTAGCCTAAACATCAGCCCTGGTCTAACCACATTGTAGCCTAAACATCAGCCCTGGTCTAACCACATTGTAGCCTAAACATCATCCCTGGGCTAACCACATTGTAGCCTAAACATCAGCCCTGGTCTAACCACATTGTAGCCTAAACATCAGCCCTGGTCTAACCACATTGTAGCCTAAACATCAGCCCTGGTCTAACCACATTGTAGCCTAAACATCAGCCCTGGTCTAACCACATTGTAGCCTAAACATCAGCCCTGGTCTAACCACATTGTAGCCTAAACATCAGCCCTGGTCTAACCACATTGTAGCCTAAACATCAGCCCTGGTCTAACCACATTGTAGCCTAAACATCAGCCCTGGTCTAACCACATTGTAGCCTAAACATCAGCCCTGGTCTAACCACATTGTAGCCTAAACATCAGCCCTGGTCTAACCACATTGTAGCCTAAACATCAGCCCTGGTCTAACCACATTGTAGCCTAAACATCAGCCCTGGTCTAACCACATTGTAGCCTAAACATCATCCCTGGGCTAACCACATTGTAGCCTAAACATCAGCCCTGGTCTAACCACATTGTAGCCTAAACATCAGCCCTGGTCTAACCACATTGTAGCCTAAACATCATCCCTGGTCTAACCACATTGTAGCCTAAACATCAGCCCTGGTCTAACCACATTGTAGCCTAAACATCATCCCTGGTCTAACCACATTGTAGCCTAAACATCAGCCCTGGTCTAACCACATTGTAGCCTAAACATCATCCCTGGTCTAACCACATTGTAGCCTAAACATCAGCCCTGGTCTAACCACATTGTAGCCTAAACATCAGCCCTGGTCTAATCACATTGTAGCCTAAACATCATCCCTGGTCTAACCACATTGTAGCCTAAACATCAGCCCTGGTCTAACCACATTGTAGCCTAAACATCAGCCCTGGTCTAACCACATTGTAGCCTAAACATCAGCCCTGGTCTAACCACATTGTAGCCTAAACATCAGCCCTGGTCTAACCACATTGTAGCCTAAACATCAGCCCTGGTCTAACCACATTGTAGCCTAAACATCATCCCTGGTCTAACCACATTGTAGCCTAAACATCATCCCTGGTCTAACCACATTGTAGCCTAAACATCAGCCCTGGTCTAACCACATTGTAGCCTAAACGTCATCCCTGGTCTAACCACATTGTAGCCTAAACGTCATCCCTGGGCTAACCACATTGTAGCCTAAACGTCATCCCTGGGCTAACCACATTGTAGCCTAAACGTCATCCCTGGTCTAACCACATTGTAGCCTAAACGTCATCCCTGGGCTAACCACATTGTAGCCTAAACGTCATCCCTGGGCTAACCAGATTGTAGCCTAAACGTCATCCCTGGGCTAACCACATTGTAGCCTAAACGTCATCCCTGGGCTAACCACATTATAGCCTAAACATCATCCCTGGGCTAACCACATTGTAGCCTAAACATCATCCCTGGTCTAACCACATTGTAGCCTAAACATCAGCCCTGGTCTAACCACATTGTAGCCTAAACATCATCCCTGGTCTAACCACATTGTAGCCTAAACATCAGCCCTGGTCTAACCACATTGTAGCCTAAACATCATCCCTGGTCTAACCACATTGTAGCCTAAACATCATCCCTGGTCTAACCACATTGTAGCCTAAACATCATCCCTGGTCTAACCACATTGTAGCCTAAACATCATCCCTGGTCTAACCACATTGTAGCCTAAACATCAGCCCTGGTCTAACCACATTGTAGCCTAAACATCAGCCCTGGTCTAATCACATTGTAGCCTAAACATCAGCCCTGGTCTAACTACATTGTAGCCTAAACATCATCCCTGGTCTAACCACATTGTAGCCTAAACATCATCCCTGGTCTAACCACATTGTAGCCTAAACATCAGCCCTGGTCTAACCACATTGTAGCCTAAACATCAGCCCTGGTCTAACCACATTGTAGCCTAAACATCAGCCCTGGTCTAACCACATTGTAGCCTAAACATCATCCCTGGTCTAACCACATTGTAGCCTAAACATCATCCCTGGTCTAACCACATTGTAGCCTAAACATCATCCCTGGTCTAACCACATTGTAGCCTAAACATCAGCCCTGGTCTAACCACATTGTAGCCTAAACATCAGCCCTGGTCTAATCACATTGTAGCCTAAACATCAGCCCTGGTCTAACTACATTGTAGCCTAAACATCATCCCTGGTCTAACCACATTGTAGCCTAAACATCATCCCTGGTCTAACCACATTGTAGCCTAAACATCAGCCCTGGTCTAACCACATTGTAGCCTAAACATCAGCCCTGGTCTAACCACATTGTAGCCTAAACATCAGCCCTGGTCTAACCACATTGTAGCCTAAACATCAGCCCTGGTCTAACCACATTGTAGCCTAAACATCAGCCCTGGTCTAACCACATTGTAGCCTAAACATCAGCCCTGGTCTAACCACATTGTAGCCTAAACATCAGCCCTGGTCTAACCACATTGTAGCCTAAACATCATCCCTGGTCTAACCACATTGTAGCCTAAACATCATCCCTGGTCTAACCACATTGTAGCCTAAACATCAGCCCTGGTCTAACCACATTGTAGCCTAAACATCAGCCCTGGTCTAACCACATTGTAGCCTAATAAGCTTTAAACCGGCAAAATTCTCTCCACCAACAAGATGTGTGAACAGTTTGTTATATCAACTTTTTAATCATACGTTATCAGTGCGCAGCTGAACATTGTATGCTGGAAAACACTTTGTTATTTTTGAATAAAACAAACCCGCTACCCTGTGTCGTCAGTCAGTCACATTAACCCTATATATGGAACTGACCCTGTGTCATCAGTCAGTCACATTAACCCTATATATGGAACTGACCCTGTGTCATCAGTCAGTCACATTAACCCTATATATGGAACTGACCCTGTGTCGTCAGTCAGTCACATTAACCCTATATATGGAACTGACCCTGTGTCGTCAGTCAGTCACTGGCCGAGTCCCAATACTCACACTAGAGTACTAAATAATATGGTGTGTGTGTGTGTGTGTCCAGTCCACTCTTTTTGTCTTGTCTTCACACTCACTTAAGCAGCAATCTGTCAGGACAGGAAAGGACAGGACAGACAATCTGTCACAGCAGCAGGACAGGACAGGACAGACAATCTGTCACAGCAGCAGGCCAGGACAGGACAGGACAGACAATCTGTCACAGCAGCAGGACATGACAGGACAGGACAGACAATCTGTCACAGCAGCAGGACATGACAGGACAGGACAGACAATCTGTCACAGCAGCAGGACATGACAGGACAGGACAGACAATCTGTCACAGCAGCAGGACATGACAGGACAGGACAGACAATCTGTCACAGCAGCAGGACAGGACAGGACAGGACAGACAATCTGTCACAGCAGCAGGACATGACAGGACAGGACAGACCAGGACATTGGGGTCATTGAACAATGTCCTGCTGTATTCTTCTCTCTCCAACCATCCCCATTCAGAACCCCCTGACAGGAACCTCCATAGGTAACACAGTGTATTCATTACAACATTTAGATAGATGACCCCCAGAGACAATAATAAGGAAACAAGAAACATTAGGAAGTCAGATTTATTTTCATTAACAAGGCTTTTAAACACATGGCTTGATTATTCTCTAAGTAGACTTGAAGTAGTTCATTAATCTGTTAATTAATCTAAAGAAGAGAGACCAATAAATAACTGTATAAACAACTAAAACTAAATAATAAATACAACAACGTTCATGAGAAACACGGCAACTTCATAAATACTGCTCTTCTCATACAGATCAATCAAAATGAGCCTGAATATAAATGTTGTTCACTCCTGTGAACTACACTGAGTATACCAAACATTAGGAACACTCACCCTCCCTTTTTCCCTCAGAACAGCCTTCTTCGGGGCATGGACTCTACAAGGTGTCCACAGGGACGCTGGTCCATGTTGACTCCAATGCTTCCCACAGTTGTGTCAAGTTGGCTGGATGTCCTTTGGGTGGTGCAACCCGCGCAACTCCTCACCCACCACCATACCCTGTTTAAACCGGTGTGCCTGGCACCCACTACCATACCCTGTTTAAACCGGTGTGCCTGGCACCCACTACCATACCCTGTTTAATGGCCCATTCACCCTCTGAATGGCAAACATACACAATCCATGTCTCAACTCTTAAAAGTCCTTCTTTAACCCGTCTCCTCCCCGTCATCTACACTGATTGAAGTGGATTTAACAAGTGACATCAATAAAGGATCATAGTTTCACCTGGATTCACCTGGTCAGTCTGTGTCATGGAAAGAGCAGGTGTCCCTAATGTTTTGTACACTCATTGTATCTGTGCTTGGTATTGTAGTATATGACAGCCTGTTATGTCTGACTCCTACGGGTGGCTATTCCTGTGTTGACATGTGTTGTTGACCCTGTAGCTGCTGGAAGAAACTAGGTACCACTGGATTGTTGTCAGTAGACACGACATGCAACAAAACACCCCCAGACACACACACAGACAGGGAGGTACTATCTGAACTTGTCCAATAACAATCAGACAGGGAGGTACTATCTGAACTTGTCCAATAACAATCAGACAGGGAGGTACTATCTGAACTTGTCCAATAACAATCAGACAGGGAGGTACTATCTGAACTTGTCCAATAACAATCAGACAGGGAGGTACTATCTGAACTTGTCCAATAACAATCAGACAGGGAGGTACTATCTGAACTTGTCCAATAACAATCAGACAGGGAGGTACTATCTGAACTTGTCCAATAACAGACAGACATGTTGGTTTCCAGTGTAACTAATAAACATGACCATGATGCAGAGGAGGACAGGTTGAACCTCATCTCATGTTAGTTGAGCGCCTTCTACTCCTCTCCAAGCTAGGGTTAGTTAGGGTTAGTTGGGGTTAGGGTAAGCTAGGGTCAGTTAGGGTTAGTTAGGGTTAGTTAGGGTTGGTTAGGGTTAGCTAGGGTTAGTTAGAGTTAGGGTAAGCTAGGGTTAGGGTAAGCTAGGGTTAGTTAGGGTTAGGGTAAGTTAGGGTTAGTTAGGGTTAGTTAGGGTCAGCTAGGACAGTTTGTCCCAGGAGTCTTGGCTGTAGAGACACACTTGATAAAGGATAGCCAGGTCCACCAGTACCTGAGCCAGCCCACACAACAGGAACTGGAGCGGGCTGTCCTTCAGGGCAAAGTAGGCCGTCTTGAAGCTGTCCCCGGCCATCCACAGCAGGACCATTTTCACACTGCAGGAAGGAAACATGACTGTAAGAAACATGATAATTCACCATCACTTTGAATGACACTGTGAAGAGGAAACATTGTGCTGCGCCGGTTTCCCTCCAGGTGAAACTTGCACCTCAACTTTAGATCGGTTTGAGCACCGTCATTTGACTAATTATTAATCATCAACATTAAATAGTTCACCACTGGCTGGTGGCTGAGGCAGCCCAACCTGGCCCTGTAGCCTTATGACACCCAGAAAGTCTGTGGCAGGGACGAAGGACACTGTCTACCGTTGTCATCTAGCAGTACCGCCACCTACTGGACTGGAGTATAGGGGGGTTTCTCCCCCTGCCAAGCCATAAACTGGTATCTGCTTGGCATCTGTTCATGTAGCTTATCTTAATGATTATTTATCTTATCCAGTTTAAACAGAGGAGCACGGCATGGCTGACAGCCTCACATCATTGTGACCTCAACTCTACAATGGATGTTGACTTGATAATGCTTCTTCATTATCATAACCAACATGTTTTGGCAGACAGCCTGGTGTCATCAGAGTGTTATTAGGATGGATCCCAAATGGCACCTTATTCACTATATAGTGCACTGTGAAGGTGCAGTGTATAATATGTAGGGAATATGGTGCCATCTGGGACACAAACTTAGTTAATTAAGTAGATTAGTGTGTCTCAGGGTTCGGCTGGAACGTGTAGCTCTCAGAGTAAACACTCATCCGCTTCACCTCCCAATGAGAAAAACATTCAGCAATTTCCTGTAATTGTTTCCATGGGGCAAAGATAATAATTAATAATAATAATAATAATAATAATAATTTTTCCATTTTAAACCTTAAATTACAGTACTAAACTAACATTTTAGGGAATACAAAAAGTAATGAGTTGAAAACTGGACACTGATAGAGTGGGCCTACTGTGGATCCCTGTGAGCCTCCCAGGCCCAGTTATGCATCCAAGGGTAGCCTATATTATAGATTAATAATATAGCGTTGTATTGTATTGCACTCTCTAAACTTGTTCCACGGAGCCCTTGGCCAAATTCATTTAAATCGGTTGTTGCTAGCAATTTTTTAATTAAATTAAGAAACGCTTGTTCTCGTTTTATAAATGTTCTGCTCATGTACTACACAAAAAAATTGTCACAGGCGAAAACATGTATCAACTTCGCTTGCTCGCTCTGCGCGCTGCTCCAATGTATAACATGTAAAAATGTAACAACAGAAAAGTCATCTGGGTCTGCATCCCCGCTCCCTATTACGGTTAAATTATATTTTTAAAACTGAGGGAAGAATAGATGTGCAGGAAGAGCGGACGGAGGGGATGTGGGGATGTGGCTGGAACGGAGAGAAGCAGGTGAGTGAGGGCTGGAAGGGGATGTGGCTGGAACGGAGAGAAGCAGGTGAGTGAGGGCTGGAAGGGGATGTGGCTGGAACGGAGAGAAGCAGGTGAGTGAGGGCTGGAAGGGGATGTGGCTGGAACGGAGAGAAGCAGGTGAGTGAGGGCTTGAAGGGGATGTGGCTGGAACGGAGAGAAGCAGGTGAGTGAGGGCTGGAAGGGGATGTGGCTGGAACGGAGAGAAGCAGGTGAGTGAGGGCTGGAAGGGGATGTGGCTGGAACGGAGAGAAGCAGGTGAGTGAGGGCTGGAAGGGGATGTGGCTGGCTGATATGCGCTTGAAAGTGAAGTAGATATTATTGGATCTGTGCATACAAGTGACTAGTGGCTGTTGCTTAATTTATTTTTATGAATATATAAAAAACATTTTATAACAGCTGCTTCTTTAGATCGGTAGGGCCGAAGAATGGGGTAGTATCATATGAAATGGTACTAGGGTATTCAAAAATGTTTTATCATAGGTTCTTGGTACTGTGATATTAACATGGTACCGGTATACCATGCAACACCTCCCTGCAACACTACCTTAATCCGAGTAGAACGGGTCCATCTTCCTCACCTCATGCCGGTGGTGGAGTGGTTGCGTTGGTTCTGGAGCAGCTGTGGTAGCCCCAGCATGGCCTCCGCCAGCACGGCCAGGGAGCCCAGCGACTCCACAAACAGAGAGGAGTCCAGGAGGAGAAGGGTGGTGAAGGCACAGGGCAGCGTGAAGGCCAACAGGAAGATGAGGTAGTCCTCGAAGCCGTCCCAGCTCCAGAAGAACCGGGGGTCCAGATCTGATAGAAAGAGAAAGTGAAAGAGAGAGAGTTAAAAATAAAGATAGACTATTAACTATTTGCACATAATATGACATTTGAAATGTCTTTATTCTTTTGTAACTTTTGTGAGTGTAATGTTTACTGTTCATTTTTATTGTTTATTATCTACTTTACTTGCTTTAGCAATGTTAACATATGTTTCCCATGACAATAATGCCCTTACATTGAGATAGAGAGAGAGAGAGAGAGAGAGAGAGAGAGAGAGAGGTAGAGAGGTAGAGAGGTAGAGAGAGAGAGAGGTAGAGAGAGAGGTAGAGAGAGAGAGAGGTAGAGAGAGAGGTAGAGAGAGAGAGAGGTAGAGAGAGGTAGAGAGAGAGAGAGAGGTAGAGAGAGAGAGAGAGGTAGAGAGAGAGAGAGAGAGAGAGAGAGAGAGAGAGAGAGAGAGAGAGAGAGAGAGAGAGAGGTAGAGAGAGAGAGAGGTAGAGAGAGAGGGAGAGAGAGAGGTAGAGAGAGAGAGGTAGAGAGAGAGAGAGAGAGAGGTAGAGAGAGAGAGAGGTAGAGAGAGAGAGAGAGAGAGAGAGAGAGAGAGATAGAGAGAATAATGGAAGGTTATTGTTTCCTCTTTTTGCCTCAATATCTCCCTCCAGTGGTAAAACAATAGAACAGCTGTGAATTTGGATGTTAGATGGTTATTAAATGGTTGACAGATACTTGATAGATAGTGATCTTATGGTTTTTAAATGGTTGTTATTAGCCTCTGACACAGGCTTTGAACGTAACCAAAGCCTAGAGCCGAGGATAGATGGTTGTTAGATAGTTAAACGTCTATGAGTGCTATATGGTTGCTGTTACCTGTGATGTGGTGCTGTTTGGTGCTGATGCGGTTGGTGTTCTGGACGGAGCAGCAGAGGCTGAGCATCACCAGCATGGTGAGAATCATCACCACACTCTGCAGGAGTAGAATGACCTCAAACTGCTTCCCAAACCTGCAGGTATGAAAACACACACACACACACACACACACACAGACAGACGTGCAAACAGACTGACAGACAGACAGACAGACAGACACATTAGCGTAAAAACTGACACTGCATTAACTCCAGGTAACCCCCCCCCCAACACCCACTCGCCAGAAGAGGATGCGGAGGATGTTAGCGACCAGCAGAACCAGGCAGATGCGTGTAGAGAAGCCGTCTGTGTTCTTGGTCCGGAGGATCTGCTGGTACTGTGGGGCGTAGGGCAGAGACCCTCCAACCACCATCACACAGGACGCCAGCCAGCCCAGAGAGGCCCACAGGGTCCCCACATCTCCCTCCTCATCACCCAGACCCAGTTTGCTGTCCATGGTTCTCACAACTCATGGGACACTACAGCACAGCTTTCCACCAGTAGGCTCTGATCCTATGCACAGAACATAATGTCAGACTTTCGTTCCTTTAGTTAAATTGTGCATATAGACGTGTCATGTGAAGTAGGCCCTAAGTAGCATCTGTAAGATTTCAGACAGTAAACTGTAACCTATTTCAAACGATGAAACGAATTTCAAAGTTGAAATTTCTGCTGAGCTCTTATTCTGGCATGAATGACAAATCAACACGAGAGAAATAAAGCAGACTGTAGCCAACCTACCTAATTGATAGGGAGGCGTTTGTTCATCGAAGCTAGGATAAGAAAAAGGCAGTGTTGAGTGAATTCAACAGGCAGAAAATGAATGGCTATTAAATGTGCGTTTACTCAACCAAATCGAGGAGGATGCAGTTTCCTTTCAAATAGATATTTCATACTAAATGCTTGTTCGCCATATATCATGTTCCGAGTTCTGCTCTATTTCTTCCACATACTCAATAATGTTGTTGCATTCATTTATAAAACAGATTAAAAACGCTTATAATTCAATACCGTTTGCTTGTTTCCGGTTTTGGTAAACTCGCGAGATTAAGCATGCGCACGCTTCACTGTTTACTTGTCGTTGAGTCAGTCACTGAGGGATTCGATTCATCTCGCTCGGGCGCCCGTGTTCTGAACCGGCTGGAAGTTGATTGCGTTCCATTTGGACCCAGACTGCCTCCTTGACATGAGCCAGGTGCCCTGCTCTGACCGTCCGACGGCGAAGTCGGCTCAAAACAAAAGTCTGGTAATTAAGCAAGTTATTGCTCAGATTGTGTTTTCTCATGTAATTACTTTTGAGAGTAATGCTTTATCTGCCTTCGAAATTATAACTAGCATTTTATTGGAAAACATATGTTGTATGTTTCTGGAAGATGCTCAATGCTGGCTTGTTGACAACATGACCAAGCGATGCATATTACTATTCGATTTTGATGGGCGCTTCTCCCTCCCCGCTTTCGCCCGGGCTAGGGTAAAATAACTCCCTCAGCCATTCAGCGTTGTTTCGCTTCGTCTGCAGAGAAGGAAGAAGACCCAACTATTGGGCAACCTACAAGGACATGTAGGTCTCACCCCACGAAGGCAAGTATGCAGGTATGCTGGGAGTATGACAGGATTAAAAGTCAGAGTTTTGGATGGGTGGGTGATGCCAAAGGAAAAGAGATGGGTCTGGAGGGAAAGGAATTTAGTCCAACAGTTCGCTGCCAGCTAGACCACCTTGGCAACTTGCACAGCCTAGTGTGGACTTGGAGATCTGGACATTTACACAGATGGTTCTAAGGATCCTCAGACTGGACAAACTGGGTCCGCATTCAGAGTACCAAAGATGGGGGTCAAGGTACAGAAGAGACATGTATCTATATTTACAGTGTAGTTGGTGGGTGTTTGGTTGGCATGGCAGTGGGAGGAAGAAGTTAGGCCAGCAAAAGTAGTAATTTGCTCAGACTCTAGTGCAGTTTTAAAGAGTTTGCAATCATTCAAATCACAATCAAGGCAGGACATTGTATATGAGGTACTGGAACTTCACACACAGATTTGTCAGATGGGGATCAGGGTAAAGTTACATGGGTTACAGCACATGGTTGGGTTGAGGGGAATTAAATGGTGGATGGTTTGGCTAAAAAAAGCCAGTAAAAGGGAAGCTGTTGAAGTATCAATTTCGATAAGTAAAGCAGAAGCTAAGGCCCTAATCTGGTCTAAAATTCTAAAAAAAGTGGCAGGTACGTTGGGACAGAGAGGAGAAAGGGAGACATTATACAGAATACAATGAAGGGTCGCTGGAAGGAAACGGAGGGAAGAAGTTGGGCACTGTGGGTTAAATAAGTATTTACATATTATGGGTAAGCATATGTCAGGAAGATGTGAATGTTATAATAATATTGAGTCTGTGGAACATGTGGTGTTTGAGTGTCAGAAATATGAGAGGGAAAGGATAAAGATGAAAGAGGGTATAACAAGGTTAGGGGTTCAAGGGAATTCACTTAGGGAATTACTGGGGAAATCATCAAATGACATTAGTACACATTTATTTAGCTTCTTAAAGGACATGGGACTGGCAGATAGGATGTAGGTTTCTATAGCTGGTCCACTCCAGTACAGTAGGTGGCGGTAATGCACCATTGATGTTGGATGCCAACCGCCGTAAAACACCAAGGAAGAAGAAGAAGCAGAAGAAGCAGAAGACATCTCTGACTAACCGGTGGTCTCTCTCTGACTAACCGGTGGTCTCTCTCTGACTAACCGGTGGTCTCTCTCTGACTAACCGGTGGTCTCTCTCTGACTAACCGGTGGTCTCTCTCTGACTAACCGGTGGTCTCTCTCTGACTAACCGGTGGTCTCTCTCTGACTAACCGGTGGTCTCTCTCTGACTAACCGGTGGTCTCTCTCTGACTAACCGGTGGTCTCTCTCTGACTAACCGGTGGTCTCTCTCTGACTAACCGGTGGTCTCTCTCTGACTAACCGGTGGTCTCTCTCCTACAGCAGCGCCACGAATTTACTGTAATGTCAGAGATCCAGGATCCGAAATCTGTTCAGGACCTGACTGGGGTGGTGAGTTTTATTGCCTAGCTAATGTTCCCAAATCCTTGCCATATCCTATCTGACTTGAAACCCGTCCTCAGAACTGGCTAGCGTTAGCTAGCTTAGTTACCAGCAGGCGTTAGCTAAAGTTCTGCAATAATATATACATTTTTCCCATTCGTTTTTAGCTTATCAAACAGTAACCTTTCGCAATTAAATAGTTGCAGTCGAAAATTATGTTTAGCGACATTACCTTTTATTTTAGAACTGTTTAGCTAGCTAACGTTACAGCTATTATTCTTCAAATGGACCTGGAATTAGCTAGCTTGCTATCTAACTAAAAGTAATTGTGTTCCGGCTTGTAAATGTAAAATGTGTTTGTTGGGGACAAACTGCAAGTCTCCATGGTTTCCATGACATCAGCAGTGGAGGCAGCAGACGGTTGAGTAGGCGTCGGAGGCAGCTTAACGCCCACTAAGTTCAGTAGTATGCATGATCTGCAATGCTACAGGATAGAAACATTACAACAAACAGTGATGACTCAATGTTCTGTCCTCCTCTCTCCTCTCTACAGGTCCAGACACTGCTGCAGCAGATGCAGGATAAGTTCCAGACCATGTCAGACCAGATCATTGGAAGAAATATCCTGCTATTTTTCTATGGTTCAATCAAAGACAGACTTTCATAATGATGCAGTTTTATGTTACAATGTAATTTAATTACTCATAGCCTCGTCTAATGATATCAATGATTGCATGGTTTGATCATTCAGATACATGTAATGCACTCAATCCTTGCGGTCTTGTCAGCCGGTTTGAAGCAATTGTGTAAATCAGTCAATCACATTTGTATTTGTCACATGCTTCGTAAACAGGTGTAGACTAACAGTGAAATGTACAACTTTTGCTAACATTTCAAAATACAGAACATTAATATCAGCATTGTATTACAGGTGGACGGCTGTAAAAAGCAGACAGTGGGTCAAAGGGATTGGTACTACATAGTTCTATGGATAGGACTTTGGGATATTTTGTATACTAGGCATGGTACCTGAATGTTGTTCCCACTTCCTTGACAAGAGTACTCGATGAGATGAGTGGCCGTACCGATGACCTGGAGAACAACATTGCTGACCTGATGACCCAGGCTGGGGTGGAGGAGATGGAGGCAGAGAACGAGGTCAAGGAGGAACAGGGTTCTGCTTGTGTTTGGCATCTTCTATAGATCCCTGTCTGTGTTGAAAAGGTTTTTCCATTTAAACTGTCCAATATTTGTCAACAACACTGTGTATGTTTTCAGATTGTAACTACTGGAGCCCGACCGATATGTTTTTTTTGGGGGGGTCCAATACCGATTCTGATTTTTGGGGGAGGCAAAGCGTACCGATGCCAATATACTGTTTTAGTGTGGGGAAATGAAAAAGTGTCATCTTTCTACACTGAATTTTCATACATTTCCATCCAAAAGAGCAATTGACCAATAACTGCTTCAAATGTTGATTTCATACATTGTGACAATAATGACATGATGACAATGGTGGCAGGTGTTCAGATTAGCATGAGCTTCTCCTTTTCATCCTATTCATTCAATATCTGTTATGGGTGGAATTATCGACCGATATGGAGGTAAAAAGTGAATATTGGGGATAGTATTGATACCTCTTCATTCATTCCACATTTTGTGTTACAGCCTGAACTCAAAATGTATTATTTTTCTCCCCCATCTACACACAATACCCTGTAATGACAAAGTGAAAACATGTTTTTAGAAATTTAGCAAATATATTGCAAATTTTAATACAGAAATATCTAATTTACATAAACCCCCGGTCGTGATTGGGAGTCCCATAGGGCGGCGCACAATTGGCCCAGCGTCGTCCGAGTGCTTTTCCATCGGTCTTGAAGGAGTTCCCACATATGCTGAGCACTTGTTGTCTGCTTTTCCTTCACTGCGATCCGACTCTTCCCAAACCATCTAAATTTGGTTGAGGCTTGAACCAGAAATCTCAAATTTGGACTCCAGATGTCCATTGCTCGTGTTTCTTGGCCCAAGCAAGTCTCAACTTCTTATTGGTGTCCTTTAGTAGTGGTTTCTTTGCAGCAATTCGACCATGAAGGCCTGATTCACACAGTCTCCTCTGTATACACTACCATTCAAAAGTTTGGGGTCACTTAGAATTTTCCTTGTTTTTGAAATAATATTTAAAACATTGTCCATTAAAATAACATCAAATTGATCAGAAATACAGTGTAGAGGTTAATGTTGTAAATTATGATTGTAGCTGAAAACGGCTGATTTTTTTAAATGGAATATCTACATAGTCAGCAACCATCACTCCTGTGTTCCAATGGCATGTTGTGTTAGCTAATCCAAGTTTATCATTTTAAAAGGCTAATTGATCATTAGAAAACCATTTTCCAATTATGTTAGCACAGCTGAAAACTGTTGTGCTGATTAAAGCAGCAATAAACTGGCCTTCTTTAGACTAGTTGAGTATCTGGAACATCAGCATTTGTGGGTTCGATTACAGGCTCAAAATGGCCAGAAACAAATAACTTTCTTCTGAAACTCGTCAGTCTATTCTTGTTCTGAGAAATGAAGGATATTCCATGACAGAATTTGCCAAAAAACTGAAGATCTCATACAACGCTGTGTCCTACTCCCTACACAGAACAGCTCAAACTGGCTCTAACCAGAATAGAAAGAGGAGTGGGAGGCCCCGGTGCACAACTGAGCAAGAGAATAAGTACATTAGAGTGTCTAGTTTGAGAAACAGATGCCTCACAAGTCCTCAACTGGCAGCTTCATTAAATAGTACCCACAAAACACCAGTCTCATCGTCAACAGTGAAGAGGCGAGAGAGAGTTGCAAAGAAAAAGCCATATCTTCCTCTGTCCAGTGTCTGTGTTCTTTTGCCCATCTTAATATTTTATTTTTATTGGTCAGTCTGAGATTTGGCTTTTTCTTTGCAACTCTCCCTAGAAGGCCAGCATCCCAGAGTCGCCTCTTCACTGTTGACGTTGAAACTGGTGTTTTGCGGGTACTATTTAATGAAGCTGCCAGTTGAGGACTTGAGGCGTTAACTAACACAACCAAATGTTGAAAAAGTCAAAGGGTATGAATACTTTCTGAAGGCACTGTATCGGTCAGGCTCTAGTAACTACATTTTTCAATTTATGGTGGAGAGATAGTAGCCTAATTTTAGGGCTTTTATATTTGTGATTTGAAAGATCTCTGGTTTATTTAACGTCTTCTTCTCTTTCCACCCCCAGGTTGCCAAGCAACAGCACGGTGGCATCTAAAAGGGCAATAGACCGTTTTTCAAGAGTATTGTACATTTTTTGATTTATCACAGTATTTTGATTTTGCTCTGTATGTAACATGTTTTATATTTACGGTCAATAACTCTTGTAATAATGTTCAGTCTTGACATATTTTTTTATTTTTTTTATTTATATTTTACCTAACTTGAGACACTAACCTGAATAATGGCTCACTCAGGTGACCCACTGGGCCAGTAACTGATTATGTCAACTAGCCAATTGAACATCAAGAATATTTCAACACAAAACATTTACTGTTATTCAAATGTCCTAAAATGTTGTATGCTAAGATTTCATTACTTTCAGTCTATTCACAATAAACCAGGGCTTGCATACACTTTGGTCCTGTTCTCTACTGCAGGTTGAAAGTGGCAGTGCCTCGAGGACATGAGTTGTGCACAAAATGTGAATATTTTTGCAAGACACTGTATATTTTCAAAGATTCTGTGAATATCTCTGAATAAATGCCACTCAAGAAGGATATAATGCCCTGGTTTGGAAACAATTAAAGAGCAGTGAACACCCTCATCCACCAGACTCAAGGAGCAGGGTTTTAAAAATGTAACAGAGTGACGTGTGAATGTACACTTGTATGCTACTGCAATGTATTCTAACTTTTCAATCGGAAGGTCAGTGTGTGACACATTGCAAACTGGTATATGTTACAAATGTGTCATTACACTAACTACCATGGAAGGACACAGGTTTGGGCACTGATCTGATTTGATCTAATCTACACAGTCAAATAAAAAAGAACAACAACCCTTGCTTTGTTTGAAAACTTGGTGGCAGAATGTCTTGAGTCCACCAGGCTGGTCACCAAAATGTCCATTACGGCTATACACGTCTGGCCCCCGCGGAGCACAAGGGACTATTCTATATGGCAATACTACATTGACTCTCACACTACTCTTTTTCTTCCAAGTACAATTTGAACAGTTGTTCAGAGACCGGTTTACCGGTCAACCTATCTATGGCACAAGTTGATGTGCGGTAGGTATGGTTGTAAGGTAGTTGTAGTTAAATCCATACACAATAGCAACTATATATCTATATATCTGGGCACAGAGGGATAATACAGAAATATGCAACATTCTTTATCTAATCTCAGCTGTACAGACATTTCTGCGCATGTCATGTTGAAAGCATAATATTATAATATTTAGCTATGTGTGTGAGAGAGAGAACTTCTTGCAGCCAGACAGTTAGCTTTTTTTTTTTATCTACCCAATGACTATTATTATAATAGTAATAATGCTTTCAACATGACATTATTATAGTGTTATTATGCTGTGTCTGTACAGCTGAGATTAGATAAATAATGTAGTTTATGTTGCATATTTCTGTATTACCCCTCTGTGCCCAGATATATAGTTGCTAGTGTGTATGGATTTAACTACAACTACCTTACAACTCTGAACAACTGTTCAAATTGTACTTGGGGAAAAAAAGAGTAGTGTGACAGTCCATTTTTTAAATGTTATTTCACCTTTATTTAACCAGGTAGGCCAGTTGAGAACAAGTTGTCATTTACTACTGCGACCTGGTCAAGACAAAGCAAGGCAGATGTAGTATAGCTGTCTAGAATAATCCCTGGTGTTCAACAGGAGATGTTTCTGCAGATACACTGTCTGTCTGTCTGTCTGTCTGTCTGAGTGACTGCAGATCCTGTCAGCTGTCCGTGGATTGTTAGGAAGCGCTCTAGAGGTTTGTTTATGGAGCATCAGATCATTTTTCCAAAGTAGAGAATGAATGGCGTTGTATTTCCCTGAAGCATCAGTTAGTAGGAGTGTTTCCGGTGACGTTCCGCCATGCTGGAGTCTTCCCAGGGACTACTTCTCGTGGTGGCGGTGATGCGGCTCCTCCTCTGCTGGCCGCCATCTTCAATTTTAATGGGAATTTCTGAAATGTTTTGTTTCCGACGATATTTTCGATTACAGTGTCGAGACAATTCTGGATTATTTTGAAGGATTATCTCATGTTCCTGCTCATCCCGGAATACATATTTAGTGAGTATTTCCGTTATTTGTTTAGTCGTGGTGGTGGTTGCAAGGCATCCTGCCACTTTTCTACATGGTTTAAATGTGAACGTTAGCTAGCTAGCTAACAACTGTTCCGTGTTGTAGAGAGAAGACAGACAGACAGATACTAAACATGATCCCTTAGTTAGGAAGAAAAGAAACCAGACATCGAGAAGGTAGTCACTTTACCTGAACTAGGGTTCATAGCGATACTAACTAGATAACAAACCTCGGTTCTTGGGCCTGGACGAGTTAAGTCTGTTTTACTTTGAAAGCAGCTAGATAACGATAACTACGGGTTTATTGTACATGGTTTCTATAATGAAGATATCTTTATTTACTCTCGACTTTGAACATTGGAAATAACTCATCACTAGCTAGACTGTGTCGGTACCCATCTAACTTGTATTTAACTAGCTCACTTTAGGTTAGGTTGTACGTACTGTTGTGTATTAAGGTGAGTTAACTATCTTAGTTAACGTTACTAAACCCTGTTAAGACCAATGTGCATTAAAACGACCGTCAGCATAGTGTCGGTGAGAGAGACGTGTGTCAACGTTGTGTCAACGTTGTGTCGCTTTCAAGTTAGCCAACATGACCTGTTAAGATGATGGGCTATGTAACATCGCTAATGTTAACTAACCATTCTGTAATGTACAGTTAACTAGGTTATATTAACAGCCCTGGTTTGAGATGTCAAGTTGGTGTCCTTCCGGGTTGAACGCTTTTCTCCAAACAGTCAACTAGCTGACTAACGTTAACTCGTGTATAATGTGGTAACGTTTCTGACATTGATCTACCAAATGCAGCGTACTCTCACAATGAGGTGTTTGAACTAATTTGCCATCTGGTTTTTGACAAGGCCCTATCAGTACGACCACTGTGTTGTTGTTAGCTGGCTAGCTGGCTAATGCTCAGTACTCTCTCCACCGGGCGTATTGCTAGTGTTTCAGGGTGTAGCTAGCTAAACAAGTGTTAGCCATCAATCGTTCCATAAAATAAATGCAGGGTTTCTATTGCCCCTTGGTTTAACTTCTGATCAATATTGAATTGTAATGTGTTATCTGTCTGCTAAATAAGACATCATCACGCCCGTCTCATACAAACGTACCATATTCGAGTCCGCCAGAGCGGCTTCCCTCATTCGGCCACTAGTGGGCGCTGCAGGCAGAATCTGACGGTTCTACACCGTTCTATATTCATGGAGAGATGTTTTGGGGAACTCAGTCGGGGTCTCAATCACAGCTTATTTGTCAACAGGCTTTGTGAACAACGGGTGTAGACTAACAATGAAATGCTTACTGACGGCCATTCCCAACAATGCAGAGAGAAAGGAGAAGAAAAAAAAAGAGAACTTGTTTAGCCACTTGTACTTTGAACAAGTAGGACAGATTCTTTTTTTTACTTGTCCAAAAGTAACTCGTCCCCCCCCTCCCCCCCAAAAAGGTCTAACACATAATTGTATGATGCAAGGAAACACTTAACAAAATCTTTCTTCCCATAGAGCAGTGGTTCCCAAACTTTTTATAGTCCCGTACCTCTTCAAACATTCAACCTCCAGCTGCGTACCCTCTCTAGCACCAGGGTCAGTGCACTCTCAAATTTAGTTTTTTTGCCACCATTGTAAGCCTGCCACACACACACTATACTATGCATTTACTATGCTTTTATACATGTCTTACTACTCGAAAGTCCTCTTAATTCTCATTCAAAAAAAATCCTGTGGCTTATTTTTCAAATTGGCATGTTTTGTTTCATCGAGTTGTGAGGTAGTACTTTTGCACATATAAGATACTGTGGATGAGAAAAGGCACTACTTCCAATATAAGTGAACCCCAATTGGAATCCCCGCGATGTGATTGGATGTTAATTATTTGACTAAACTACCTGTATTTGACATTGTGTTGTTATTTCGCTGAACACTAGATGGTTTAATTACATTTTTGGCAGTGAAATGAGGCTACTCAGACGAGAGAAAACAACTCCCCCAAATTAATAGCCCCGTTGGAAAATCAAAATGGACTGTTAGAAGAAAAAGTTTGAAAATGTGAATCATTTTTATTTGGCAAACCCCCAACGGTATTGCGCGTACCCCTGGGGTTATGCGTACCCCAGTTTGGGAATACCTGCCATAGAGCATCAGACAATGTAGGGCTGTCTCAAAATACAGCACTGAACCTTTAAGGCTCCATTGGAGGTTGGTTGGCCAGCCTTGGTAGCCTATGAAATATTGCAACATTACAATTACAACCAAATACTTTTTGTCTTTTTATAAAATAATCCCCTCCAAGATATATATGTCTAAGGTGGTTCAAACAGACTCTGGGACAGTTCTGGGAGGATAAGATATATATGTCTAAGGCGGTTCAAACAGACTCTGGGACAGTTCTGGGAGGATAAGATATATATGTCTAAGGCGGTTCAAACAGACTCTGGGACAGTTCTGGGAGGATAAGATATATATATGTCTAAGACAGTTCAAACAGACTCTGGGACAGTTCTGGGAGGATAAGATATATATGTCTAAGACGGTTCAAACAGACTCTGGGACAGTTCTGGGAGGATAAGATATATATGTCTAAGGCGGTTCAAACAGACTCTGGGACAGTTCTGGGAGGATAAGATATATATGTCTAAGACAGTTCAAACAGACTCTGGGACAGTTCTGGGAGGATAAGATATATATGTCTAAGGCGGTTCAAACAGACTCTGGGACAGTTCTGGGAGGATAAGATATATATGTCTAAGACAGTTCAAACAGACTCTGGGACAGTTCTGGGAGGATAAGATATATATGTCTGAGACGGTTCAAACAGACTCTGGGACAGTTCTGGGAGGATAAGATATATATGTCTGAGACGGTTCAAACAGACTCTGGGACAGTTCTGGGAGGATAAGATATATATGTCTGAGACGGTTCAAACAGACTCTGGGACAGTTCTGGGAGGATAAGATATATATGTCTGAGACGGTTCAAACAGACTCTGGGACAGTTCTGGGAGGATAAGATATATATGTCTAAGGCGGTTCAAACAGACTCTGGGACAGTTCTGGGAGGATAAGATATATATGTCTGAGACGGTTCAAACAGACTCTGGGACAGTTCTGGGAGGATAAGATATATATGTCTAAGACAGTTCAAACAGACTCTGGGACAGTTCTGGGAGGATAAGATATATATGTCTGAGACGGTTCAAACAGACTCTGGGACAGTTCTGGGAGGATAAGATATATATGTCTGAGACAGTTCAAACAGACTCTGGGACAGTTCTGGGAGGATAAGATATACAGTGAGCACCATAATTCATTGGACAGTGACTTATTATTTGGTTCTGTACTCCAGCACTTTGAGTTTGAAAGGATACATTGACAATGAGGTTAAAGTGCATTCTATCAGCTTTAATTTGAGGGTATTTTCATACATATCCTATGGTGTGCTGTACTTCATCTATCAGTATGTGTTGTCATGTTGTCTGTATCTCTATCCTATGGTGTGCTGTACTTCATCTATCAATATGTGTTGTCATGTTGTCTGTATCTCTATCCTATGGTGTGCTGTACTTCATCTATCAATATGTGTTGTCTGTATCTCTATCCTATGGTGTGCTGTACTTCATCTATCAGTATGTGTTGTCTGTTTTTTCTGTTTCTGAAGACCGACTGACTAAAAGAAACAGTTTGCAGTTTTAATACTAATGTTCTAAGGATAGTAAATGAGTCATTTTCAGTATTTACATTTAAACAATAACTTTAATTGATTTACAAATGTTAATCACATTTAGGCTAGTAGTTTGAAAACATAAAAACACATTTTAAAACCATTCAGTTCATTGAGGAGTAACATTAAAACACAGTTCATTGTGAAGAGATATCAGTCATAACATCTTGAAGCTCATGTATCATTACCCTATAACTTAAGCAAATTAAACAAGAAACATTTCTACTTTCTCCTTGGCTAAAGTAGGCCTGTGCTCTTTGATGTGATTTTATCGTTGTAGTTATCTTAGTTGTGTAACATAACAGGTCTAAGCTTTATTTTGTTTGTTTATTTCATCTTTTGCCCATGTTGTGGTTGTCTTTGCTTGCCAGTCTTACGCTAACAAGTCTTTGATGGCTTTCATCTTGTTTTTGTACAGATTTTCAATGACCTCATGATTGTGCCAATAGAACGTTCCAGGTTCCTCCAGTTCTGCTTTGCAGAGGATGAACCTTAGCTCTACATCCTCAGTCTTGTCCCTGGATGGGAGGAAGAATGTGTTGTTTGGCCGTCTGTCTAGGAACGTCATCACATACCGTTCACCCTCTGGTGGTGCTGACTCGTTAAGTGATCGTGCGATGTAATATGCTGCTGGTTTCATGAACATGATAGCATAGTACACAACTCTCTCCACTGTGAAGGTTGTGGTACAGGTTTCTGTATTCTCATTTGCCTTCTCCAGAGGGGCCTTCTCCAGAGGGGCCTTCTCCAGAGGGGCCTTCTCCAGAGGGGCCTACTTGCTCTTGGTCTTGCCATCCTTTGATCCTGTAATTTCTAAACGGTTCATCCGATATGTATGAAAATACCCTCAAATTAAAGCTGACAGTCTGCACTTCAATCTCATTGTCATTGTATCCTTAAAAAGTTAAGTTCTAGAGATTGAACCAAAATAACAAAACAATGGTCACTGTCCAATGAATTATGGTGCTCACTGTATGTCTAAGACGGTTCAAAACAGACTCTGGGACAGTTCATACAACCACTGCATATCAACAATCTACAAAGCAATGAGATCTGATGCAACAGATCAGTCCGTTTAGCTTAAAATGTTGATAGTTTTATTTCCTAATATTGTAAGTTCAGCTATGCGCACATAGCTATAGTCTATAGGCTTTGTGCAAATGTGCCAAAATGTGGAAAACACTGTTCTCAAAAGCGCACATACGAGTGGTTTCATGTGACAGACTAGCATGGGTTACTAATTATTTTTTATTTGTTTATTTAACCTTTATTTAACTAGTCAAGTCAGTTAAGAACAAATTCTTATTTACAATGACGGCCTACCAAAAGGCAAAAGACCTCCTGCGGGGACGGGGGCTGGAATTAAAAATACAAATAAATAAAATATAAATATAGGACCAAACACGCATCACGACAAGAGAGACAAAACAACACTACATAAAGAGAGACAAAACAACACTACATAAAGAGAGACAAAACAACACTACATAAAGAGAGACAAAACAACACTACATAAAGAGAGACACCACAACACTACATAAAGAGAGACACCACAACACTACATAAAGAGAGACACCACAACACTACATAAAGAGAGACACCACAACACTACATAAAGAGAGACACCACAACACTACATAAAGAGAGACACCACAACACTACATAAAGAGAGACAACACAACACTACATAAAGAGAGACAAAACAACACTACATAAAGAGAGACAAAACAACACTACATAAAGAGAGACAAAACAACACTACATAAAGAGAGACACCACAACACTACATAAAGAGAGACACCACAACACTACATAAAGAGAGACACCACAACACTACATAAAGAGAGACACCACAACACTACATAAAGAGAGACACCACAACACTACATAAAGAGAGACACCACAACACTACATAAAGAGAGACACCACAACACTACATAAAGAGAGACACCACAACACTACATAAAGAGAGACAAAACAACACTACATAAAGAGAGACACCACAACACTACATAAAGAGAGACAAAACAACACTACACAAAGAGAGACACCACAACACTACATAAAGAGAGACACCACAACACTACATAAAGAGAGACACCACAACACTACATAAAGAGAGACACCACAACACTACATAAAGAGAGACAACACTACATAAAGAGAGACAACACTACATAAAGAGAGACAACACTACATAAAGAGACAAAACAACACTACATAAAGAGAGACAAAACAACACTATATAAAGAGAGACAAAACAACACTACATAAAGAGAGACAACACTACATAAAGAGAGACAAAACAACACTACATAAAGAGAGACACCACAACACTACATAAAGAGAGACAACACTACATAAAGAGAGACAAAACAACACTACATAAAGAGAGACAAAACAACACTATATAAAGAGAGACAAAACAACACTACATAAAGAGAGACAACACTACATAAAGAGAGACAAAACAACACTACATAAAGAGAGACACCACAACACTACATAAAGAGAGACAACACAACACTACATAAAGAGAGACAACACAACACTACATAAAGAGAGACACCACAACACTACATAAAGAGAGACACCACAACACTACATAAAGAGAGACAAAACAACACTACATAAAGAGAGACAAAACAACACTATATAAAGAGAGACAAAACAACACTACATAAAGAGAGACAACACTACATAAAGAGAGACAAAACAACACTACATAAAGAGAGACACCACAACACTACATAAAGAGAGACACCACAACACTACATAAAGAGAGACAAAACAACACTATATAAAGAGAGACAAAACAACACTACATAAAGAGAGACAACACTACATAAAGAGAGACAAAACAACACTACATAAAGAGAGACACCACAACACTACATAAAGAGAGACACCACAACACTACATAAAGAGAGACACCACAACACTACATAAAGAGAGACAACACAACACTACATAAAGAGAGACAAAACAACACTACATAAAGAGAGACACCACAACACTACATAAAGAGAGACAAAACAACACTACATAAAGAGAGACAAAACAACACTACATAGAGAGACAACACTACATAAAGAGAGACAAAACAACACTACATAAAGAGAGACACCACAACACTACATAAAGAGAGACACCACAACACTACATAAAGAGAGACACCACAACACTACATAAAGAGAGACAACACAACACTACATAAAGAGAGACAAAACAACACTACATAAAGAGAGACAAAACAACACTACATAAAGAGAGACACCACAACACTACATAAAGAGAGACAAAACACCACTACATAAAGAGAGACAAAACACCACTACATAAAGAGAGACAAAACACCACTACATAAAGAGAGACAAAACAACACTACATAAAGAGAGACAAAACAACACTACATAAAGAGAGACAAAACAACACTACATAAAGAGAGACAAAACAACACTACATAAAGAGAGACAAAACAACACTACATAAAGAGAGACAACACTACATAAAGAGAGACAAAACAACACTACATAAAGAGAGACACCACAACACTACATAAAGAGAGACAAAACAACACTACATAAAGAGAGACACCACAACACTACATAAAGAGAGACAAAACAACACTACATAAAGAGAGACAAAACAACACTACATAAAGAGAGACACCACAACACTACATAAAGAGAGACAAAACAACACTACATAAAGAGAGACACCACAACACTACATAAAGAGAGACACCACAACACTACATAAAGAGAGACAAAACAACATTACATAAAGAGAGACACCACAACACTACATAAAGAGAGACACCACAACACTACATAAAGAGAGACAAAACAACACTACATAAAGAGAGACAAAACAACACTACATAAAGAGAGACACCACAACACTACATAAAGAGAGACAAAACAACACTACATAAAGAGAGACACCACAACACTACATAAAGAGAGACACCACAACACTACATAAAGAGAGACAAAACAACATTACATAAAGAGAGACACCACAACACTACATAAAGAGAGACACCACAACACTACATAAAGAGACCTAAGACAACAACATAGCAAGGCAGCAACACAGCATTGTAGCAACGTAACATGACAACAACATGGTAGCAACACAACATGGTAGCAACACAACATGACAACAACATGGTAGCAACACAACATGGTAGCAGCACAAAACATGGTACAAACATTATTGGACACAGACAACAGCACAAAGGGCAAGAAGGTAGAGATGACAATACATCACACAAAGCAGCCACAACTGTCAGTAAGAGTGTCCATGATTGAGTCTTTGAATGAAGAGATTGAGATTAAACTGTCCAGTTTGAGTGTTTGTTGCAGCTCGTTCCAGTCGCTAGCTGCAGCGAACTGAAAAGACCAGCGACCCAGGGATGTGTGTGCTTTGGGGACCTTTAACAGAATGTGACTGGCAGAACGGGTGTTGTATGTGGAGGATGAGGGCTGCAGTAGATATCTCAGATAGGGGGGAGTGAGGCCTAAGAGGGTTTTATAAATAAGCATCAACCAGTGGGTCTTGCAACAGGTATACAGAGATGACCAGTTTACAGAGGAGTATAGAGTGCAGTGATGTGTCCTATAAGGAGCATTGGTGGCAAATCTGATGGCTGAATGGTAAAGAACATCTATCCGCTCGAGAACACCCTTACCTGCCGATCTATAAATTAATTATCCGTAATCTAGCATGGGTAGGATGGTCATCTGAATCAGGGTTAGTTTGGCAGCTGGAGTGAAAGAGGAGCGATTACGATAGAGGAAACCAAGTCTAGATTTAACTTTAGCCTGCAGCTTTGATATGTGCTGAGAGAAGGACAGTGTACCGTCCAGCCATACTCCCAAGTACTTGTATGAGGTGACTACCTCAAGCTCTAAACACTCAGAGGTAGGGATGGGCATGATTACTCGAATATCCTAAATGAAGTTAGTATTCGAATACTTGTTTCGAATACTTATGACTGTAGTTCAAAGGATTTAAATTTTTAGCAGCACAACATTGCTTAGAATCAAGGGCAGTGGTGACATCATTGTGGACCTTTAAGGTTGCAGTGACACATCCATAACCTGAGCGGAAACCAGATTGCATACCAGAGAGAATACTATAGACATCAAGAAAGTCAGTCAGCTGATTATTGACAAGTTTTTCCAACACTTGATAAACAGGGCAAAATAGAAATAGGCCTCTAACAGTTAGGATCAGCTTGATCTCCCCCTTTAAATAAAGGACTAACCGTGGCTGCCTTCCAAGCAATGGGAACCTCCCCAGAACGGAGAGACAGGTTAAAAAGGTCAGGGATAGACTTTAGGGGCAGCAACCTTAAAGAAGAAAGGGTCTAAACTATCCGACCCAGATGGTTTTTTGGGGTCAAGTGAGGAGGGTCGTTTATTCTCCAGGTCTTTAACCGTTTTCCAGAATTTCTTGTGGTTAGACCCACAGAGAGAGAACTTTTCCTTAAAGTAACTAACTTTGGCCTTCCGGATAGCCTTAGTGCACTTATTTCTAATTTGCCTGAACGTGAGGCAGTCAGCCTGAGTAAGCGTGTGCCGAGCCTTTCGCCAAATGCAATTCTTGAGGTGGAGTAACTCTGCCAGATCACGGTCGAACCAGGGGCTGAACCTGTTTTTAATTCTCATTTTCTTTATGGGGCGTGTTTTGTTAACAATACTACTGAAAATATAAAAAACTAAGGTCCAAGTGTCTTCGACAGAAGGGATCAAGCTGATTCTATTCCATTTTACAGAAGCCAGTTCATAAAGGAAGGCTTGCTCATTAAAGTTTTTTAGCAAGCGTCTATGACAAATCAGGACAAGTTGTTTCACTGAGCAGCCATTACTAACACTGTTTAACAGCCTGTGATCACTAAGATCAATACAGAAAACACCAGACTGATACCAGGATTATCTGTGAGGATAACATCAAAAAGAGTAGTCTTTTCTGGGTGTTTGTAGTCATACCTTGTGGGATTGCTAATAATCTGAGAAAGATTTAGTGAGTCCATGGCTTTAGGACTTGGTCAGGAGGTTTAAGCATGTCCCAGTTTAGGTCACCTAGCAGGACAAATTCAGACTTTGTAAGGGGCCAAGAGAGAGCTTAGGGCAGGTAGGGTACAGGCCTGTGCTGATGGAGGACGATAGCACCCAGCAACAGTCAACAAAGAGTTATTTGAAAGTTTTTAATACTCAAAACCAGCAAATCAAATTGTTTGGGGACAGACTTTGTGGAGACAACCGAGCACTGAAGGTGATCCTTGGTGAAGATTGCCACTCCCCCATCTTTGGAAGATCTGTCTTGCCGAAAAAGATTATCACCAGAAAGTTTAACATCAGAATTCAAAACACTCTTCCTTAACCACGTCTCAGTAATAACCAACCCATCTGGATTGGAGCTGTAAACCCACACATTCAATTGATGGTAATAAGCTTCTAGTGTTAACGTGCAGAAAACCCAGGAGCAGAAATCAGTGAAGCAGATATCAGAGCACAAGTCAGAATTGGGGCTAGCAACAGTAGATGGGCCAGGGTGTACATGCATATTACCAGATATCATCAACAGTAATACAATCAAGGCACGGCAGAGGACAGGGAGAGCTCTGCAGTGCTGATGTATGACATCTGAATGTGCATCAGATGGCAACAAGATCATATTGTACAGCAATTTCATCAGGTAACATGAATACAAAGCCGACGGGAGGTGGTTAGAATGGGATGGGAGGCCAAAAGTCTGTGTGACCAATAGAGGGTCAGAGTCCTGAGTGTGGGAACAGACAGTCTGTCCCACGGTTGGGTAAAGAAAGTCGCCGAACTGGAGTCAGGTCAAGACCCTGGTGAGGACGACAAGCACGTGGATGAGCTTCCCTTAGACTTAGACGGTTCAGCTGTCTGGGTGGCTGGATCTCGCTGGTGAAGAAGCCTGATGTGGGGGTACTGGGCTGGCATGGTTACACGTGGTCTGCGGTTGTGAGGCCGGTTGGAAGTACTGTTCAATTCTCTAAAACGATGTTGGAGGCAGCTTATGGTAGAGAAATTAACATTCACTTCATTGCAACAGCTCTCCAGGACATTACTGTAGTCAGCATGCCAATTGCACACTCCTTCAAAACATGAAACATCTGTGGTGTTGTGTTGTGTGACAAAACTGCACATTTCAGAGTGAGCTTTTATTACTGTGTAATGATCTTGCTGTTTAATCAGCTTCTTGATATGCCACACCTGTCAGGTGGATGCATTATCTTGTTTAATCAGCTTCTTGATATGCCACACCTGTCAGGTGGATGGATTATCTTGTTTAATCAGCTTCTTGATATGCCACACCTGTCAGGTGGATGGATTATCTTGTTAAATCAGCTTCTTGATATGCCACACCTGTCAGGTGGATGGATTATTTTGTTTAATCAGCTTCTTGATATGCCACACCTGTCAGGTGGATGGATTATCTTGTTTAATCAGCTTCTTGATATGCCACACCTGTCAGGTGGATGGATTATCTTGTTTAATCAGCTTCTTGATATGCCACACCTGTCAGGTGGATGGATTATCTTGTTTAATCAGCTTCTTGATATGCCACACCTGTCAGGTGGATGCATTATCTTGTTTAATCAGCTTCTTGATATGCCACACCTGTCAGGTGGATGCATTATCTTGTTTAATCAGCTTCTTGATATGCCACACCTGTCAGGTGGATGGATTATCTTGTTTAATCAGCTTCTTGATATGCCACACCTGTCAGGTGGATGCATTATCTTGTTTAATCAGCTTCTTGATATGCCACACCTGTCAGGTGGATGCATTATCTTGTTTAATCAGCTTCTTGATATGCCACACCTGTCAGGTGGATGCATTATCTTGTTTAATCAGCTTCTTGATATGCCACACCTGTCAGGTGGATGGATTATCTTGTTTAATCAGCTTCTTGATATGCCACACCTGTCAGGTGGATGCATTATCTTGTTTAATCAGCTTCTTGATATGCCACACCTGTCAGGTGGATGCATTATCTTGTTTAATCAGCTTCTTGATATGCCACACCTGTCAGGTGGATGGATTATCTTGTTTAATCAGCTTCTTGATATGCCACACCTGTCAGGTGGATGCATTATCTTGTTTAATCAGCTTCTTGATATGCCACACCTGTCAGGTGGATGGATTATCTTGTTTAATCAGCTTCTTGATATGCCACACCTGTCAGGTGGATGGATTATCTTGTTTAATCAGCTTCTTGATATGCCACACCTGTCAGGTGGATGGATTATCTTGTTTAATCAGCTTCTTGATATGCCACACCTGTCAGGTGGATGGATTATCTTGTTTAATCAGCTTCTTGATATGCCACACCTGTCAGGTGGATGGATTATCTTGTTTAATAAGCTTCTTGATATGCCACACCTGTCAGGTGGATGCATTATCTTGTTAAATCAGCTTCTTGATATGCCACACCTGTCAGGTGGATGCATTATCTTGTTTAATCAGCTTCTTGATATGCCACACCTGTCAGGTGGATGCATTATCTTGTTTAATCAGCTTCTTGATATGCCACACCTGTCAGGTGGATGCATTATCTTGTTTAATCAGCTTCTTGATATGCCACACCTGTCAGGTGGATGCATTATCTTGTTTAATCAGCTTCTTGATATGCCACACCTGTCAGGTGGATGCATTATCTTGTTTAATCAGCTTCTTGATATGCCACACCTGTCAGGTGGATGGATTGTCTTGTTAAATCAGCTTCTTGATATGCCACACCTGTCAGGTGGATGCATTATCTTGTTTAATCAGCTTCTTGATATGCCACACCTGTCAGGTGGATGCATTATCTTGTTTAATCAGCTTCTTGATATGCCACACCTGTCAGGTGGATTCATTATCTTGTTTAATCAGCTTCTTGATATGCCACACCTGTCAGGTGGATGCATTATCTTGTTTAATCAGCTTCTTGATATGCCACACCTGTCAGGTGGATTCATTATCTTGTTTAATCAGCTTCTTGATATGCCACACCTGTCAGGTGGATGCATTATCTTGTTTAATCAGCTTCTTGATATGCCACACCTGTCAGGTGGATGCATTATCTTGTTTAATCAGCTTCTTGATATGCCACACCTGTCAGGTGGATGGATTATCTTGTTTAATCAGCTTCTTGATATGCCACACCTGTCAGGTGGATGCATTATCTTGTTTAATCAGCTTCTTGATATGCCACACCTGTCAGGTGGATTCATTATCTTGTTTAATCAGCTTCTTGATATGCCACACCTGTCAGGTGGATGCATTATCTTGTTTAATCAGCTTCTTGATATGCTACACCTGTCAGGTGGATGGATTATCTTGGCAAAGGAGAAATGCTCACTAACTGGGGTGTAAACAAATTTGTGACAATTTGTGCGAAATACACTTTTTGTGCGTATGGTACATTTCTGGGGTCTTTTATTTCAGCTCATGAAACATGGGACCAACACTTTACATGTTGCATTTATATTTTTGTTTAGTGTAAATACAAAAAGCACGTGCATGGATGCTGTCCGCCATAACAACAGACAATACTGCAAACATTGCAGCTGCAATCAGAAAACTGGGCTGGCAATGGTTGAATTGTTTTGGCCACAATTTCACAAACTGTGCAGAATGAGTAACAGAGAACAGAGGGAGCTTTGGGAGTCTGCTGCACTATTACAGGCTCCTTCTCACACAGCTGGCCTTAAAAACAAGACCTGAAAGCACAGGCCGAGCTTGGCCTCAAAGAGCCTTGTCTAGTAACTATAACTACATTTCAAAACAATATATTTTAATTTGTAATGTGTAGTAGCCTTGGCCATGCTCAAATAAATTCAAATTTTAACAAATGCCAATTTGAACGAGTAAATTAATTTGAGTTAGGTTATAATTGTTATTAGGCTATTACTGTTTTGTTAGGCTGTTACAAGCTGTAGTGATTAAAACCTTTGTTCTAATGTAACGTCACATTGTATCTACACAGCGCAACTTGTTGAGCATCAAAACAGAACATGATAGAGAATACTAGAGCAGTCACCAGCAATTTGTGGCAAGACACGGCTGTTTTGGAGTCCATCAACCAAGCGCTGAAGCCAGTGACTGAATTCACTGACACATTCCACCCCATGACCGCGCTGTTAAAGGAAGACATCTTAGCAGACCAAGATGGTATCACTGCACTAACCACTGATCTGAAGACCGCAATGCTGCCAAAGTGCAAAAACGATTTGGCAAAAGAACTTGTGCGTATCTCCACCTTCATCGACCCTCGCTATGGTGGGGACCATGATATCGCATTGGCTCGACCCTCGCTACCGTGGGGACCAAGAGTCTTTGACAATTTTTAAGGCCTTTGTCTGACCACCTTGTGTAGAGGTCCTGGATGGCAGGGAGTCGGCCCCAGTGATGTACTGGGCTGTACTCACAACCCTCTGTAGCATCTTGCGGTCGGATGCCAAGCAGTTGCCATACCAAGCGGTGATGCAGCCAGTCAAACTCTTAATTATGTTTTTCATTATGTAATCCAAAATGTTTACTGCAAAAACAGTTCAACGTTCACCTTTTGCTACTATTTCTGTCTAGTCTATACACAATTTGATACATACGTTGGATATATCCAATGTATGCCCCACACAACACACTGCAACTGCGTCTGCAACGCAATGCAAGGCAGATGCAGCGTTCCATTGGAAATGTATGTATTTCTGGTGTACCAAAATGCAAAGCACGCACCCCTGAGGGGACCCCTGTGTCACTGTATTGTGATGGTTATCGCTGCAGACATGAGGCCATACTCTGTTGTGGAAAACAAAGGGTTTAAAAATATGGTGAAAGTGCTTGAGACACGCTACGAAATCCCCTCGCGCACCAACTTCAGTATGAACTATGCCAGATCTTTATGAACAGGAAAATATAAAACATTTTGAGGAATTATCCAAGGCATCCTCTGTTGCCCTCACCACAGACAGGTGGACCTCCAGGGCAACGGAAAGCTACCTGACTGTGACTGCTCACTACACCACAGAGGAGTGGGAGATGAAGTCCGGTGCTACAGACACGCCCCCTCTGAGAGTCACACAGGCACAAATCTGGCGCAGGTACTTCTAGGAGCAGTAGCAGAGTGGAAGATAGAGAGGCCCAATAGCAATATCCCAACCACCACAGATAATGCCAAGAACCAAGTAAATGCAGTGATAGAAGCTGGACTGGGGCCACAGATAGCTTGCTTTGCACGTGATCAATTTAGCATCTCAGTGAACCAGATGGACCGCCTCCTTGGGAGGATCAGGAAGGGGGTTTCCTTTTTCCACCAAAGCACAACAGCCGCTCATTTGATTAAGACCAAGCAAGAAATGCTACAGCTACCGACCCACAAGCTCATACACGATTTCACAACAAGATGGAACTCCTCTGCACTGACAGACCCTGAAAAAGAATAAAGACCGTCACCTTGTCTGATGATGACATGAAAGTGTCAGAGGAGGTCCTCCAGGTGCTCAAACCCCACAAACGGTTACAGCCCTATTGAGCACTGAAACTGCACCGTCTGTGTCCATGATCCTACCTCTGAAAACAAGGATTCTACAATCCATGGCCCCAAGTGAGGAAGAAGCTCTGTCACTAGAGATGTCAAGGCTGCCTTTAGAGAGGACCTGAACCCCAGATACCCCCCTAATGTACAGGACTACATTCATAGATCTACTGCACTGGATCCAAGGTTCAAGTCCCTGTCTCACCTAGACCCTGCCCTACGCCGGAGGACATACAGTCATCTCACCACTGAGATTGTGGCCACTGAAGAGGTAAAACATTTTTGAGTGAATTAATTAAAAAATAAATATACTGCAGTCTAATCTTAGTCTATGCTATTGCTATTAGAATCATACAGTTTTTATTTGGAATAATAATGTATTTTATTAAACGTTATTGCCTCAATTATAGTTCTATGAAATATGAAAATAAATAATGAGTTAGTTTAATAGATCAAGTCATTTTTGTGCAGGGCCACAGAGCCGACAGGAGCAGACACGGAGGCATCTCCTCCACAAAATCATTCAGCCATGAAGGAGCTTTTCGGGGAGACCTTTGTGAGCAAGGACCAGCATCCTTCACAAGGTCCTTTGCTGTTGTTCTGGGATTGATTTGCACTTTTCGCACCAAAGTACGTTCATCTCTAGGAGACAGAACGTGTCTCCTTCCTGAGCGGTATGATGGCTGCGTGGTCCCATGGTGTTTATACTTGCGTACTATTGTTTGTACAGATGAACATGGTATCTTCAGGCATTTGGAAATTGCTCCCAAGGATGAACCAGACTTGTGGAGGTCTACAATTGTTTTTCTGACGTCTTGGCTGATTTCTTTTGATTTTCCCATGATGTCTAGCAAAGAGGCACTGAGTTTGAAGGTAGGCCTTGAAATACATCCACAGGTATACCTCAAATTATGTATATTAGCCTATCAGAAGCTTCTAAAGCCATGACGTCATTTTCTGGAACAGTCAACTTAGTGTATGTAAACTTCTGACCCACTGGAATTGTGATGTAGTGAATTATAAGTGAAATAATCTGTCTGTAAACAATTGTTGGAAGAATTACTTACCGACTTACCAAAACTATAGTTTGTTAACATGAAATCTGTGGAGTTGTTGAACAATGATGTTGCACTTTAATTTAACAATTGAGTATTGAATATTTTATTTTCAGATTTTACTTAAACATTGAAAAGTTCCCTGCTTTAAGTCTTTAAGTAATAAATGGAAAGAAAAGTTATTCGTCTCCCTTTTTCAATTTTTTTTGCTGATCCGAAAAATGATCCGATCCGTGACTCAAAACTGTGAGTTTTGTGATCCGTTGCACCACTATGCAGCACCAATTTCTCGTAGGGATTAGGATTGGAAATTTCCGGTAAATTTCTGAAAAGTTTCAGGAAACGTACCATGGGTAGTTAAGCCCGGGAATTTGGGGAATTTTGCTTAAATTCATCAAAAAAGTTAGCTGATAACAGTGAACCTTTTTTGTGGGATACACATATGGCAATTCTAAGTCTTGTGGAATATTTTGGTTAAACTATCCCTAATTCAGTGAAATTGCAACCCTCTGCATGAACAGTGCATTCTTCCATCACATGTACAGCTAATTCTCAAGATCTTGCACACTAATGAGATGCTATTGAGCCCACACTACTACACTGTCTGAGCCAAGGAATACATGCTTCCTGGTAAGTTTTGATTACAATACTGGGTGGGGTGAATATATTTTATATGACATGCATGATTTTTTGTTAACTAGTAAATAGTAGCCTACAGCAAAGTGTGTTTTAAATCATTTCTAACTTGTTAACAATTTCTGCTAGTTATTTTTTGCTACCATGTGGGTTTTAGCTTGCTTGAGCCTGCTAACTGAGGAGTGTTAATTCACCTGTTTCCATACATGTTTCATTTTAAAATATTTATCTTACAAAGGTGTTTAATCTAACTGCTTAACTATTTATCTGTACATGGAATTGTATTTGGGAGTTTTTCTACTCATTTTTTCCCCTAATCTTTACAGGAAAATGCCAAGGGCACTATCTGATGTGTGGAGACATTTCACTGCAGCTAATGTAGGAGGAAAAGCTGTGTACATTTTCAAATACTGTGCCAAATCATATGTGAAGAATGCAACAAAGATGCAGAATCATCTGGCCAATTGCATACATCAAGCAACCTCTGACAAAAGTCCCTCTACTTCTATTCAAGGTAAAAATGATGAATCAGACAACTTATCGATAGCAACCGCTCATGGTCCTCCTGGAATCAGACGTTTTTTAGACTCAATGGAGGAACGTAGTCAGAGAAATGCTGATGAATGTCTTGCTCGAGCTGTGTATGCAACTGGTTCACCTCTGATGCTCACAGGAAATGTGTATTGAAAGAGATTTCTGAATGTTCTTCGCCCAGCATACACCCCTCCAACCAGACATGCTTTATCTACTCTGGATGCCGAGTTCAAGTGAAGGTCAAGCAAATCATAGAGAAGCAGACTATTGCTATCATCTCTGATGGGTGGTCGAATGTTTGTGGGCAAGGAATAATTAACTACATCATCTCCACCCCTCAACCAGTATTCTACAAGAGCACAGACACAAGGGACAACAGACACACTGGTCTCTACATTGCAGATGAGCTGAAGGCAGTCATCAATGATCTTGGACCACAGAAGGTATTTGCACTGGTGACATTGGTCTAAAGTGGAGGAGTTCTACCCTCACATCACACCCATTGGCTGTGCTGCTCATGCATTGAATCTGCTCCTCAAGGACATCATGGCACTAAAAACAATTAGTACACTCTACAAGAGAGCCAAGGAAATGGTTAGGTATGTGAAGGGTCATCATGTTATAGCAGCAATCTACCTCACCAAGCAAAGTGAGAAGAATAAGAGCACCACATTGAAGCTGCCCAGCAACACCCGTTGGGGTGGTGATGTCATCATGTTTTACAGTCTCCTGGAGGGGAAGGAGTCTCTCCAAGAAATGGCCATATCACAGTCTGCCGATATGAACAGCCCCATCAAGAGGATCCTCCTGGATGACGTATTTTGGGAGAGTGGTAAGCAGCCTGAAAATCCTGAAACCAATAGCAGTAGCCATTGCACGGATTGAGGGAGACAATGCCATCCTGTCTGATGTTCAGACTCTGCTTGCAGGTGTAAGAGAAGAAATCCGTACTGCCCTGCCCACTTCACTGTTGCTCCAAACAGAGGAAACTGCAGTTCTGAAATACATCCCTGAAGCCCATACACGCCACAGCGTACATGTTGGACCCCAAGTATGCTGGCAAGAGCATCCTCTCTGGTGCAGAGATCAATAAGGCCTATGGTGTCATCACTACCATGTTCCGCCACCTTGGCCTGGATGAGGGTAAGGTTCTTGGCAGTCTGGCGAAGTACATGTCCAAGCAAGGGCTTTGGGATGGAGATGCAATATGGCAGTCGTGCCAACATATATCATCAGCCACCTGGTGGAAGGGACTTTGTGGATCTGAGGCTCTTTCCCCTGTTGCCTCCATCATCCTCCAAATCCCACCAACATCAGCCGCCTCAGAACGCAACTGGTCCTTGTTTGGGAACACACACACCAAAGCACGCAACAGGCTGACCAATACAAGGATTGAAAAATTGGTGGCCATTCGGGCAAATTTGAGGCATTTTGAGCCTGACATTGAGCCATCCTCAACAAGGTTGGGAAGTGACAGTGAAGATGAGGCCTCAGAGTCTGATGTTCAAGAGGTGGACATTGAGGAGGTCCAGGGAGAAGACATGGAAGCCTGAGAGGAAGACAACCAAAGCTTTAGTTTTATTTTAAATCGGGGATCATTCAATATTCCCTTTCTTTTGTTGTTCAGTGAAATCATCCCAAGGGAAGAGTCTACTCATTTAATTAAAGTTAAATTTGTAACTAAATAGTTTTTTAAAATTATTTCTAATGGAAGGATTTAATAATTTGCAATTATGTCTACTTATGATAAGATACAGGTTTATGTTTCTGTCTCAATATGATATGGTAAATATATCCAATTAAAAAAAACATCTACATTTAAATGGTGTTAATATTAATTTGCATATATACTCAGCAAAAAAAAGAAAGATGTCCTCTCACTGCCAACTGCGTTTATTTTTCAGTGAACTTAACAGGTGTAAATATTTGTATGAACATAACAAGATTCAACAACTGAGAAATAAACTGAACAAGTTCCACAGACATGTGACTAACAGAAATGGAATAATGTGTCCCTGAACAAAGGGGGGGTCAGTATCTGGTGTGGCCACCAGCTGCATTAAGTACTGCAGTGCATCTCTTCCTCATGGACTGCACCAGATTTGCTTGTTCTTGCTGTGAGCACTGATGGAGGGATTCCTTGCGTTCCTGGTGTAACTCGGAGCAGTTGTTGTTGCCATCCTGTACCTGTCCAGCAGGTGTGATGTTCGGATGTACCGATACTGTGCAGGTGTTACACGTGGTCGGCCACTGTGAGGATGATCAGCTGTCCGTCCTGTCTCCCTGTAGCGCTGTCTTAGGCGTCTCACAGTACGGACATTGCAATTTATTGCCCTGGTGACATCTGCAGTCCTCATGCCTCCTTGCAGAATGTCTAAGGCACGTTCACGCAGATTAGCTGAGTATATTTCTTTTGGTGTTTTTCAGAGTCAGTAGAAAGGCCTCTTTAGTGTCCTAAGTTTTCATAACTGTGACCTTAATTGCCTACCGTCTGTAAGCTGTTAGTGTCTTAATGAACATGCACATCTGGAACGGTCATTAATTGTTTATGGTTCATTGAACAAGCATGGGAAACAGTGTTTAACCCTTTTCCAATGAAGATCTGTGAAGTTATTTGGATTTTTACGAATTATCTTTGAAAGACAGGGTCCTGAAAAAGGGACGTTTCTTTTTTTGCTGAGTATATTTCCATTAATTCCCATATTCCCCCAAAAGGCTAGGGCCTGCTCAGACTGCATGTGTGGGTATGTAGATGCGTGAGCCACTGCGGCCCCTCACATTGACTTCAGATTTTTTTTGTGGCCCCCACCCGATCAAAGTTGCCATCCCTGTTGGAAACAGAGCACATCCAAACAGAATTCAGCGATCTCAGTGTCTATGGTTTGGTTCTAGGGTGGAGACCATGTCTTCTCTTTAGTATGACTGGATGATGTAATGAGATGGTGGGTGTGGTCTCTAACCGGGCGTCCATCTGTTCCTCTTCCCACCCCAGGTGACAGCCCCTAGCTTCCAGTCTTCCCCACTCTGAGTGCTCCCTCAACTCAGAGACTAAATGCAACTGGACCAGGGGGCTTGTGGGTATGAAGTGGCTGGGCCAATCAAAGAGCATGGTGTTGAATGGCAGCAGGTACTCCACCAGTGAGCAGCAGCCCGTGAGCCAGAGTCAGACCCGCTCCCAGCAGCAGCTGCACCCACAGAGGAGCTCTCTACGACCACGGACGGGCAGCAGGAGATGTAGCCGCCGTGAGTACAGGAAGTTAATTCTATCATATTTGGGTTACCGTACCAAAACATTTTGCAATGGAACATTTTCTTTTTGGACAAGTTCAGGTAATCCCTTCTCCTTTCAGTCCTTTGGCTTCCGGTTGTTTCCTAGTGAATGACCCTGGGCCTAGTTCATTTGGGACAAAACATTTTGAAACAGAGCCGTAGGCCTACTGCAGTCGTGGTAAAAAGTTTTGAGAATGACACAAGTATTGGTCTCCACAAAGTTTGCTGCCTCAGTGTTGATGCTGGCAATTTGCATATACTCCAGAATGTCATGAAGAGTGATCAGATGAATTGCAATTAATTGCAAAGCCCCTCTTTGCCATGAAAATGAACTTAATCCCCCAAAAACATTTCCACAAAAGGACCAGCTGGACCATTGTTCTTTGTTCATTGTTCTTCCTCTGTCAACCATGGTTACCTGCAAGGAAACACGTGCAGTCATCATTGCTTTGCACAAAAAGGGCTTCACAGGCAAGGATATTTCTGCTGGTAAGATTGCACCTAAATCAGCCATTTATCGGATCATCAAGAACTTCAAGGAGAGAGGTTCAATTGTTGTGAAAAAGGCGTCAAGGCGCCCAAGAAAGTCCAGCAAGCGCCAGGACCGTCTCCTAAAGTTGATTCAGCTGCGGGATCGGGGCACCACCAGTGCAGAGCTTGCTCAGGAATGGCAGCAGGCAGGTGTGAGTGCATCTGCACGCACAGTGAGGCGAATACTTTTGGAGGATGGCCTGGTGTCAAGAAGGACAACAAAGAAGCCACTTCTCTCCAGGAAAAACATCAGGGACAGACTGATATTCTGCAAAAGGTACTGGGATTGGACTGCTGAGAACTGGGGTAGAGTCATTTTCTCTGATGAATCCCCTTTCCGATTGTTTGGGCCGTCCGGAAAACACCTTGTCCGGAGAAGACGAGGTGAGCGCTACCATCAGTCCTGTGTCATGCCAACAGTAAAGCATCCTCAGACCATTCATGTGTGGGGTTGCTTCTCAGCCAAGGGAGTTTGCTCACTCACAATTTTGCCTAAGAACACAGCCATGAATAAAGAATGGTACCAACACATCCTCCGAGAGCAACTTCTCCCAACCATCCAAGAACAGTTTGGTGACGACCAATGCCTTTTCCAGCATGATGGAGCACCTTGCCATAAGGCAAGTGTGATAACTAAGTGGCTCTGGGAACAAAACATCAACATTTTGGGTCCATGACCAGGAAACTCCCCGGACCTTAATCCCATTGAGAACTTGTGGTTGATCCTCAAGAGGCGGGTGGACAAACAAAAACCCACAACTTCTGACAAACTCCAAGCATTGATTATGCAAGAATGGCCTGCCATCAGTCAGGATGTGGCCCAGAAGTTAATTGACAGCATGCCAGGGTGGATTGCAAAGGTCTTGAAAAAGAAGGGTCAACACTGCAAATATTGACTCTCTGCATAAACTGAATGTCATGGTCAATGAAAGCCTTTGACACTTATGGAATACTTGTAATTATAGTTCAGTGTACCATAGTAACTACTGACATAAAGATCTAAGCAGCAAACTTTGTGGAGACCAATACTTGTCATTCTCAAAACAGCACAGATTTTACTTATCTGTTGCAAAATGTTTCGCTATGGAATGGCCCACTGATCCTAACCTTAACCAATAGTGTGGAAAATGCAACAAGAATAGCATCTAGGGAGCAGTTCCCAACCTTTTCCGTTCTGGGGAACACCAAATCACAGTCAAAAGCTCTTGAGGACCACCATTCGCAGAACCATTTTAATAAAATATCTTGGCGGTCAAATTTTGTCCTTTTTAGCAGTGAATGTAACAAATTTAAGGCTTATTATTATTATTATTATTATTATTAACAATTTTCATTTTGAAAAGTTGCTTATGATACCATTTATACTCCCAACAGTTATTAATAATAGAAGAAAACATTAATAAATAATAATAATAATAGTTTGACCGCTGTATTCTTTTTATAAAATGTATTTTACCACTTTAGTTTGTTTAAATGAATGGAATGAAACAGTTTTACATTACGCTTGTTAATAATAATAGGCCATTTTTTACATTCACTACTAAAATGTACTAAATTTGACCGCCAACATATGTTAAATGGTTCAGAGAGGTGTTCCTCAAGCTTTTGACGGTGATTTGATGTTCCTCACAATGGAAAAGGTTGCAAACCGCTGGTCTAGGGGTAACTTCACCCTACTTCGTGCACTCATTTACTCTCAAATTTGCCAGGGTTCAGTGCGGCCAGCCTGGAGGTGGAGCGACGCTGTGTCCCATCCTCTGGGATGACCGCCAAGGAGCTGTGTGATCACGATGACCTCACCACCAGCCTCATCCTCGACCCCTACCTGGGCTTCCAGACACACAAGATGAACACCAGGTCTGTATGGGGCCTTAACCCTAACCTTATACCTGACCTTAAACCTGACTCTGACCCCTAACCCTCATCGTTGCCTCCACTCCCCAAAAATATGGAAGTGGAGGCGTTTTATTCTTCTGACTGATTTTAAAGAGAGAGTGAGATATTTTGGTGATTTAAGCCCTTTGTCTACTTACCCAGAGTTATGTCTGCCTGCAGTTTGAAGATTGTTAACTAGCGTTAGTACAATTGCTAGCTAGCGTTAGCGCAATGACTGGATGTCTATGGGTGCAGCTAGCATGCTAGCTGTTCCCATGGACCTCTAGTCATTGCGCTAACGCTAGCTAGCAATGGCTCCCAAAACAACCTTCAACTTCCTTCAAACTGCACGCAGAGACAAAAATGGTTATCCATGCGTTCATCTGACTCTGGGTAAGTTGCCAAAATCTCACACTGTCCCTTTAAGATCCGAGTGACAAGTTAGTGTACAGTCGTGGCCAAAAGTTTTGAGAATGACAAGTATTGGTCTCCACAAGGTTTGCTGCTTCAGTGTTCTTAGATCTTTATGTCAGTAGTTACTATGGTAACACTGAAGTATAATTACAAGTATTCCATAAGTGTCAAAGGCTTTCATTGACAATGACATTCAGTTTATGCAAAGAGTCAATATTTGCCGTGCTTTCTTTTTCAAGACCTCTGCAATCCACCCTGGCATGCTGTCAATTAACTTCTGGGCCACATCCTGACTGATGGCAGGCCATTCTTGCATAATCAATGCTTGGAGTTTGTCAGATGTGGTGGGTTTTTGTTTGTCCACCCGCCTCTTGAGGATCAACCACAAGTTCTCAATGAGATTAAGGTCTGGGGAGTTTCCTGGCCATGGACCCAAAATGTTTGGTTCCCAGAGCCACTTAGTTATCACTTTTGCCTTATGGCAAGGTGCTCCATCATGCTGGAAAAGGCATTGGTCGTCACCAAACTGTTCTTGGATGGTTGGGAGAAGTTCCTCTCAGAGGATGTGTTGGTACCATTCTTTATTCATGGCTGTGTTCTTAGGCAAAATTGTGAGTGAGCCCAATCCCTTGGCTGAGAAGCAACCCCACACATGAATGGTCTCAGGATGCTTTACTGTTGGCATGACACAGGACTGATGGTAGCACTCACCTTGTCTTCTCCGGACAAGGTGTTTTCCGGATGGCCAAAACAATCGAAAAGGGTCAGTCCTCAGCAGTCCAATCCCTGTACCTTTTGCAGAATATCAGTCTGTCCCTGATGTTTTTCCTGGAGAGAAGTGGCTTCTTTGCTGCCCTTCTTGACACCAGGCATCCTCCAAAAGTCTTCGCCTCACTGTGCGTGCAGATGCACTCACACCTGCCTGCTGCCATTCCTGAGCAAGCTCTGCACTGGTGGTGCCCCAATCCCGCAGCTGAATCAACTTTAGGAGACGGTCCTGGTGCTTGCTGGACTTTCTTGGGCGCCCTGACGCTTTCTTCACAACAATTGAACCTCTCTCCTTGAAGTTCTTGATGATCCGATAAATGGTTGATTTAGGTGCAATCTTACCAGCAGAAATATCCTTGCCTGTGAAGCCCTTTTTGTGCAAAGCAATGATGACGGCACGTGTGTCCTTGCAGGTAACCATGGTTGACAGAGGAAGAACAATGATTTCAAGCACCACCCTCCTTTTAAAGCTTCCGGTCTGTTATTCTGACTCAATCAGCATGACAGAGTGATCTCCAGCATTGTCCTCGGCAACACTCACCTGTGTCAATGATTGTCTCGTTAACCTGATGGCAGCTGGTCCTTTTGTGGCAGGGCTGAAATGTAGTGGAAATGTTTGTTTGGGATTAAGTTCATTTTCATGGCAAAGAGGGACTTTGCAATTCATCTGATCACTCTTCATGACATTCTGGAGTATATGCAAATTGCCATCATCAACACTGAGGCAGCAAACTTTGGCCACGACTGTAGAAGCCACCACTTGCTCCTCATCATCTCCCACAGTGCAGTGGTGTGCTTCACATATTCCACATAGTGTCAACATAATTACATTTTCATGTGTTTTTAAGTAGATTTTTTTTTAGCCACCAGAAGAGACTTCAGTCGTACCAAAAAAAGCTCTGCATAATTTTTGTGATGTTGTCAGGCAACCTGTCTATAACCCTAACTCTGTGCTTCCAGACACACATAGGAACACCAGGGCCTGTATTTACAAAGCATCTCAAAGTAGGAATGCTGATCTAAGATCAGGTCCCCACTTTTATTCAATATTAATTAAAAGGCAAAACTGATCCTAGATCAGCACTCAGAGACACTTTGTGACTATGGGCCCAGGTCTAGACCTCCTCTTTCCTCCACTCTCATCACTGAGCCAGGTCTAGACCTCCTCTTTCCTCCACTCTCATCACTGAGCCAGGTCTAGACCTCCTCTTTCCTCCACTCTCATCACTGAGCCAGGTCTAGACCCTCTCTTTCCTCCACTCTCATCACTGAGCCAGGTCTAGACCTCCTCTTTCCTCCACTCTCATCACTGAGCCAGGTCTAGACCTCCTCTTTCCTCCACTCTCATCACTGAGCCAGGTCTAGACCTCCTCTTTCCTCCACTCTCATCACTGAGCCAGGTCTAGACCTCTTTCCTCCACTCTCATCACTGAGCCAGGTCTAGACCTCCTCTTTCCTCCACTCTCATCACTGAGCCAGGTCTAGACCTCCTCTTTCCTCCACTCTCATCACTGAGCCAGGTCTAGACCTCCTCTTTCCTCCACTCTCATCACTGAGCCAGGTCTAGACCTCCTCTTTCCTCCACTCTCATCACTGAGCCAGGTCTAGACCTCCTCTTTCCTCCACTCTCATCACTGAGCCAGGTCTAGACCTCCTCTTTCCTCCACTCTCATCACTATCAGAGTGCTACTGTCTGGAAAAGCAGTACAGAAATCCAATCAATTGCAGTTACTCACAATTAGTACTTTAGAATGCATCAAGAAATGTATTTGATGTGAAATGTCACTTATCAACTTAGTCTTCCTTCTAGATCTTTCACTAGATAATATTGTATTTGGTCACCAAACTGGAATGTTGTTGTTATTGATGACACTGGTGATGTCGTGGCAGGTTTCGACCAATCAAGGGAAGACAGGAGGAGCTGAAGGAGATTATTGAGCGTTTCAAGAAGCATGACAACCTGGAGAAGGCTTTCAGAGCACTCACATCTGGAGACTGGCCCAGACACCACTTCCTGCACAAGTCTAAAGCCCAGGAGAAGCTCTTCAAACAGCATGTGAGATTACAACACCACAGATGGGGCGCTGGGCCGATAAACAGTCATTATAAAATAGGGTCTGCACCAATCAGCTGATCCAACACATACCTTTCATTAGGTTGGTCAACCGCAAGATCATGTCACGTCTTTCCTTGTAACTGGTTTGTTTCCATTTGTACAGGTGTTTGTGTATCTCCGGATGTTTGCGGCTGACAGTGGGTTTGAGATTCTCCCGTGTAACCGCTACTCCTCTGAGCAAAACGGAGCCAAGATCGTGGCAACAAAGGAATGGTGAGGAACGTTTTTCACACTTCCTGCTGTTCTTACATCATCGTTGAAATGGACTGACCTTCACACTTCCTGCTGTTCTTACATCATCGTTGAAATGGACTGACCTTCACACTTTCTGCTGTTCTGACATCATCATCATTATTGAAATGACCGACCTTCACTAAAAACACTAAAACCACTATGCTCTTTAGACCTTCATTTTCTGTGTCGTAGTGATCACGTCCCTTAATTTGGATCGACTTTCTCTCTCTCTCTGTCTGTCTCTTTCTCTGTGTCTCTCTCTCTCTCTCTCTCACCCACTCTCTGTCTTGCTCTCTCTCTGTCTTTCTCTTGTTCTTCAGGAAGAGGAATGATAAGATTGAGTACTTGGTGGGCTGCATCGCCGAGCTGTCGGAGAGTGAGGAGAACATGTTGCTGCGTCACGGGGAGAACGACTTCAGTGTCATGTACTCAACACGCAAGAACTGTGCTCAGCTGTGGCTGGGGCCTGCAGCCTTCATCAACCACGGTACTACAGTCTCCACTGCCAACACAATACAGGTCTCCACTGCCGACACAATACAGGTCTCCACTGCCAACACAATACAGGTCTCCACTGCCAACACAATACAGGTCTCCACTGCCAACACAATACAGGTCTCCACTGCCGACACAATACAGGTCTCCACTGCCGACACAATACAGGTCTCCACTGCCAACACAATACAGGTCTCCACTGCCAACACAATACAGGTCTCCACTGCCAACACAATACAGGTCTCCACTGCCAACACAATACAGGTCTCCACTGCCAACACAATACAGGTCTCCACTGCCAACACAATACAGCTTGTCATTGGAAGTACGAATTGGATCTTAATTCACTTTCATGTATGAATTACTACACCACATTAAACTAAGGTTGAATAAATACATCTAAATACAAGAAGTAAAACAACTTACATGAAAAATATGGCCATCACTACCAAACAAAGTTTCCAGGTTTATTCTGTTCAGTTACAATGGATGTGTTTGGGTCTGTAGTGCACTAACTAGGGGATAGGGTGCCATTTGGGGCACGTCCTCTGTCAGTGTTCCAGAAGGCCAATCTCTGTGAGGAAATTGGGATCCTAATATTTTGTGTTGTTTTGTATTTTCAGATTGCCGGCCAAATTGCAAGGTGAGTGTGATGAAGCCCAGGGCTCAATACAATAGGCTGCTACCCTTGGTGTGGAATGATGGTGTATTGATTAATATGTCAGAAAGGAGGTGGTTCACACTCAGACAATAAAACATACTGTTCTTTTTCATGTATTTTATTTCTCGCTGGCAAAAACAGATTGGTTAAACATGCTCTAACGTTGTGACTGAAACATTTCACTTCTTTCAAAGTTTTTAATAAGCTTGATGGCTGAAGATTTAAATGAATGTCGTGGTGTGTTCCAGTTTGTGTCGACGGGTCGCGACACGGCCTGTGTCAAGGTGCTGAGAGACATCGAACCAGGAGAGGAGATCTCCTGTTACTACGGTGACGGATTCTTTGGGGAGAACAATGAATATTGTGAATGCTATACGTGTGAGCGGTACGTATGGTCGTGACATCCTTTTTCTATTGTTTTTACATAATCTTAAGTAATGCGACGCAATGGCAGAATTAATACCAAAACATAACTCCACATTAACAGGGTTTATTCATATGGATGAAGGAATGTGAAGACCAGATATTACACTTCAGACATATTTGTTTTGCAGACGTCTCACTGGTGCTTTCAAATCCAAAGCCGGGCTGCCGGCTGAGGCTCCGGTGATCAACAGCAAGTATGGGTTACGGGAGACGGACAAGCGCCTGAACCGCCTGAAGAAGATGGAGCTGGGAGAGGGCAGCAGGAACTCCGACAGCCACTCTGTGGGCTCCCACACCGACATAGACTCTCAGGACATGCCAAACACACACACATGTAAGACAGGTTGGAACCAGAGGTTGGGCTCCATTCAGTTTCCAAATGGATCACCTCCCCTGCTTGTATTGTTAGTTTTTCCTGATATGCTTAATTTTGGGGGAAATGATGTGTAAAATAAAGAAACACAATTTGAACAGTTGTTTCAAGAATGACGTTTAAATGAAATGTAGGAATGACCTGATGTTTAGTTTCCCACTCTTCTCCCCCTCAGCTGGAAGGAAAAGGACTTCCTCCATGAAGTTCAGTAAAACCAGGCCTCAAACCAGAGCTCTAACCTCTACCTCACCTTCTAAACAAAGTCATAGAAACACTAACATGGTACCAAAGAGACTCAAATCCAAACCCGCCAAGCCTTCGCTCTCCAAGGTGCGGTTGCGGAGTCGAGGCGGCAGGGGCAGAGGTTCGGGGCCCAAGGCGGCACGAGGGGAGGTGCTGGGTCCCGGGCCTGGTCGCCTGGGTCTCCGGGAGCCGAGGACGTTGTCGCTATGTAAGGCGGGCGTGTCTGTGAAGGAGGAGAAGGATGCACAGGGACCGGTCCAGACAGCCCTGGGCCAGCCGGGGTGTCTGACCCGCCATGCAGCCAAGGAGAACAACACCCTCCAGAGCCAGTCTTGCACTTACAGAACTCGCAGGTCCACTAGGACCCTGGTAAAGGTCCAGGAGGCTGTAGCCGGGTCAGCTGGGGTTAAACTGGAGCCTGGGGGGCTGGAGGGCCACAGCACCGTCCCTGGAGGGGTGGTGATTAAAACTGAGCCTGCTGATCTGGAGCAGTACCTGGGCCACGGGCTGGGGCCGGGTCGGGGGCTGGAGCTGGGTGGAGGTCTGGATGCTGGCTACACAAGCAGAGGGGTCTGTACCAGGCGCAGCCAGCTCACCCAGCTCCGGCCTGAACGGACGATAAAGCGTGAGGACTCATCATACGGTGAGCTGTTCACGCCAGTAGCGGCGGCCCCGGTGGCAGCCTCCCAACACCTCCGTCACCACCACAGTACTGCCGACACGGCGGACTGCGACAAGATGCTGCTGGGCCTCTCTGTCCCAGAGCGCCACTGGGACTACAGTGGGGTAGCCAACGGCAGCAAGCCCCCCCGGAGGGAGCAGAGGAAGAACAGGGACAGGGACAGGGACAGGGGGAGGGGCAAGGGGAGGGAGAAGCGCAGTAGGCATAAAGGGAAGGGGCGTTACCGGAGCCACAGGGGGGAAAGGTCGCAGAGCAAGGGAAAGAAGAAGCAGCGGATCACGCGCTACGATGCCCAGCTGATCCTGGAGAACAGCGGAGGGATTCCCAAACTGACGCTCCGCCGGCGGAGAGACAGCAGCAAGAACAACGAGCCCAGCGAGCCAATCAGCACGCAGCAGCAGGCTAGCAGCACCACGACTACGCCGCAGCCTACCGCCCAACCCCCAGTCAACTCATCTTCATCTTCCTCTTCATCAACCTCCAAGATCAGCATCATGTTCAGGAAGGACCAGTCTCAGGACAGGGAGAAGGGCCGTTCCCGCAGCTCCTACCACGTGTCCAAGCTGAACGGGTTTGGGCCTCCCGGGCCCCACAGCACCAGCGGCTCCACCAAACTGAAGATCCGGATGAAGAGGGAGGAGGATGGCCGGACCCAGACGCACCCCGACGACAGCACTTTCAACAGGGAGGACACGGGGGGGTGCGGCCTGGGTGGTGGGGGCTTCGGCCTGGAGGCCAGGAACGGTGGGAGCCACGGGAAGCACAAGATGCAAAACGTTGTGGTAGATGAGTCTTCGTCTGATGATGAGGAGGAGGAGGAGGAGGAGGAAGTGGAGGATGAAGATGATGACTACTTTGACGATGAGTTTGAGGACGATTTCATTCCACTCCCGCCGGCGAAACGGTTGCGTCTCATCGTGGGGAAAGACTCAATAGACATCGATATCTCGTCCCGGAGGAGAGAAGACCAGTCTCTGAGGCTCAACGCCTGATAAGCTCTCTGAATGGAGGTCGTTGTTTCCCAAATGGCACCCTATTCCCTACATAGTGCACTACTTTGGCTCTGGTCAAACGTAGTGCACTATGTAGGGAATAGGGTGCCATTTGGGACGCAGTCCATCCCTCCACCTTTACATGTACATAAAACACTTGACTCACTAATCAACTGTCCTGATGATGATGATGTTGAAGAAGTACAGTCTTTTAAAAAGTAAAAAAAGAGGGAAGGAAAAGTAGTTTGTAAATGAAAGTGATGCACTTCTGTCTTCTTATTATTATTATTATTCATAATGAACATGAATATTGTAGAAGGTGTACAGTTATTATGGTGACTATCCTCTGTCCTGTAGACAGACTTATTGAACTGTATTTTACTTTCTGTCTCACAGTACGCAATTCTAAATTCTGTTGGCAAACCAGACTTTTTTCTGTGGGAATATGGGTTCATTAACGTTCTGATGGGATCAATCTGTTCAATTGTATAATAATGGTTTCCATTGTTTTAACCGTTCATCTCATGAAGGAACTCAGTCCCACCAACACACTGGAATCATAGTGGACTTCTATCAGCTGCTCGTCAGGGTTGAGCTCTATTACCATTTCAATTCAGGAAACAAACAGGAATTCCCAATTAGAATTGGAATTTAAGTTTGTTTCCTTGTCTGAGTTGAAATGGAATTGACCCCAACCGTGCTGCTTCTCTCCAAACAAAGTGGCTGTGTTTTGGTGTTCTCTAAGAGAATGTTTGCCCTAGCTGCAATATCCCAACGTGTTGAAGCTCACACACTACTGTTTACAGCATGATGGGTAATGGGTCATTGAGAAGCAAAAAAATGGACCAATGTTTTGGTAGTTTTAAGCTTAATTTCTCATTTCTGGAGCCTCTGATGGTTTTGACTAGATCGTATACAGCTACGGACAGAGTTGACTTCCTAGCAGGTTAGGAGAATTAGTGTAGCAGGTTAGGAGAATTAGGTTAAAGTTAGGAAAAGAGTTAGGGTTAGCTGAAATGCTAATATTCTCCCTGACACGAAGGTGCAACTTTTTTACAGTTGCTGTATACCAGGGGTGTCAAACTCATTCCATGGGGGAGCCTAGTGTCTGCTGGTTTTTAGTTCTTCCTTTCAGTTAAGACTTAGACAACTAGGTGAGGGGAGTTCCTTACTAATTAGTGACCTTAATTAATACAAGGGAGGAGTGAAACCCCTCAGGCACTCGGCCCTCCGTGGAATGAGTTTGACACGTGTTGTATACCGTCTAGGCACAACGCTCTCTGAGCAATGGAAACATGGCATTTAGTGGTGGTTCAATCTTTTAAACACTAATCAGTAGAAAGCATGGTGTGTAGGGACGTCTGTATGCTGTTTTAAACGCGTCATCAGGAAGTAACATCAAACAGAGAGAAAGTCATGTATAGAAATAATGAATCATGTTCTGGAAATGAGTTAAAACTCGCTGAAGTATTAGTTGTTTCTTAGATCCCCTCCAGAACCAATCATTCATAGTGAACACAATAATATTATACCAACTAAATACTCAATCCTTTTCAAAACAGTATTAGGTGCCTTACAAACAACTCTTGGGATATCTGTTTTAGGCCTAGTTTTAGGAAGAAGTATTAACCGAAGGTGAAGAACAGTAGGTAGTTCCTCTGTAAGTGTAACTATGGGAACACTTTCTTGCCCGCCCCCAATCTTTCTGTATAGTCTTTTATTTGAGTTATTTTAGGGCTGGTTTCCCAGACACATTCAGACTAGCCCTGAACTACCAAGCTATTTTAATAGAGGTTCTCCATTCTTTTTGGTCTTAATCCTTGTCTGGGAAACTGGTGTTTAGTGTGGAAGTACTGAACTGCCAAATGTAATCAAGGGATCAACTGAGATGAATGTTAACCCCTATTTCTGTTCTCCTGTACTGTTCATATCACCAGCAAGCAGCTAATCACAGTTATAAACCAGGGTTGGGTTTATTTAGGCACAAAAAAGCTTCACTGAAATGAGAGGGTACTTCCTGGACTTTTGGTTTTCCGTTGCAGAACATTTTTCGTTGTGTGCCCTAATGAACACAACCCTGGCTATACGTGTACCTCCTCTGTATGGACGTCAGTCACTCTCCATTCAACACTGTATACTGTTCCAGGTGTACTGTCTGTGTGGTCTTAGTTCAATGGCCAGCTGTCAACATTTCTGATTGATGAAATAAAAAAAAGAAATGTGAATAGTTTGCAGACATTTTAGTGTTGCGTGGTGTCGTGGGAAAACACTTAAACCGAACTCTAAACCAATATGTAAAATCACATGAACACACCCTGTACTTATTTAACAGTTTGGAATACTTGAAAACAACATAACATTTATTTGTGAGAATAAACTCTTTTTCTGTGTAGTTTCTTGCTTCTGACATGTAGAGTAAGGAATCATTCAGCTTTATAGATGTCGTTTCCAATACTTTAGCCTACTGAGCACGGACCCTGGGTCTTATTCCCTAACAACCAAACGGCAGGGACCTAAGAAACTTGTTTTCGTTGCAAAATGTTTTTCCTATGGTGTGCGCTAATGAATACTACCCAAGTGAATGCACTCCCCAGCCAATCAATAAATATGATCAGTTAACTACCAGGGAGAATGAAAACCAGCAGAACTGTAGAAGTGAACTGTCTAAAAAAAAAAAACGTGTATTTTTGTAAGGGCGTTTGTAAGTCTTGCACTAATGTATTTTTCACTAGGCTCTGTTAGTTGCCTGGATACAGTGGTTAAGCAGGAAGTTGTTTTATATGTAGTGAGTAGTTTATCTGGTCTGACCTGGTCTGATGTTTATCTGGTCTGACCTATTCTATTACATAAGCCCATTTCACAGCCCCTGGCAGGTTTTATATGACTAATGTATCAACTGAAATCAGGCAGAATATGGACTACCACCATCTGGAACTGACCATGTCTTACCTGGAACTGACCATGTCTTACCTGGAACTGACCATGTCTTACCTGGAACTGACCATGTCTTACCTGGAACTGACCAGGTCTTACCTGGAACTGACCAGGTCTTAGCTGGAACTGACCAGGTCTTAGCTGGAACTGACCAGGTCTTAGCTGGAACTGACCAGGTCTTACCTGGAACTGACCAGGTCTTAGCTGGAACTGACCAGGTCTTAGCTGGAACTGACCAGGTCTTAGCTGGAACTGACCAGGTCTTAGCTGGAACTGACCAGGTCTTAGCTGGAACTGACCAGGTCTTAGCTGGAACTGACCATGTCTTACCTGGAACTGACCAGGTCTTAGCTGGAACTCAAAACTGGGCACTAAATGAGTATTTCACAGCCCCTGCTTAAAACAACTATTTTTAAAAATAGTTGTATTTTCTTTGCACTAACACTGGGTGGTGTGTCTTCTTACTAGCGGTTAGCCTTTAGCTGCTTTATTGAGGAAAGGGTTTCACTTGCAATGACCGTGATATGGTTGTCTTGCCTAGCCTAGCCTAGCTTCGTTGAATGCACTGAATGTTAGTCACTCTGGATAAGAACATGCCAAATGACTACCATGTTAATGTCCTGGAACAGAGAACATCTGAAACTCAAAACTGCCTTTTGATCCTGTATTTATAATGGACAGACTGTGACAGACACAATTGACTGTAAGGATAGTGAAAGCTTTAATTGCAGAATGGTGTCACGTTGTGGGAATGACCAAGACGCAGTGCAGGGATAGTAGTTCGACATTTTAATATTACTATGTATAACAAACACTAATGACGAACTACTAAACAAAAACACGAATTACAAACGTCACGTAAAACAAAACACGATATTTTAAACGTAACCAAAAAGCCCATTTACTGTCACCGTGACAGCGAAGCATACGACAACAACCCACAACCCAGTGTGAAAATTACAAACCTATGTAGGATCCCTAATTAGAGACGATGCGCTACAGCTGCCTCTAATTAGGGATCCCACACAAACCACCACCAGAAACAGAAAGAATAGAACTGTCAGACTCTGACCATGGCTACATAGAGAAGCAAATGGGCTTCTCTATGGCCAGAGCCTGACAAATGGTAAGGATTCAGGAGTAAAGGATCACCCCACCCAGCGGAGGGAGCTGTCTGTCTTTATAACACAGTTTGCATGCTCATATAATTAACCTGTGTAACAGAAGGGGACATTTCAGCTTCAAGAATTTTCTATAAGCTGTTGCATGTTTTCACTTATGATGGACCTTAGTTGACCTACTGATTGACCTTAGTTGACCTACTGATGGACCTTAGTTGACCTACTGATGGACCTTAGTTGACCTACTGATTGACCTTAGTTGACCTACTGATTGACCTTAATTGATTGTGTCTGTGCTGTGACATTGAGATTTGCTGTGCTTAATTGTGTGAACATCTTAACCACCATCCCCAGACTAGAGCATCTCCTGGCAGTTCAGGCCCTCTGGGGATCACTGTTCGGGCTCCAGACCCTTTGCTAGGGCTGCACTGGGAGCGGGAGAGGATGGTGGAAACTTGGGGAGGTTTGGGGTTAACTGGGTTAAAATCTTCCTAGAAGTCGGAAAACGACGTGGGACATGCCAAAATGGGGATTTTCCAAGAAAACAATAAATTATTGGTATGTTCTAACAAGGTTTAGTTCGAGTGTAGATGTGTGTGATAAAACTGTTAGATTTTGTGTTATATCAAAATTTACATAATGTTACAAGGCCATGAAAGGCACTCTATCCATGGAACGGCCCAGAGACAGATAGAGACAGACACATGCACTTAGCCCTCCCTCCTAGAGATGGACAGACACATCCCAAAACATACACATCCCACTGCTCTTAACCCTCCCACCCTGTCTCTTAACCCTCCCTCCCTGTCTCTTAACCCTCCCTCCCTGTCTCTTAACCCTCCCTCCCTGTCTCTTAACCCTCCCTCCCTGTCTCTTAACCCAGGACTGCAGCCCAGACATGGACAGCAGAGAGGACTCAGGTTTTAACATGCTCCTCCTGACCTCCCATGTTTGTTTGTGTGTGTGTGTGTGTACACAAACAGTTGAAGTCAGATGTTTACATACACTTAGGTTGAAGTCATTAAAACTCATTTTTCAACCACTCCACAGATTTCATTTTAACAAACTATAGTTTTGGCAAGTCAGTTATGACATCTACTTTGTGCATGACAAAAGTCATTCTTCCAACAATTGTTTACAGACAGATTATTTCACTTATAATTCACTATATAACAATTCCAGTGAGTCAGAAGTTTACATACACTAAGTTGACTGTGCCTTTAAACAGCTTGGAAAATTCCAGAAAATGATGTCATGGCTTTAGAAGCTTCTGATAGGCTAATTGACATAATTTGAGTCAATTGGAGGTGTACCTGTGGATGTATTTCAAGGCCTACCTTGAAAACTGACTGCAGTCCCTATACAGGGGATGGATGTGGAAATGGTTGGGTCATACAAGTTCCTGGGAGTCCATATGGACAACAGGCTGGAATGGGCTGGTAACACCGGGACCCTGTACAAAAAGGGCCAGAGCCGACTCTACTTTCTGAGGAGGCTCAGGTCCTTTGACGTGTGCAGTAAACTACTGCATACCTTCTACCAGTCTGTGGTCGCCAGTGACATATTTTTTGCAGTGGTGTGCTGGGGAGCAAACATCAAAGCCGGTGATGCTTCTCGGGTAAATAAGCTTATCAGGAAGGCTAGCTCTGTTCTGGAGATTAGCCTTGACACTCTAGAGGTGGCGGAGAGACGGATCCTGGCCAAACTGCTGGCCATCATGCATGCCATGGTTATGACGCAGAGGAGCACCTTCAGTCACAGACTGATCCCACCACGGTGTGCCAAAGAGCGCTACAGGAGGTCCTTCCTGCCGGCGGCTATTAGACTATTTAATGACTCACCGGGGTGCCGTGCCGTCGGCAACACAGACCTGGAACTGATGGGGTGTTAGGACCTAGCTTAAAAAATGTGCATCCATCCGTGAATAACTCTGGTCCGTAATCACTCATTCACTCAGGACTTATTTATTAATTCAGGTCTGTATATACTTACTCATGTACAGTTGTTATATCATATCACGTGCAATATTGCAAGTCATCCTTGGACTTAACTTACGTAGTCATTCACTCAGGAATGCATTTTAGTATCCTGTCAGTTGTACAGTTAATGTAACCATGCAAATATTCACTTACCTGTAAATTTAACTGTATATTTACCTGTACAGTTAATTTCTATTAAGTATATCTATTAAGTAAACTATTATTACCCTCACTCATATCATACGCATTTTTAGCTATTGAAGTATTTCTCTGCCATCGACCTGTATAGTATAGTTAACCATGCACCATCCACCGATGTATAGTGTACATATTCAGCCAACCACCCATACTATGCAATGTCTTTTTATAGCTTTTTTTAGCACTCCAGACTTCTTGTATTTCTATACTTTTTCATACTGACGCTCTATGTATCGTGTATCAGTCTTTTGTGTATTTCTGGCATTTTGCATCTGCCCTATGTTTTGTTGTAGCTGCTTGGCAAAGAAATTTCCCCCCGGGGATCAATAAAGTATCTATCTATCTATCTATCTATCTATCTATCTATCTATCTATCTATCTATCTATCTATCTATCTATCTATCTATCTATCTATCTATCTATCTATCTATCTATCTATCTACAGTGGGGAGAACAAGTATTTGATACACTACCGATTTTGCAGGTTTTCCTACTTACAAAGCATGAAGAGGGCTGTAATTTTTATCATAGGTACACTTCAACTGTGAGAGACGGAATCTAAAATAAAAATCCAGAAAATCACATTGTATGATTTTTAAATAATTAATTTGCATTTTATTGCATGACATGAGTATTTGATCACCTACCAACCAGTAAGAATTCCGGCTCTCACAGACCTGTTAGTTTTTCTTTAAGAAGCCCTCCTGTTCTCCACTCATTACCTGTATTAACTGCACCTGTTTGAACTCGTTACCTGTATAAAAGACACCTGTCCACACACTCAATCAAACAGACTCCAACCTCTCCACAATGGCCAAGACCAGAGAGCTGTGTAAGGACATCAGGGATAAAATTGTAGACCTGTACAAGGCTGGGATGGGCTACAGGACAATAGGCAAGCAGCTTGGTGAGAAGGCAACAACTGTTGGCGCAATTATTAGAAAATGGAAGAAGTTCAAGATGACGGTCAATCTCCCTCGGTCTGGGGCACCATGCAAGATCTCACCTCGTGGGGCATCAATGATCATGAGGAAGGTGAGGGATCAGCCCAGAACTACACGGCAGGACCTGGTCAATGACCTGAAGAGAGCTGGGACCACAGTCTCAAAGAAAGCCATTAGTAACACACTACACCGTCATGGATTAAAATCCTGCAGCGCACGCAAGGTCCCCCTGCTCAAGCCAGCGCATGTCCAGGCCCGTCTGAAGTTTGCCAATGACCATCTGGATGATCCAGAGGAGGAATGGGAGAAGGTCATGTGGTCTGATGAGACAAAAATAGAGCTTTTTGGTCTAAACTCCACTCGCCGTGTTTGGAAGAAGAAGAAGGATGAGTACAACCCCAAGAACACCATCCCAACCGTGAAGCATGGAGGTGGAAACATCATTCTTTGGGGATGCTTTTCTGCAAAGGGGACAGGACGAGTGCACCGTATTGAGGGGGGGATGGATGGGGCCATGTATCACGAGATCTTGGCCAACAACCTCCTTCCCTCAGTAAGAGCATTGAAGATGGGTCGTGGCTGGGTCTTCCAGCATGACAACGACCCGAAACACACAGCCAGGGCAACTAAGGAGTGGCTCCGTAAGAAGCATCTCAAGGTCCTGGAGTGGCCTAGCCAGTCTCCAGACCTGAACCCAATAGAAAATCTTTGGAGGGAGCTGAAAGTCTGTATTGCCCAGCGACAGCCCCGAAACCTGAAGGATCTGTATGGAGGAGTGGGCCAAAATCCCTGCTGCAGTGTGTGCAAACCTGGTCAAGAACTACAGGAAACGTATGATCTCTGTAATTGCAAACAAAGGTTTCTGTACCAAATATTAAGTTCTGCTTTTCTGATGTATCAAATACTTATGTCATCTAATAAAATGCAAATGAATTACTTAAAAATCATACAATGTGATTTTCTGGATTTTTGTTTTAGATTCCGTCACTCACAGTTGAAGAGTACCTATGATAAAAATTACAGCCCTCTTCATGCTTTGTAGGAAAACCTGCAAAATCGGCAGTGTATCAAATACTTGTTCTCCCCACTGTAGCTCTGATTATACCATGAAGACCCAGAACCATAGATATAGCTCTGATTATACCATGAAGACCCAGAACCATATATATAGCTCTGATTATACCATGAAGACCCAGAACCATAGATATAGCTCTGATTATACCATGAAGACCCAGAACTATAGATATAGCTCTGATTATACCAAGAAGACCCAGAACCATAGATATAGCTCTGATTATACCATGAAGACCCAGAACCATAGATATAGCTCTGATTATACCATGAAGACCCAGAACCATAGATATAGCTCTGATTATACCAAGAAGACCCAGAACCATAGATATAGCTCTGATTATACCAAGAAGACCCAGAACCATAGATATAGCTCTGATTATACCATGAAGACCCAGAACCATAGATATAGCTCTGATTATACCATGAAGACCCAGAACCATAGATATAGCTCTGATTATACCATAAAGACCCAGAACCATAGATATAGCTCTGATTATACCAAGAAGACCCAGAACCATAGATATAGCTCTGATTATACCATGAAGACCCAGAACTATAGATATAGCTCTGATTATACCAAGAAGACCCAGAACCATAGATATAGCTCTGATTATACCATGAAGACCCAGAACCATAGATATAGCTCTGATTATACCATGAAGACCCAGAACCATAGATATAGCTCTGATTATACCAAGAAGACCCAGAACCATAGATATAGCTCTGATTATACCATGAAGACCCAGAACTATAGATATAGCTCTGATTATACCATGAAGACCCAGAACCATAGATATAGCTCTGATTATACCATGAAGACCCAGAACCATAGATATAGCTCTGATTATACCATGAAGACCCAGAACCATAGATATAGCTCTGATTATACCATGAAGACCCAGAACCATAGATATAGCTCTGATTATACCATGACGACCCAGAACCATAGATATAGCTCTGATTATACCCCCTCTACCAAAACATTGTTTTAACTATCAATGTGATATCATGGATGGTCAGTCCTGGTTAACAGTTTCTCCAGCCCCATCCCTCGGCTTTTGACCAAAACAGTGGTGGGGTGGACACTTTGTTATTATTTGAACTCTAGATTGCCCCTTTACGGCCAGTTAAGAGACACCTTGCCATTTGGCATGCACACTTTGATCACAGTTTCTTTGAGACTGATCCAGATAGATGGCCAACCACTTGAATCCATTGTGTTCATAGATAGAGCTTTTAAATCTGATTGCCAAGAGGGTGATTGTATTTTGCAATATGATACTTGTTATAAGACATGTAAATACACATTTGATAGTTACTGAACATGTTCCTACAGAAAGAGAAGAACAGTTTTGTTTTTAGACAGATGGTCTCTTCTGTAGATACCTTGTCCTGTGAGTCATGTAGAACTTGTGTAAGTGTGTGTAGACAGTGAACATACCGTAATGGGTTAGGGCAGGGTTTCTCAAACTTAGTCCTGGAGACCCCAAGGGGTAAATGTTTTGGTTTTTGCCATACTACTACACAGCTGATTCTAATAACCAACTCATCATCAAGCGTTGATTATTTGAATCAGCTGTGTAGTGCTAAGGCTTTAATTGGCAGCACAAGAGACACACACACAGCTTTGTCTGTTCTGTTCATGTAGGTCTGAGAGGATGACTACTGTTGTCTAATGTTCTGTTCATGTAGGTCTGAGAGAATGACTACTGTTGTCTAATGTTCTGTTCATGTAGGTCTGAGAGGATGACTACTGTTGTCTAATGTTCTGTTCATGTAGGTCTGAGAGGATGACTACTGTTGTCTAATGTTCTGTTCATGTAGGTCTGAGAGGATGACTACTGTTGTCTAATGTTCTGCTTCATGTAGGTCTGAGAGGATGACTACTGTTGTCTAATGTTCTGTTCATGTAGGTCTGAGAGAATGACACAGTCAGTCTCCTCTGAACAGTTGATGTTGAGATGCGTCTGTTACTTGAATTCTGTTAAGCATTTATTTGGGCTGCAATTTCTGAGGCTGGTATCTCTAATGAACTTATCCTCTGCAGCAGAGGTAACTCTGGGTCTTCCTTTCCTGTGGCGGTCCTCATGAGAGCCAGTTTCATCATAGCGCTTGATGGTTTTTGAGACTACAATTGAAGAAACTTTCAAAGTTCTTGAACTTTTCCATATTGACTGACCTTCATGTCTTAAAGTAATGATGGACTGTTGTTTCTCTTTGCTTATTTGATCTGTTCTTGCCATAATATGGACTTGGTCTTTTACCAAATAGGGCTATCTTCTGTATATCACCCCTACCTTGTCAATTCCACAAATTAACTTTTTTAACTTTCCAGGTGACTACCTCATAAAGCTGGTTAAGAGAATGCCAAGAGTGTGCAAGGCTGTCATCAAGGCAAAGGGTGCCTATTTGAAGAATCTCAAATATGAAATATATTTGTTTAACACTTGTTTTGCTTACTACATGATTCCATATGTGTTATTTCATAGTTTTGATATCTTCACTATTATTCTACAATGTAGAAAATAGTAAAAATAAATAAAATCCCTGGAATGAGTAGGTGTGTCCAAACTTTTGACTGGTAGTGAAGGTGCAAAACCGAGAAGAAAAACCAAGAAACAGTGAGGTACTACCTGTCCAATAAATAATGTTTTCTACTGCACCTTCACCTCACCTCAATAAGAAACACTCATGTCAGTTTTAAAACGTTTTCTGCTGCATGCCCTGATGAACACAACACTGGTTTTGTTCTGTACTTACATGTTGTGTTAAAGGGACTCCACCTCTTTGATGCAGGACTCAAGCTTTCTTCCATGTGTTTACATTTTAGCTGGATTGATTAAGGATCATCCTTCAGTCTGGAAAATGTGACACAAGGAAAACTAATCAATCAGACCAATTTATCTTTGAACAGTTATTTTATGATCAGCAGTGCATCAAAGGTCATTTCAATTCATAATGTACTTAAGCTTGGGTGTTGAAACTGGGCCGTTGCTTGCATTGAGGTAGAGAGAACATACTAGAAGCATTCTTCAGATGCAGTAGAATGTTTAGCACACGTTGGATCTGACTTGTTTTTAAATCATTGTGTTTCACACTTATACAGAGATGTACGTTTGTATATGTATCACTTCTGATAACTTTCTCTGAACACCAAACTATTTCAATATCTCTTTTTAGAGTAGAGGGCGTTTCCTGTCTCCTCATCCATCTTTCAGGGTTCATCATTAACAGCACACATGCTTTAGGAAATGAGATTAAATGTTATTTTGTGGGTCTGTTTTAAATGTACATTGTGCATAAATGTATAGACGTACTGTATACGAGTTTGGAGATGGTTAGTATATGTGGAGACAGACAACAATAAATTGACTATTTTTCAGTGTTTTTCTTTGTGGTCTCATTATTGCCCAAGAGATTCTCTATCTTCTCAAGACTAACAGTTCCTATTTCAAAGCTATTCCTATTTTCTGTCATTCCTGTTTGTTTTACGTAATCTACTGTATTTCTTTCTGAACAGTCCACAGCGTTGTGCCCTGCTGTAATCAGCCCTGTTGTGCAGTAGTTCACCTCCAGAGGGTGATGTTGATATGTTTAGAAAGGGTTACTCTCTGGATGGGTCTCTCTCACTCTCACCACTCCTTCATTTACCCCTCACTCAGCCCTCTCTCTGTGTAATGGCCAACACACTCCCTCCAGCAGCAGTCCAGGGGTAATTAAGTCATGACTCCCTCCAGCAGCAGTCCAGGGGTAATTAAGTCATGACTCCCTCCAGCAGCAGTCCAGGGGTAATTAAGTAATGACCCCCTCCAGCAGCAGTCCAGGGGTAATTAAGTTATGACGTTCTCCAGCAGCAGTCCAGGGGTAATTAAGTAATGACTCCCTCCAGCAGCAGTCCAGGGGTAATTAAGTAATGACTCCCTCCAGCAGCAGTCCAGGGGTAATTAAGTTATGACGTCCTCCAGCAGCAGTCCAGGGGTAATTAAGTTATGACGTCCTCCAGCAGCAGTCCAGGGGTAATTAAGTTATGACGTCCTCCAGCAGCAGTCCAGGGGTAATTAAGTTATGACGTCCTCCAGCAGCAGTCCAGGGGTAATTAAGTTATGACGTCCTCCAGCAGCAGTCCAGGGGTAATTAAGTAATGACTCCCTCCAGCAGCAGTCCAGGGGTAATTAAGTTATATATGGGACCACGCAGCCGTCATAACGCTCAGGAAGGAGACGCGTTCTGTCTCCTAGAGATGAACGTACTTTAGTGCGAAAAGTGCAAATCAATCCCAGAACAACAGCCAAGGACATTGTGAAGATGCTGGAGGAAACAGGTACAAAAGTATCTATATCCACAGTAAAACAAGTCCTATATCGACATAACCTGAAAGACCGCCCAGCAAGGAAGAAGCCACTGCTCCACAACTGCCATAAAAATCCAGACTACGGTTTGCAACTGCACATGGGGACAAAGATCTTACTTTTTGGAGAAATGTCCTTTGGTCTGATGAAACAAAAATAGAACTGTTTGGCCATAATGACCATCGTTATGTTTGGAGGAAAAAGGGGGAGGCTTGCAAGCCGAAGAACACTATCCCAACTGTGAAGCACGGGGGTGTCAGCATCATGTTGTGGGGGTGCTTTGCTGCAGGATGGTCTGGTGCACTTCACAAAATAGATGGCATCATGAGGAAGGAAAATTATGTGGATATATTGAAGCAACATCTCAAGATATCAGTCAGGAAGTTAAAGCTTGGTTGCAAATGGGTCTTCCAAATGGACAATGACCCCAAGCATACTTCCAATGTTGTGGCAAAATGGCTTAAGGACAACAAAGTCAAGGTATTGGAGTGGCCATCACAAAGCCCTGACCTCAATCCTATAGAAAATGTGTTGGCAGAACTGAAAAAGCATGTACGAGCAAGGAGGCCTACAAACCTGACTCAGTTACACCAGTTCTGTCAGGAGGAATGGGCCAAAATTCACCCAACTTATTGTGGGAAGCTTGTGGAAGGCTACCCGAAACGTTTGACCCAAGTTAAACAATTTAAAGGCAATGCTACCAAATACTAATTGAGTGTATGTAAACTTCTGACCCACTGGGAATGTGATGAAAGAAATAAAAGCTGAAATAAATCATTCTCTCTACTATTATTCTGACATATCACATTCTTAAACTAAAGTGTTGATCCTAACTGACCTAAGACAGGGAATTGTTACTAGGATTAAATGTCAGGAATTGTGAAAAACTGAGTTTAAATGTATTTGGCTAAGGTGTATGTAAACTTCCAACTTCAACTGAACTACTAGGCTTTCTGTCCCAGTTCATAGGTCATTGAGTGTTATATTAGGATGGAACTGAACTACTAGGCTTTCTGTCCCAGTTCATAGGTCATTGAGTGTTATATTAGGATGGAACTGAACTACTAGGCTTTCTGTATGGTAGGATGGTAGTGTGGTAGGATGGCAGTATGGTAGGATAGTAATGTGCCTGTTCATTATAACTAATACATTCTCAACAGAAGTTTCCTAGTTGGAGAGCATGGAGTGGAAGGCTGGGTCCTTAGTTAAATAAAGACGGCTCTGATGCCGTCTTAGGTCAGTGGCACTAGGAGAAGAAAGTGAGGGAGAAGAGTTCACTGAAGATGGTACCCTCCTACTGCTAGGCTGTCTGACAGACAGGGTGGTACCCTCATGCTGCTAGGCTGTCTGACAGACAGGGTGGTACCCTCATGCTGCTAGGCTGACAGACAGGGTGGTACCCTCATGCTGCTAGGCTGTCTGACAGACAGGGTGGTACCCTCCTACTGCTAGGCTGTCTGACAGGGTGGTACCCTCATGCTGCTAGGCTGTCTGACAGACAGGGTGGTACCCTCATGCTGCTAGGCTGTCTGACAGGGTGGTACCCTCCTACTGCTAGGCTGTCTGACAGACAGGGTGGTACCCTCATGCTGCTAGGCTGTCTGACAGGGTGGTACCCTCATGCTGCTAGGCTGTCTGACAGGGTGGTACCCTCATGCTGCTAGGCTGTCTGACAGACAGGGTGGTACCCTCATGCTGCTAGGCTGTCTGACAGGGTGGTACCCTCCTACTGCTAGGCTGTCTGACAGACAGGGTGGTACCCTCATGCTGCTAGGCTGTCTGACAGGGTGGTACCCTCATGCTGCTAGGCTGTCTGACAGGGTGGTACCCTCATGCTGCTAGGCTGTCTGACAGACAGGGTGGTACCCTCATGCTGCTAGGCTGTCTGACAGGGTGGTACCCTCATGCTGCTAGGCTGTCTGACAGGGTGGTACCCTCGTGCTGCTTGGCTGTCTGACAGGGTGGTACCCTCATGCTGCTAGGCTGTCTGACAGGGTGGTACCCTCATGCTGCTAGGCTCTCTGACAGACAGGGTGGTACCCTCATGCTGCTAGGCTGTCTGACAGGGTGGTACCCTCATGCTGCTAGGCTCTCTTACAGGGTGGTAAGACACACAGCTGATGAACAACTCTGCTTTAGGATACCTGAGGCCTGTTCAGTAGTGTGTATTGTTCAGGACATGGTGCCAGACAGACAGACAATGGCCTATGTAACAGATACCATTCTCTATTGTAGGGACCAGAGAGCCATGTCCTGGACCGTTTCATACAATCCTACATTACTGTTTTAGAACATAGCATCCCATTGAACCACAAGTATAGCGCCATACTGTATGTACCATCTGTGTACGTTGGAGGTGAATGGACAATTGTATTGTGTTATTTAATGCCCTGCCTGACCCTGGTCTGAGCCTGACCTCACTACTCTGCCGAGACAGGTCAGTCAATAGTGGATGGAGTTAGCTAGCCGCCTGGCCTGGCCTGGCCTGGCCTGGTGCATGGTAGCATGCAAGGCAGAGTGCAGTGGCCTCTCCTGTGTAGCTTCTCTCTGTTGCTACTAGTGCTGCTATCAGTCACTGCCTAACACACACTGCAGGGGTGGCCAACCATAGAATTACAACCATCAACATGATGAACAAAGGAATCATTATATTTCTATGGGGAAACCCTGCTGGCTTCCAACAAAACACCTCTCAGACCACATCATTATATCTTTAATAGGTGAACCATTACCACATTAACCCTAACCTGGGGTTAAGAGATGGTCAAAAGAGATGGTCATAAACTTTAGCAAAAACAGAATAATAGTTCCCCCTCTAAGATCAATGGTGAATTAGTGGAGAGTCTCAACGTATAAATACTTGGGAGTTGAAATTGATTCTGAATGAACTTTTAATGAATGTGCACTGAATAAAACTAAGAAAATGCACCAGTGGATGTACTTCCTTAGAAAACTATATAATTTTAGATTAGAAAGACACATTCTTGTAATGTTTTATAAAAGTCTCCTCCAGAGTGTCCTGTCCTTTGGCCTTATCTGTGCGTTTGGCAACATGCATGTTAAGGACCAAAAGAAACTGCAGCACGTGATCAAGATGGCCAGCAGGATCATGGGAAATGACCAGGTGTCGGCAGCTCAGCTGTACAATGAGCTTATTTTATAAAAGACTGACCAAATCCTCAATGACCCTCCTCACCCTCTTCATCATACATTTATGAGAAGTAATCGGTCAACTGGTAGAATTTTACAACAGAGAATTAGAACAGAAAGGTACAAGAAATCATTTTTACCTACAGCGATCAGATTGAATTTGTATTTTTATTTTACTAGGCAAGTCAGTTAAGAACAAATTCTTATTTACAATGACAGCCTAGGAACAGTGGGTTAACTGCCTTGTTCAGGGGCAGAATGACAGATTTTTACCTTGTCAGCTCGGGGATTTGATCCAGCAACCTTTCAGTTACGGGCCCAACACTCTAACCACTAGGCTACCTGCCGCCCAAAATTTAATGACCAAGCACATCGCCAGCTATCATAGTTTCAGTTACCTGATAATATTATACATTTTAACGTTAAATGTTGGATTGTGATTGTTATTTCTATAGTTATTTCTATAGTTATTTCTATTGTTATTTCTATAGTTATTTCTATAGTTATTTCTATAGTTATTTCTATAGTTATTTCTATAGTTATTTCTATAGTTATTTCTATTGTTATTTCTATAGTTATTTCTATAGTTATTTCTATAGTTATTTCTATAGTTATTTCTATAGTTATTTCTATAGTTATTTCTATCGTTATTTCTATAGTTATTTCTATCGTTATTTCTATAGTTATTTCTATTGTTATTTCTATAGTTATTTCTATAGTTATTTCTATAGTTATTTCTATTGTTATTTCTATAGTTATTTCTATAGTTATTTCTATAGTTATTTCTATAGTTATTTCTATAGTTATTTCTTTAGTTATTTCTATAGTTATTTCTATTGTTATTTCTATAGTTATTTCTATAGTTATTTCTATTGTTATTTCTATTGTTATTTCTATAGTTATTTCTATAGTTATTTCTATAGTTATTTCTATTGTCATTTCTATTGTTATTTCTATTGTTATTTCTATTGTTATTTCTAGTTATTTCTATTGTTATTTCTATAGTTATTTCTATTGTTATTTCTATAGTTATTTCTATAGTTATTTCTATTGTTATTTCTATTGTTATTTCTATTGTTATTTCTATTGTTATTTCTAGTTATTTCTATTGTTATTTCTATTGTTATTTATATTGTTATTTCTATTCAGTCTGTTTAGCTATTATTAACCCTAGCCTGGGTTCCAGTCTGTTTAGCTATCATTAACCCTAGCCTGGGTTCCAGTCTGTTTAGCTATCATTAACCCTAGCCTGGGTTCCAGTCTGTTTAGCTATCATTAACCCTAGCCTGGGTTCCAGTCTGTTTAGCTATCATTAACCCTAGCCTGGGTTCCAGTCTGTTTAGCTATCATTAACCCTAGCCTGGGTTCCAGTCTGTTTAGCTATCATTAACCCTAGCCTGGGTTCCAGTCTGTTTAGCTATCATTAACCCTAGCCTGGGTTCCAGTCTGTTTAGCTATCATTAACCCTAGCCTGGGTTCCAGTCTGTTTAGCTATCATTAACCCTAGCCTGGGTTCCAGTCTGTTTAGCTATCATTAACCCTAGCCTGGGTTCCAGTCTGTTTAGCTATCATTAACCCTAGCCTGGGTTCCAGTCTGTTCCAGTCACTCTTTGTTATGCCATGTTTGGAGTGGAATGTTACCACAAACAGACTGGATATGTGAGAGGGTTCAAATGCCATGCTTTCTGTGATTATACAGTACATGTGGTACTGTATTTCAATGTTTGGATCATGGGGGTACTGCCTTTATCTGTCCAATGAGATGATCTGAATAGACTCTACACCACAGTTTAATTGTTTCATGAAAGAATAGCACCTACAGCATCAACCTACTTTGAACATGCAATAAAACCCATCTATAAACTCAAACATCTCTTCACTGCACGATCTGCATACGAAAGAAATACGATTTCAGTCGGTAGGCCTACCCGACCAATGCATTTTATTTTTGTTCTATACAGACATGATAATTACACTCCAGCGGGATTTAGGGGTTAAAGAAGGGCATTGCGAGCAGCTCGGTAAAATGGTGGGAGACTGCACAGCATTCCCTATCTCTGTTCCGAGCCGTTACGCTACATGCTTGTTGCTGACCCTGAGCCTTTCTAGAAGTAAACCGCTGGTTACGTAACGCCATGGACTAGAGCTAGGATCCCTCTGCTTCTCGGTCCCGTCCGCGCTCTGCTCCGCGTCGTGTTGTTCACACTCGGCTTTTACTCGGCTTGGCTTTGTTATAGACAGTCCAAAGTCCGTCAGACAGACAGACATACAGACAGACAGTCAGCTCACACACAACAGCACAGGACAAGGAGGCAGACCGCTTTTTTGCAACAACTTTTCCCCCTGCAAACTCCGCGCCAAACGGTAAGTAATTCTACTAGGCAAACTTTGCGCATAGATATTGAACAATATGGGTTGTAGTTCTTTATAATAATAATATAATAATAAACTTTATTTATATAGCACCCATCACAGAAAGAATCACAGAGTGCTTTACAAGTAGCAAGTATACCATTTAAAAAACATCATACTAACATAAAAACATAAAACATAAAAGCACAATCAATTAAAAGCTTGTCTAAATAGTAGTGTCTTCAGCTGTTTTTTAAAAGAAACAATAGAATCGGCCACACGCAACGACAAGGGCAGGGCATTCCACAATTTTGGAGCAGTCGCCTGGAAGGAACGATCTCCCCTAGTTTTAAGGCGGGTTTTAGGTACCATCAGGAGATTCTGACCTGAGGAGCGAAGAATACGAGACGAAGAGTAAGGGGTCAACATGTCAGTGATGTATTGAGGCGTCTGTCCATGTAGTGCTTTAAAAGTTAAAATTAAAATTTTAAAATCAATTCTGTATTTTACCGGTAGCCAGTGGAGAGTAAATAAAATAGGAGTAATGTGTGCCCTTCTGTTAGTTCCTGTTAAAAGCCTGGCTGCGGCATTTTGAACCAGTTGAAGACGCCTCAGAGAACAATTGTTAAAACAAGTAAAAAGAGAATTACAATAATCTAACCGTGAAGAAATAAAAGCATGAATGATCATCTCCATGTTAGTTTTGGGCAGTATTGTTCTTAATTTAGAGATATTTCTCAATTGATAAAAACAGTTTCTGACCAGCTGTCTAGAATGACCATCCAGGGACATCGATTGGTCAAACAGAACACCAAGGTTTCTTAGGCTCGTCTGGACAGAGGAGTCCAAGGAACAGAGGTGTTGTTTAATTTGCGATATTTTTTGTTCTGGAGCAATGATCATAGTTTCAGTCTTTTTTGTATTCAGTTGTAGAAAATTGTTATATAACCAAGACTTAATGCATGATAGACATTCCAATAAATCCGTTAATTTTTCAAACTCAGAATCATTAAAAAAGCAGTACAACTGAATGTCATCAGCATAAAAGTGATAAGACACATTTTTAAAATTTCTGATTATTTCCCCAAGCGGACTCATATATAATAAAAACAAGAGAGGACCTAAAACTGAACCCTGAGGAACTCCATACAACAGAGGGGTCATATCTGACAGAATGTTATTAACGTTTGCACATGCTTAGTCTACGTTTTTGCATAGGAGCGCAATTGTTTTTGGGGGTTGGAGTTTTGTTGAGCCCTTTGGAACAGAAAGAAGAGAAATGGGTCTGGCTGTAGAGTTGTGGATATAAAGAGAATTCGGGGACATAACTGGTTCCTCTCTAGGTTTCTTCCTAGGGTTCTTCCTTTCTAGGGGGTTCCTAGCCACCGCGCTTCTACATCTGCATTGCTTGCTAATAAATTTGACTTTGTAATGGTAAAAGCAGTAGTCCTGTGTTTCTTCAGTTGTTGATGTGGTGTGTGTGTGTGTGTGTGTGGAACTGGTGGTTGGACACCAGCGCTGAAACACTACAGCTGTAATTGAGACCAGTCGTTGCCTGTTAATGCCTCCTAATGATGTTGATACATCATGATAAGAATATGCATGTTTTGTTGATCAACATTGCAACATTTATTGTAGTTATGTGTGTGTGTGTGTATGTATGTATGTATGTATGTATGTATGTATGTATGTATGTATGTATGTATGTATGTATGTATGTATGTATGTATGTATGTATGTATGTATGTATGTATGTATGTATGTATGTATGTATTGTAATAAATATATTCTTGATGTCGCTTATTACCAACGCTGTATTACACACATTAGCTGGAAACATTACACAACCCGTATAGTAACACATCTTTTAGAACAGCTAATCCTAAACACACACACAGACTTATGAGGGCTGGACTCCGAGGACAAAGAACACTGCCAAGAGCCAATGGGAAGTCGATACTGCCCGAGGAGGGACTGCCCTCCATAACAACGACCAGTCAGGCGTGTGAATCTACCTACGTCATTTATTACTATTGCTCTGTATAAGTATGTGTGCCACATGTTTAGGGGTCCTCTTTGTTCCGGACGACTCCCTAAGAGCTGAAGGAACGAGCCCGTGCACGAGTTACCAAATATCTTTGCATCAAATAAATCGCTTGATTGAATATCAATTCCACCTGGTCCTGAGTTATGACTTGTCTCCTTCTCGAGTAATTGAAACATCAACAAAATTGGTAGCAGAGGATGGTTAAATCACTTCTGATTTCGATCTATAGCTAGTTGATGTGAGAGGAGATGGGTCCTGAACGAATTCACGAGGACGGGTGACCTGTTCGCAGGAGCCATCAGCAATTCTTCTCACCCCAGGAAACTGATCAATGAGCTCGACTAAATAAGGTAAGCAGAACCTGTTTAATCGAATCTGCAATATTGTATTATAGTATTATCCAAATTTTGATCAGTAGTACTGGGCGTGAGTATGAATTGTTGTTAAAATATTTCTTATAGATGTATTACGAATGCGAAGGCTGATTGCAAAGATATTTGTGTAATAGTTATATAGGAAAAAGGTAAAGGAAGAAGTGAGCATGTGTAAAGTGAGCCTGTGTGGCAACCCTGTGTGGGTGAAAAGTCTATGTGAGAGACTCCCTGGTTAAGTTTAAAGCCTGAGAGAGGCAATATTGATAGCAGTATCTGCCAACTAGAGAAGGCCTTTTGGACTGGCTGACCAGAAGGGAACACTCAGTTAAGGTGGAGAATTAAAGTAATTATAACTTATACACATCCCCTTAGATAAAGTGTGACATATCCCGTCCTATTGATTTAGAGGACTATACACGTATTAGTTTCGTCCCGGAAGGTCTAGAATTTATTCTAGCCCGGTTGACTTTGTTTAGGGAGGGATCTGTGCGCCTCCAGCGCGTCTGGGACTAGTTCTCAGCCCCTGTTTTGAGAGTGCTTGTCTGTACGTACCTTTGAGGGTGTACGATCTGTCTGTCTAATTGGATTGAAATAGCTTCGTCCCGGAAGGTCTAGAGTGCTTTCTAGCCCGGTTTTGACTGTGTTTAGGCAAATTTGTGTTTGTGTGTCCCTGCTTCTGTTTGTCTTACCGTATTGTAATGTGTAATATGTGATGTGTGATAATATATAACTATAATAGATAAGGTTTGGCATGCTCTGATTCCACTGACTCTGAACATATTAAATTGGCGATAACACATTGAAGAATGGCTTCTACATTGACACCAAAACCCAAATTCATTGACTACTTAGAACAGAAAATACAGGATAGAGCAGGAGGGGAGGAACAGTATAAAACAATAAGAAAGGTGTGGGAGAAAGTGAAGTTGAGATGGACACATCCGTATTTTAGCGGGGGAGCACCCACTAAGGGCCAGCTCATGATAATGGAGGCAGGACTAAAGGAAGCGGTTCAGAAAGGGAAGGAGGAAGAAAAGGAGGGCAACAGAAAACACATGTTCAAGAAGAAAGGAAAAAAAAAACTCTAGAAGAAGCAGAGCTGAGAGTAGGGGTTATACACAAATTTGGGTCAGTGTACAGACCATAATCTCAGGGTCTAGTGGAACGCGCAAATCAAACCTTGAAAGCTAAAATTGCAAAGGTATGTGCAGGCTCTAAATTGACCTGGGTGGTAGCCCTGCCCCTGGCCTTGATGGCTATGAGGTCCTCACCCGGGGCAGGGACCATCTCTCTCCCCATGAGATAATGACAGGGAGGGCTATGCCTGGTCCACCAAGGGAGGGAGGTCATATGCCCGCCCTTGATGTACAACAAATTGTAATGTCTGATTATGTGAGGAAACTGACGGAACTTTCTGCAGCTCTCTACACACAGATCCACAAGGTCCAAGAGGGGGAGCTGCTGGGAGACTCATCACCACTGAAGGTAAAAGTTGGGGACTGGGTGAGGGTTAAAGTCCACAAGAGAAAGTGGCTGGAACCCAGGTGGACTGGACCGTACGAAGTGAAGGAAGTTACTTCACACTCGGTCCAGGTCAAAGGTAAATCAGGAGCGCCTTGGCACCACCTTACACACTGCACTCCAGCCCCAACCCCTTCCAGAATTTTGACTGAAACCAGGGCCGACTTGCGCGCCCTAAACAATTCGATTCCAACCACTGACACCTTAGTTGGGGAAAATGGGACCATGGGTTCCGTTATTCATGTAGAGCCTGAGTGCTACATTCTGCTCTTCACACAGAGAGAATTAGAAATATGGAAAAAGGGAGGGGCAATCCTCCGAGATGATATTTGGCATTAGGGTAATTTACCAATATTACTAAAGTCTTTGTTTAGATATGTAGTAATTATGATACATGGGCAAAGCCATGTATCACAGGGGAGAACTAATTACTTAAAACAATTAGGAAGTATGATTGTAGCGTATGGAAGAACAAATTACTTTAATAAAAAAAAATGTTGTTCCAGGTGTGTTGTATGTGCGCAAAGTAATGATCATAGAACTTACAGGGGATGATAGAGTTTTAATTTTGGTGTATCTTAAATACATTCCAATGAAGGGTGATTGCCTGGGCTGTGATTTTAACGTTTGAACTTGATAAGAAACAAATGTGGGGGATGGGCTGTGTTAAAATATGAGATTGACTCAATTGATAGGACAGTATTTATAGAATATGGGTTAGTTTTATTTTTATTTTTTAGTTGACAGTCTTACTTAATAGGACAATATTGATCAACTTTATTTGTGGTTTATTTCACTTTTGTGATTACAGGTTCTAATTTACTATGATGGCCCTCACTGAGTCATGTAAACTAGGTAGTGGTGTACATGTGAACAGATATTCTGATTTAGATTGGTGTTTGCCCACTATGAGTAGGAGTTTGGAAAAGTAGTGATTTTATGAATGCATTATGGAAATATTAGGTAAATAATATGTTTACAGATTGAGGCCCTGCTGGAAGCTATGTTGCTCCCAGTTAGGTTGGCATTTTGAAGGTTTGTGCCTGCAAGGCAATCAAGATAACATTAGCTTAAGTAATAAAGTTGCTGCTGAAAGGTTTCACACCCATGTTGTGTATCTGGTTTTTGCTATGGCCTCGCCTGTTGTTGAGTTGCAACAACAACAGGGGACTGACCATATGTCTCACTCCCTATGGGAGACCAGAGGTTGCTCCCAGGGCCCTGATGGCCTCTGTAGACAACACCTTTCAGGTAAATTTGTGTTGCTAGAGTAACTCATTCCGTAGGTTTGCCGAATATAAGACTATTTTTAGTATGCGTTATGTGCATTTAATATAACATTGCCAAGTGGATACTTCTTAAACCAGGTAATGTTACTTAGTGGTTTCTTTACACACATTGCATTAGACTTTATTGATATGATTGAGAAAAAGTGCTCTTGTCTAGTGATAGGGAAATAGTTGAAGTCAGAACCCACGGCCACCCATAGATAATTCTGGATTGAAATTGTATCCCTCATTAGTAGATTGGGCATGGGGGGAGAATCCAGATGATGAAGTAGTAGTGGTGAGGGACCCCCACCCCCTATCCTAATCAGAGGGAAACTGAGGGAGCTCAGGGGGGAGAGGGGGATAAGACAGATGTAGAGATACGTATCACAGACATTTTAAAGGAACTATTGGTGAGACAGGGAAGCAAGGGGGTGAAGGAAAGTAATGGTGATTGACTGTGATAGAAGTTAGATATTACCAGGAAGAAATATTGTTCATATTCATCCGCAATCGGCAGGTTTAATTAAACACATGAATGGAACAATAAATAGTACACTAAGGAAGAACTATATAAGTACTGGAAGAAACTTGGTAGGATGAGTACCTATAGTAGGATGTAGAGTTAGGAGGACCAGAGCAGGCAGAGATAGACACTGAGAATACTCTGGCTGAATACATGAGAAGATTGTTTGCTAATCACACCCGTATGTCAAAGATTTTGTGACCTACAGGTGAACTGAAGGAGAGAGTGACCCACTCTATCCAACCAGGTGATTGGGTGTGGGTCCAATGATTGAAAAGGAAAGACTGGAAGCAGCCCGGTTGGGAAGGCCCTACCAGGTCTTGTTGGAAACTGCCTATTTGCCGTTTAGATATGTTCAGAAAGAGAGCGACCTGGGTCCACGTTGCCCACTGTAAGGAGGTAAGAACACATACAAACACTGCTGAACACACACAGAGTTAAGGAGCAGAACCGAGTACCAATAGGGTCCGGGGGTTACCTCCTTAACGAAGATTCCCTACCCCGACCTATCATCACTGTAGTGTGTTCCTAGAGGTGTGAGTATGGGGTGGAACTCAGCAGACTGACTAAGGACAGGAGAGGGTTGGCGGTTCTTGGGAATATGGGGGACCCTGAGCTGCATCAGTCTTAATTTTGATACATCCAGATCCACCACTCACCAAAAATAAAAATGAAACTCTACCATGGGAATAATTAAAAGACAGATGACTCAGGATAAGGATTCCACTGGAAGTGAGTATTATAACATAGTGGCCAGAGAGAGGCAGGATGTGGTTTTCAAAATAAATATTGATAACCTCTCCATTAAGTGGGAGTATGTAGTCGAGAGAAAGGTGTTCATACTTATGCATTATGCCTCTGTACAGGACCTACTGCTAGTTACCCTTGGCCTACAGTTTAAACATACTTGGGGAAAATATTAAGTGAAGGCAGTGTGCCAAGAAGATATTATACAAGTATGGGGCTTGCGCGGATGACTATGGTTAGATACCTGTATAGACATAAATAGCACCAAATTAACTGAGCAAAACAGAGGTGAAAACTGTACAGGGATGGGGTTGGCGAGATTGAAAGAGGCTGCTAACCCACCCCAGTTCACTCTGACTCCAGGGGAGTGTTATAGAATGACAGCAGAGATTTGGGTGATTTTAATGGAGTAAGTCAGTAGTTAATGTTACTGATCGGAATTCAGAGGCACAGGAGAAACTACTAAACCTTACAGCCTGGTAACAGATGTGAGATGGGCGTGTACCAGTAAAGGACGTATAAGGCAGACACTATAAAAAGGGTGGGTAGGTATGTACCTGCACCCCAGTCCTATTGGTTCAGCCAGTTAGAATTAGTTACCAGAAACCGAGGAAAGGTTTAATCAGGCGTAGGAAGGGTTGTGCCAAGGAGGAGAATAGCCCTATTTGGATGGATGCGATTGGAATTCCTAGGGATGAGTCCCTGATGAATATGAAGCTATGAATCAAGTAGGTGAAGGTTTCAGGACAACGTTCTTTTGGTGGGTGACGTTCAATAAACATGTGGATTGGATCAATCAGTAATGTTTCATAAAGGGGAGTAAGGATGCAGTGAAGGGGATCTCAAACCAATTATCCGCCACCTCGCTCATGACTTGGAGAAATAGGTTGGCTCTAGACATGTTGCTGGCAGAAATGGGTGGAGTATGCAGAATGGTGGGGGGCAGTTGTTGTAAATTTATTCCTAAAGACACCAGAGCTTTTGCAGGATTGACAGCTCTAAGTGAAGGATGGACTGAGAACTCAGGAGTGAATACATATGTGACAGAATGGTTTGATGAAATATTTGGTAAATGGAAAACCATAGTAGCCACAATTTTGGGGGCAGCTATTGCCTGTATGTGTATGCTTGTATTATGTGGTTGCTGTTTTGTTCCCTGTGTCCGAGGGTTGGAAAGTGCAGGCGTCCAAGCAGATGGTGAGACATAGACCAGTTCCAGATTCTGATCAGTGGAAGGAGGAATAAAATTCACCAGCAGTGGTGGACGAGGAGGATACTGATGATCGATTCAATCCAGACAACTACAGATTGAATGAAACATTTCTTAGATCTAATGTGAAAATCTTGAATGAAGAGTGTAACTGGGAGGGGAAATGGGAATTTTGTTCAGGCTAACAGATGTTGTATACATTTAGTGGAATGATGAAGATACCCTCCAAGCCTAGTAGATGATTGAGATCCTTTCCATTCCAAGGAGCCCAGGTTGAATGAGACACTCTTTAATGATTAGAAAAGACTGATTCTTTATATGAAGGTCATGACGAAGATCCTAACCGGAAGAGTTATGACTGAATAGGCCTAGAACAGTAGTTGATGAGTATGGAATATAAATACATGTATTGGTTTTGTTTGGATTAGGTTTGATTTTGTATGACATTTAGGAATCCTATGAGGATAGATGTGTAATGATCAGTGTGAAAATTTAGTCAAAGGGTGGATTGATAAAGGAATTTGTATGTTTAATGACTAAGATGTTTCACCCTGAAACTGTGTAATGTGTAAAGATGTATTAGAAATTCCATAGACAATGGTTAGAATGTTACCATTTGGTAAATGAGTCAGGATGTAGTTCTTAGGCTAGCAGGAGATTAGCCATAAAAGTTTACCACCCTCATCTATCAGAGTGGAGGTCTCTGAACCCACATATATATTGGACTAGCCGTTGGCCTATTTTTCACGTCTCTTGTGAGACGTGAAGAGGGGGATTTGTAATAAATATATTCTTGATGTCGCTTATTACCAACGCTGTATTACACACATTAGCTCGAAACATTACACAACCCGTATAGTAACACATCTTTTAGAACAGCTAAATAAAAACACACACAGACTTATGAGGGCTGGACTCCGAGGACAAAGAACACTGCCAAGAGCCAATGGGAAGTCGATACTGCCCGAGGAGGGACTGCCCTCCATAACAACGACCAGTCAGGCGTGTGAATCTACCTACGTCATTTATTACTATTGCTCTGTATAAGTATGTGTGCCACATGTTTAGGAGGTCTCTTTGTTCCGGACGACTCCCTAAGAGCTGAAGGAACGAGCCCGTGCACGAGTTACCAAATATCTTTGCATCAAATAAATCGCTTGATTGAATATCAATTCCACCTGGTCCTGAGTTATGACTTGTCTCCTTCTCGAGTAATTGAAACATCAACAGTATGTATGTATGTATGTATGTATGTATGTATGTATGTATGTATGTATGTATGTATGTATGTATGTATATATATATATATATATATATACACACACACACACACAGCGGGTGAAATAAGTATTGAACACGTCACCATTTTTCTCAGTAAATATATTTCCAAAGGTGCTACTGACATGACATTTTCACCAGATGTTGGTAACAACCCAAGTAATCCATACATACAAAGAAACCAAAACAAATAAGTTCAGAAATTAAGTTATGTGTAATAATGTGAAATGACACGTGCGTGTGTGTGTGTGTGTGTGTGTGTGTGTGTGTGTGTGTGTGTGTGTACATACCGGTAGCTGTATGTAACTATCAACATTAGACTATCAGTCTTGTTTCATATCTCCTCCCCTCTTTAACGTAACATTAGACTATTTATTTTTATTTCACCTTTATTTAACCAGGTAGGCCAGTTGAGAACAAGTTCTCATTTACAACTGCAATCTGGCTAAGACAAAGCAAAGCAGAAGCAGTGTGACAAAAACAACAACACAGAGTTACACATGGGATAAATAAACGTACAGTCAATAACACAATATAAAATCTATATACAGAGTGTGTAAATGTAGTAAGATTATGAAGGTAGGACAATAAATAGGTCATAGTGGCGAAATAATTACAATTTAGCATTAACACTGGACTGATAGATGTGCAGATGATGTGCAAATAGAGATACTGGGGTACGAATTAGCAAAAATAATAATATGGGGATGAGGTAGTAGGGTGGACTATTTACAGAAGGGCTGTATACAGGTGCAGTGATCGATAAGCAGCTTTGACAGCTGATGCTTAAAGTTATTGAGGGAGAGATAGGAATCTCCAGCTTCAATGATTTTTGCAATTCGTTCCAGTCATTGGCAGCAGAGAACTTGAAGGAATGGCGGCCAAAGGAGGTGTTGGCTTTGGGGATGACCATTGAAATATACCTGCTGGAGCGCATGCTACTGGTGGGTGATGCTCTGGTGACCAGCGAGCTGAGATAAGGCGGGAATTTACCTAATAAAGACTTATAGATGACCTGGAACCAGTGGGTTTGGCAACGAATATGTAGTGAGGGCCAGCCAACGAGAGAATACAGGTCGCAGTGGTGGGTAGTGTATGGGGCTTTGGTAACAAAACGGATGGCACTGTGATAGACTACATCCGATCAGAGAGTCACCAGCAGCAAAAGCGACATCATTGATATATACAGAGAATAGAGTCGGCCCGAGAATTGAACCCTGTGGCACCCCCATAGAGACTGCCAGAGGTCCGGACAACATGCCCTCCTATCAGTCTTGTTTCAAATCTCCTTCTCTCTGTGTATTTAAATGTGGTTATATAGGACAATGTCAACATAACATTAGACTTCATACAGGACAATGTTGTCATGGGTTGTTTAGATGCCATGTTGGTTAAACTCAATAGTGTATGTAGCTCAGTGGCAGAGCTAGCTGTATGTGACTGGTGGGCACCCTAATGCCACCACACCAGTGTGTGGGTGGTGGGTACACCGATGGCATCACATCAGTTGGCCAGTCTCTCATTGTGGGTGGTGGGTACACCGATGGCATCACATGAATGGGATCGTTGTACTATGAGTGGGCATTTCCACGGTAACAAAGTTACGCTTTGACTCAGTTTTTTCTATTTAAAATATATGCCTAGTTTAACAAACCATACAAGTCTATACACAAGGACGACTTTGAACAATTTCCACTGAAAAATGTACCTTAACTAATTTAGTGGAAGAACTGTGCAGATGCAAACTTTGGTAATGGAATTACGATAAAATCTTCCTCAGGGTTTTATCCTACCATGTTTTTCAAACATTCTCTTTTGGTTTTTGAACTACAGGATGTGAAGTGAATTTACTCCCAGTAACATAATTACAGTAACGGAATTACATAATTGGTCCCTGATCTGTAATATACAGAAATGCATAATTATCGATATGAATTTCTATTTTTCTGCACATCTAAGCATACCTCTTGAGCTGTCTGTATCCTCCTGACTTTTTCTTTTTTCTTTTTTTTAAGTAAACATGCTTCTCTGCACCTCTACTCAAATCTGGGTAAAATATTGAAAGGGATGTGAGTTATTCAGTACATTTACTTATTTATTGCTTTTCTAAAGTCTACCAAGTTTGCCAACAACCAACAAACATGATTCCAGATTGCCTGCATTCCACGTGTGTGTCTCACACAGACTGGTGTGTCAGACTATGTTCATAGAAAGTGTAATATCTGCTAAGGGAGTTGTGTGGCCTTTCTTGGTAGCCTGGGTGCCAGTCTGGAACCAGATTACTTGCTATCTAGGCTAGTTAGTGGCAGGCTACTTGAACTGTTGATAAATCAAGCACACCAAATCACCAGCTGCTCTACCAGTGGGAGGATGTCTGTAGTGGTTTGACCCAACAGGTTGTTTCTTTCTTCATAAGGATATAATTTAATCAGATTAACTCTTCAAATTCAACTAAGGTTTAGTGAACTACCTTTGACCAGAGCCCTATGGTCAGGGTTTAGTGAACTACCTTTGACCAGAGCCCTATGGTCAGGGTTTAGTGAACTACCTTTGACCAGAGCCCTATGGTCAGGGTTTAGTGAACTACCTTTGACCAGAGCCCTATGGTCAGGGTTTAGTGAACTACCTTTGACCAGAGCCCTATGGTCAGGGTTTAGTGAACTACCTTTGACCAGAGCCCTATGGCCAGGGTGCCATTTGATATTCAACCCAGGACTGTTGGGGTTCCCGCTGCTGACAAGTCCAGGCATCACCCCTCACTATTTACACACGTCTCTCACCCCCCTATCTGATCATCACCCTCCACCCAGGGCCGGCGCGTGCGTATTGGCAGACTAGGCATCCGCCTAGAGCGGCACTTTGGAAAGGCGGCAAAATGTGGGCTTATAAAAAAAAACATATACAGTGGGGAGAACAAGTATTTGATACACTGACGATTTTGCAGGTTTTCCCACTTACAAAGCATGTAGAAGTCTGTAATTTTTATCATAGGTACACTTCAACTGTGAGAGACGGAATCTAAAAATCACATTGTATGATTTTGAAATGTTGATATGTTGAGGTTGTGCTGTGTGTTGCTTGTTGTATGGTATGATGGTGGTAGTTGGGGTTGTGTTGCTGATTGTACAGTATGATGGAGGTTGTAGAGGTTGTGCTGTGTGTTGCTGGTTGTACGGTATGATGGTGGTTGTTGGGGTTGTGTTGCTGGTTGTACGGTATTATGGTGGTTGTTGGGGTTGTGTTGCTGGTTGTACGGTATGATGGAGGTTGTCTAATGTTATGTTAAAGAGGGGAGGAGATATGAAACAAGACTGATAGTCTAATGTTACGTTAAAGAGGGGAGGAGATATGAAACAAGACTGATAGTCTAATGTTACGTTAAAGAGGGGAGGAGATATGAAACAAGACTGATAGTCTAATGTTACGTTAAAGAGGGGAGGAGATATGAAACAAGACTGATAGTCTAATGTTATGTTAAAGAGGGGAGGAGATATGAAACAAGACTGATAGTCTAATGTTACGTTAAAGAGGGGAGGAGATATGAAACAAGACTGATAGTCTAATGTTACGTTAAAGAGGGGAGGAGATATGAAACAAGACTGATAGTCTAATGTTACGTTAAAGAGGGGAGGAGATATGAAACAAGACTGATAGTCTAATGTTATGTTGATAGTTACATACAGCTACCGGTATGTACACGCACGCACGCACGCACGCACGCACGCACGCACGCAGGTGTCATTTCACATTATTACACATAACTTAATTTCTGAACTTATTTGTTTTGGTTTCTTTGTATGTATGGATTACTTGGGTTGTTACCAACATCTGGTGACAATTTCATGTCAATAGCACCTTTGGAAATATATTTATTTCACCCGCTGTATATTTAAAACCAAATACTTTTAGACTTTTACTCAAGTAGTATTTTACTGGGTGACTTTCACTTTTACTTCATTTTCTATGAAGGTATCTTTACTTTTACTCAAGTATGAAAATTGGTACTTTTTCCACCTCTGGCTGGTTGTATATCAGTAATCCTAGAGATCAAGACCCTAACATCTCAGCAGTTTAGTCAGCAGGTCTGGGGTTCCACACATCTGTCACAACCTATACTGTACACCACACACACACACACACACACACACACACACACACACACACACACACACACACACACACACACACACACACACACACACACACACACACACACACACACACACACACACACACACACTCACACTCACACTCACACACACATACACATACACATACACACACACACACTCACACTCACACACACACACACACACACACACACCACACACACACACACCACACACACACACACACACACACACACACACACACACACACACACACACACACACACACACACACACACACACACACACACAGACACACACACACACAGACACACACACACACACACACACACACACACACACACACACCACACACACACACACACACACACACACCACACACACACACACACACACACACACACACACACACCACACACACACACACACACACACACACACACACACACACACAGACACACACACACACACACACACACACACACACACACACACACACACACACACACAGACACACACACACACACACACACACACACACACACACACACACACACACACACACCACACACACACACACACACACCACACACACACCACACACACACACACACCACACACACACACACACACACACACACACACACACACACACACACACACACACACACACACACACACACACACACACACACACACCACACACACACACACACACACACACACACACACACACACACACACACACACACACACACACACACACACACACACACACACACACACACACACACCACACACACACTATGTGGACCATGTCCCCTCTGTACTTTGATGCCATGATGTTAAACTCTTTTTTTTTAGACCACAGTGATGTCTGACTGACCTGTGATTATCTTAATGATTTTAGCATATTAATGCTTAAGTACGCTTCAAATAAAGTGTACTAGCATTTCACTACACCCTCAATAGCATCTGCTAAACACGTGTATGTGACCCATAAAATTAGATTTGATTTGAAGTATTACTAAATATGTTTTGTCTGTTGTTCACAGAGCGATCACCATGGGGAAAGGCTGCATGATGGCAACCAAGTACTTCCTGTTCCTCTTCAACGTCCTCTTCTTTGTAAGTATTTGATTCCCCAGATGCACTCTAACCGCTAGGCTACCTGCCTCCCTCGCCCTATTGCCATGTTGCATTGGTTTGAGTAGGTGGTAGAGAATCAACTCACCAACTCACCAACTCACCAACTAATCTTTCATCCTCGTCCTCTGTTTTATTCTCTCTGACATCTTTCTCTTTTTCTTTCTGTCTTTCCAGACATGTTCCTAGTGACCTTACTGCTCTCTAACTGTAAATAGGCCCTCTCTCTCTCTCTCACCCTCTCTCTCCCTTCATCTCCCTCTCTCCCCCTCTCGCACCCACTCTCTCTTTTTCTCTCTCACTCTCTCTCTCACCCTCTCTCTCTCTCACCCTCTCTCTCTCTCTCTCACCCTCTCTCTCTCTCACCCTCTCTCTCTCACCCTCTCTCTCTCACCCTCTCTCTCTCACCCTCTCTCTCTCTCACCCTCTCTCTCTCACCCTCTCTCTCTCTCACCCTCTCTCTCTCTCTCTCACCCTCTCTCTCTCTCACCCTCTCTCTCTCACCCTCTCTCTCTCACCCTCTCTCTCTCACCCTCTCTCTCTCTCACCCTCTCTCTCTCACCCTCTCTCTCTCACCCTCTCTCTCTCTCACCCTCTCTCTCTCTCACCCTCTCTCTCTTTCTCTCTGCCTGGTTTCTTAATTAGAGAGGAGATGAAGTGCTTGTGGCCTGGTTACCACAGAGATACTCATCCTCTCTCTCTCTCCCGCTCTCTCTCCCGCTCTCTCTCCCTCTCTCTCTCCCTCTCACTGTCATCCCTCATTCCCATCCCTGAACAGAGTAACTTAAGTGTGATCCAGAGGTTAAGACCTTTTAAGTTACACTGCATGTATAAATGTATGTTGTAACCCACTGCTAACGAGGCTGCTGTTGAGAAACTACAATGTAACCGCAGACAGACCAGCTCCAGTGTTAAGGTGCAGACAGACCAGCTCCAGTGTTAAGGTGCAGACAGACCAGCTCCAGTGTTAAGGTGCAGACAGACCAGCTCCAGTGTTAAGGTGCAGACAGACCAGCTCCAGTGTTAAGGTGCAGACAGACCAGCTCCAGTGTTAAGCTGCAGACAGACCAGCTCCAGTGTTAAGGTGCAGACAGACCAGCTCCAGTGTTAAGGTGCAGACAGACCAGCTCCAGTGTTAAGGTGCAGACAGACCAGCTCCAGTGTTAAGGTGCAGACAGACCAGCTCCAGTGTTAAGGTGCAGACAGACCAGCTCCAGTGTTAAGGTGTAGACAGACCAGCTCCAGTGTTAAGGTGCAGACAGACCAGCTCCAGTGTTAAGGTGCAGACAGACCAGCTCCAGTGTTAAGGTGCAGACAGACCAGCTCCAGTGTTAAGCTGCAGACAGACCAGCTCCAGTGTTAAGCTGCAGACAGACCAGCTCCAGTGTTAAGGTGCAGACAGACCAGCTCCAGTGTTAAGGTGCAGACAGACCAGCTCCAGTGTTAAGGTGCAGACAGACCAGCTCCAGTGTTAAGGTGCAGACAGACCAGCTCCAGTGTTAAGGTGCAGACAGACCAGCTCCAGTGTTAAGGTGCAGACATACAGAGACACCCCCCCGCCATACATAGACAACCCCCCCGCCATACATAGACAACCCCCCCGCCATACATAGACAACCCCCCCGCCATACATAGACAACCCCCCCGCCATACATAGACAACCCCCCCGCCATACATAGACAACCCCCCCGCCATACATAGACAACCCCCCCGCCATACATAGAGACCCCCCCGCCATACATAGAGACCCCCCCGCCATACATAGACACCCCCCCGCCATACATAGACACCCCCCCGCCATACATAGACACACCCCCCGCCATACATAGAGACCCCCCCGCCATACATAGACACCCCCCCGCCATACATAGACACCCCCCCCGCCATACATAGACACACCCCCCGCCATACATAGAGACCCCCCTGCCATACATAGACACTCCCCCCGCCATACATAGAGACCCCCCTTTCAGACATAGACACTCCCCCTGCCATACATAGACACTCCCCCTGCCATACATAGACGCTCCCACTGCCATACATAGACACTCCCCCTGCCATACATAGAGACCCCCCCGCCATACATAGACACTCCCCCTGCCATACATAGACACTCCCCCTGCCATACATAGACACTCCCCCTGCCATACATAGACACTCCCCCTGCCATACATAGACACTCCCCCTGCCATACATAGACACCCCCCCTGCCATACATAGACACCCCCCCCTGCCATACATAGACACTCCCCCTGCCATACATAGACACTCCCCCTTTCATACATAGACACTCCCCCTGCCATACATAGACACTCCCCCTGCCATACATAGACACCCCCCCCTGCCATACATAGAGACCCCCCTGCCATACATAGACACTCCCCCTGCCATACATAGACACCCCCCCCTGCCATACATAGACACTCCCCCTGCCATACATAGACACTCCCCCTGCCATACATAGACGCTCCCACTGCCATACATAGACACTCCCCCTGCCATACATAGAGACCCCCCCGCCATACATAGACACTCCCCCTGCCATACATAGACACTCCCCCTGCCATACATAGACACTCCCCCTGCCATACATAGACACTCCCCCTGCCATACATAGACACTCCCCCTGCCATACATAGACACTCCCCCTGCCATACATAGAGACCCCCCCGCCATACATAGAGACCCCCCCGCCATACATAGACACTCCCCCTTTCATACATAGACACTCCCCCTGCCATACATAGAGACCCCCCCGCCATACATAGGCACACCTCCCTTGGGACTTGCCTGGCTACCCAGACTCTTTACTCCAACCAAACGGTAAGCCACGCACACTGACGTTAGTTTATTCTCCACAATGAGTCTGGATCTGACCCTTCACTGCAGGCCAGTTGTATTGACTCTCTCTCTCCCTCTCTGGCTCTCTCTCTCTCTCTCTCTCTCTCTCTGCCTCTCTCTCTCTCTCTCTGCCTCTCTCGCTCTCTCTCTACCTCTCTCTCTCTCTCTCTCTCTCTCTCTCTCTCTCTCTCTCTCTCTCTCTCTGGCTCTCTCTCTCTCTCTCTGGCTCTCTCTCTGCCTCTCTCTCTCTAGTTGTTTGGCGCCCTCATCATGGGGTTTGGACTATGGGTCCTTCTGGACAATGAGAGCTTCATGACCGTCCTGCGTAAGTGCTTTTATCAAACTACACATACTGATGTGTCAGTCATTTCAACAGAGGAATGGAAGAAAGACTCAAACTGTGTTAAAGCCTGTTCCTTTTTCTATAACATTTTAAAACAATCCAAAAGGATCACTAAACCATTTTTAAAAAGCACTAAAGCGCCTCCCCACGACACGCCTCCCCACGCCTTCCCTCCCCACGACACTCCCCACGCCACGCCTCCCCACGACACTCCCCACGCCACGCCTCCCCACGACACGCCTCCCCACGACACTCCCCACGCCACGCCTCCCCACGACACTCCCCACGCCACGCCTCCCCACGACACGCCTCCCCACGACACGCCTCCCCACGCCACGCCTCGCCATGCCACGCCTTCCCATGCCACGCCTTCCCTCCCCACGACACTCCCCACGCCACGCCTCCCCACGCCACACCTCCCCACGTCACGCCTCCCCACGACACGCCTCCCCACGACACTCCCCACGCCACGCCTCCCCACGCCACACCTCCCCACGTCACGCCTCCCCACGACACGCCTCCCCACGACACTCCCCACGCCACGCCTCCCCACGCCACGCCTCGCCATGCCACGCCTTCCCATGCCACGCCTTCCCTCCCCACGACACTCCCCACGCCACGCCTCCCCACGCCACACCTCCCCACGTCACGCCTCCCCACGACACGCCTCCCCACGACACTCCCCACGCCACGCCTCCCCACGCCACACCTCCCCACGACACGCCTTCCCATGCCACGCCTTCCCTCCCCACGACACTCCCCACGCCACGCCTCCCCACGCCACACCTCCCCACGACACGCCTCCCCACGACACGCCTCCCCACGTCACGCCTCCCCTCCCCACGACACGCCTCCCCTCCCCACGACACGCCTCCCCTCCCCACGACACTCCCCACGCCTCCCCTCCCCACGTCACGCCTCCCCTCCCCACGACACGCCTTTGACTTTGGTGGGACGACCTGTCCTAGGTAGTTTGCCAGTGGTCTGGAATTTTCATCGGACAATGGAATGATGTATTTTGAATTGCTTGGAAATGGATTTGTAACCCCTCCCAGACTCCTGGGCATCAATAATCTTTCTTCTGAGGGCCTCGGGTAGGTCTTTAGATCTTTGAATGATGTGTTACCACACACCCATATGGTTAAGACCAAACCAGACCAATGTTCTTATCTTTATGGAAGGCTGGACCCTCCTAAGTATCTCTCTAATGTTTTCTAATCATTTGCACTTGTTTTGGTACCTAATTCTAATTGTATCCATTTCATGTGATGGTAAAGGTAGGGGTGTACTAACTTTATGTGATGGTAAAGGTAGGGGTGTACTAACTTTATGTGATGGTAAAGGTAGGGCTGTACTAACTTTATGTGATGGTAAAGGTAGGGGTGTACTAACTGTATGTGATGGTAAAGGTAGGGGTGTACTAACTTTATGTGATGGTAAAGGTAGGGCTGTACTAACTTTATGTGATGGTAAAGGTAGGGGTGTACTAACTGTATGTGATGGTAAAGGTAGGGGTGTACTAACTTTATGTGATGGTAAAGGTAGGGCTGTACTAACTTTATGTGATGGTAAAGGTAGGGCTGTACTAACTTTTTCACCATAAGGAAAAGGCATTTTTGTTTATTTAAATTGCATAACATTTTCCTTTTTTGTGTGTGATTTGTTAAATTGGGTAACATTTATCTGTCAATAGTGTTGAAGTGTAGATTACATATCCATCTGTCCAAATATGTAAAAAAAAAAAGAACTTTCCAGGGGGTGTGCTTACGTTTTCACATGACTGTAAATACAGTAAAACAAGCTTATAATCAGGGTTCTGACAGTTGAACTAAGCTTGAGGCATTTAAGTTGAATCCTTGTAGAATCAATGTGTTCATAAAGTGTATTATAAGGTCCAGAAATAGATGTAGTTACTACAGACTGCCCCTTTAAGCAAGCATTTCACAGTAAAGACGACACCCAGTATTTCGGAGCATGTGACAAATAAAATGTGGTCTGGGCTCAGTCGCCAGGTGCTCTCACCATAGACACTGACCTCTTTCTGCTACTGCTGCTGGGTCTGCCATCAGCATGCATCACGTCAGCCTGGAGCACCAGAGACCTCACTGCCTCACTCATCATCACACCACTCCCTCTCACTGCCTCACTCATCATCACACCACATCCCTCTCACTGCCTCACTCATCATCACACCACTCCCTCTCACTGCCTCACTCATCATCACACCACTCCCTCTCACTGCCTCACTCATCATCACACCACTCCCTCTCACTGCCTCACTCATCATCACACCACTCCCTCTCACTGCCTCACTCATCATCACACCACTCCCTCTCACTGCCTCACTCATCATCACACCACTCCCTCTCACTGCCTCACTCATCATCACACCACTCCCTCTCACTGCCTCACTCATCATCACACCACACCCTCTCACTGCCTCACTCATCATCACACCACTCCCTCTCACTGCCTCACTCATCATCACACCACTCCCTCTCACTGCCTCACTCATCATCACACCACTCCCTCTCACTGCCTCACTCATCATCACACCACTCCCTCTCACTGCCTCACTCATCATCACATAAGATACATTAACATCAGTGAGAGAGAAAAGAGTGACAGAAGAATGAGTGTCTCTGGTTCTCTTGGATGTTGGCTCAGGGTTGGCGTGAGGCCATCCAACAAGCCATACAGTGGTGTAGATCTGTAGACTGAGCGTGAAGTATAGAACAGAGTTCTGCTTTGTGTCCAACATAAAGAACCCTTATTGACTTGACTCAACGCCACGCGTTCCTTTGTGTTTGTTAGAATACAGATGGTTCGTCCCAAATGGCACCCATATTCCCTATATAGTGCACTACTTTTGACCAGAGTCCTATGGGGAATAGGGTACCATTTGGGAGGCAGACATGATGATCACAGCAGCATATCAGCTTGAATCAATGACCTGCTTGATGCATGTGAAACAGGAGATGAAATCACTGCTTTGAGATGGTGTGAGCTAGTGTTGTACGGTATACCGTTGTCATGTCCTGATATGTTTCACCTGTCTGTGTTTGTCCCCTCCCCACACCAGGTGCACCCTATCACCATCATTAATCAGTTTGTGTATTTAGCATCTTGGGTGCTGTTGGCATTTGCCAGATCGTCTTGCTTAGTCAGTCGTTTCCAGCACTCCCTTGTATTAGTAACTCTGCCAGTCTGTTTCCCGGTATTTGGACCTCTACCTGCCTGTTGGATTACGTTCCTGTCTAGCCCCCTCATGTGCCTTCGACCATCTGATCTGCTGCCAAACGAACTCTGCCTGCATTACGGATTACGAGCCTGTCTACTCCTCTGCACTGCCAGTCTTCTTATTCCCGGTACCGAACGCTGCCTGGACCACGACTACGAGCCTGACTCCCCTTATTGGACGACTGCCATTCAGACTCCCTGTTACGAACATTGCCTGTCCTTGACTACGAACCTGTCTCGCCCTATATTTTCTATTAAACAGTCAATCATATCTCTGCCTCCGTGTCCGCTTTTGGGTCCCCTATATCTGTCGTTGTGTCAGAACGATCTGGCCATGACGGACCCAGCGGAGTTGACACATCTACAAAACGCGATAGCCCACCAAGGGGTTGTTGTGGATCGACACGAGGAGGTGCTACGGTCAATAACAGAAGAGCTCCGTGAGCAGAGAGAGAACCAGCAGCGAGCCACCGAATGTCTACTCCAACACTTGGAGAGGTTAACACTGGCACTACCGGCACAGAGCGCTTCCCTCCCGTCTCCTGTCCCACCTATACCCAGCAACCCAACACCTTCCCCGGTATCCCTTAGAGAGCCGCACTTACCTGCCCCCGAACGGTTCTCTGGTGACTCAAGTTATTGTCGTCCTTTCTTGTCCCAGTGTTCGCGTATCTTCGAACTGCAGCCATCCTCTTTTCCCACAGAGAAGTCACGGGTCGCCTATATGATAACCATGATGACGGGGCGAGCCCTGGCATGGGCTACGCCGATATGGGATCAGCAGCTTCCCGTTAGTTTCAGTCTAGCAGCGTTCACTACAGAGGTAAAAAAAGTTTTTGATGCTCCAGTATCCGGAAGAGAAGCGGCACGTCAGCTGCTACATCTAAAACAGGGGACTAGCAGCGTGTCGGATTACTCAATTAAATTCCGTACTCTGGCAGCGGAGTGTTCATGGAATTCCGAGGCTCTGCTCGACGCCTTCTATGACGGATTATGTGATCCCATCAAAGATGAACTCGCTGCCCGAGAGGTGCCTCCCAGTTTAGACAGCCTCATCTCCATTGCCATGCGTATAGGAAGTAGACTTCAGGAACGAAATCGGGAGAGAGAAAATCGTCATCCTGCTCAGGCACTTCCGCATTTCGGCGGACCGGGTGGTAGAGCGTCACCGGGACTGCCGGAACCACCCGAATTCTTCCGGGAACCACTGAGGGCGTCCGAGGTCCTTACATCTGAACCCATGCAAATAAGGAGGGCACAGCTGACGCCCGAGGAACGTCGACGCAGGATAGACAGTCGCAGCTGCCTCTACTGTGGGGAGAAAGGACATTATGCAGCCGGTTGTCCTTTAAAAGGGGCGGGCTCATCAGTAACTGCAGGAATACGGGTGAGTCAAACTAAAACCCCATGGGTACCCCCGGTTCGTTTTCCTTTTCCTGCCACTATTATTTGGAATTCCCAAACCCTTAAAGTAAATGTCCTTATGGATTCAGGAGCTGACGACTGTTTTATTGATAACTCCCTTCTGGTCAAATTAGGCATTCCTTCACGCCCTCTAAGCACACCCATCGAGGCCACAGCCCTGGACGGTCGTTCTATTGGGCGGGTGTCCCAGATATCGGTGCCCGTTACTCTGATCCTGTCTGGCAACCACAGGGAGGAGATCCAGTTCCTGCCCTTACACTCCCCTAACGCTCCTATTGTGTTAGGCCATTCTTGGCTTGTTAAACACAACCCTCACATTGATTGGATTACCGGTTCTGTTACAAACTGGAGCCCCTTTTGCCTTGCTCATTGTCTGAGAGCTGCACCTCATGTTCTTACCAGACAGGTTTCACAGGCCACGGCGGACATCGATTTGTCATCTGTCCCCTCCGAATACTGGGATCTAAGGGAGGTTTTCAATAAGTCTCGGGCTACCTCGCTACCTCCTCATCGGCCATACGACTGTGCCATAGACCTCCATCCAGGCACATCACCCCCCCGTGGACGTCTGTACTCCTTGTCCGGTCCGGAGACGAGGGCCATGGCAGATTATGTAGAGGCCTCCCTCAGGGCTGGGATTATTCGGCCATCTTCCTCTTCTGCTGGTGCAGGGTTTTTCTTCGTTGCCAAAAAGGATAAGACTCTTCGCCCATGCATTGACTACCGGGGTCTTAATGACATCACGGTGAAGAATCGTTATCCACTCCCTCTGCTGGCCTCCGCGTTTGAACTGCTCCAGGGAGCCACGATCTTCTCTAAACTGGACCTCCGAAATGCATACCACCTGGTACGGATACGAGAAGGGGATGAATGGAAGACGGCGTTCAACACGGCTAGTGGACACTACGAATACCTGGTGATGCCATTTGGGCTGACTAACGCTCCCGCTGTCTTCCAGGCTCTGGTTAACGATGTGCTCCGGGACATGATTAATCGTTTTGTCTTCGTGTATCTGGATGACATTTTGATATTCTCCCACTCTGCCCAGGAACACACAGCACATGTACGACAGGTTCTCCAGCGTTTATTAGAAAATCAGCTGTTTGTAAAAGCAGAGAAGTGCGAGTTCCATCGCTCTGTCATTCCTTTCCTGGGTTACATAGTGGCCGCGGGTAGCATCCGGATGGATCCTGGCAAGATCCAAGCCGTCACTGATTGGCCACAGCCCTCTTCACGCCTGGATCTGCAACGCTTCCTGGGGTTTGCCAATTTTTATCGACGGTTCATCCGAAATTACAGCATTTTGGCGGCCCCACTCACTGCCCTGACCTCAACTAAAGTGAGCTTTGTGTGGTCACCCCAAGCAGCCCAGGCCTTCACTGCCCTCAAACAGCGCTTCACGTCAGCCCCCATTTTGATTCACCCAGACCCAGCCCGGCAATTTGTAGTGGAGGTAGATGCCTCCAATATCGGCGTGGGGGCTGTGTTGTCGCAAAGGTCAGACAACGATCAGAAGCTGCATCCATGTGCGTTCCTCTCCCGTCGTCTGACACCTGCTGAAGTAAATTATGACGTCGGCAACCGGGAATTGCTGGCGGTCAAGACGGCATTGGAGGAGTGGAGACATTGGCTGGAGGGGGCGGAACAACCATTTATAGTGTGGACAGACCACAAGAATCTTGAGTACCTACGCTCAGCCAGGAGACTCAATGCCCGACAAGCCAGGTGGGCTCTGTTTTTTACTCGTTTCGATTTCACCCTGTCTTATCGGCCTGGCTCAAAGAATACAAAACCAGACGCCCTCTCCCGTGTGTTCAGCCCTACTGCTTCGGTCCAAGGAAATGAACGCATTCTCCCTGTCTCTTGTCTGGCCACGTCCTTGGTCTGGGGCATTGAAGAGGCTGTGCGTAATGCGCAACAGTTGAGCCCTGACCCAGGAGGGGGTCCGCCGGGCTGCCTGTTCGTACCTGACCCTGTTCGATCCCGAGTCCTGGAATGGGGTCATTCGTCGAGATTGACCTGCCACCCCGGCGCTCGTCGGACCCTGGCGTTTATACGGCGACGATTTTGGTGGCCCACCATGGGGGTGGATGTCCCCTCTTTTGTCTCGGCCTGCATGGTGTGCAACCGAAGCAAGACGTCCCGCCAGGCCCCAGCTGGTCTCCTGCAGCCTCTCCCTGTCCCTCATCGTCCATGGTCACATCTCTCCCTGGACTTTGTCACAGGTCTGCCACTATCCGACGGCAATACCGCCATCCTCACCGTAGTAGACCGGTTTTCGAAGGCGGCACACTTTATCCCCCTGCCTAAGTTGCCATCGGCCAAGGAGACTGCCCAATTGATGGTACAGCACGTTTTCCGGATCCACGGATTACCCATTGACATCGTCTCCGACCGGGGCCCTCAGTTCACTTCCCAGTTCTGGAGGGCTTTCTGCACCCTTATTGGCTCTTCTATCAGCCTGTCCTCAGGATTCCACCCAGAGTCTAACGGCCAATCAGAGCGGGCCAATCAAGACCTAGAAACGGTGCTACGTTGCCTGGTTTCGGACAATCCCACCACCTGGAGCCGGCAACTCGTTTGGGTGGAATATGCCCGTAACACCCTGCCTTCCTCCGCTACTGGGCTTTCGCCCTTCGAGTGCTCCTTGGGATACCAGCCTCCGCTGTTTCCGGAGCAGGAAGAGGAGGTTGGCGTCCCGTCGGCCCAGTTGTTTGTCAGGCGCTGCCGTCGGACCTGGAGAAAGGCCCGGGCTGTTCTACTACGGACAAATACCAGGTATCGACGGCAGGCCGACCGTCGCAGGACCCAGGCTCCCCACTACCGTGTTGGCCAGAGGGTGTGGCTGTCCACCCGAGATCTGCCCCTTCGGGTGGAAAGTCGCAAGCTTGCATCCCGTTACATCGGCCCTTATCAGATCTCCCGGGTTATCAATCGATCAGCTATACGCCTCATGTTGCCCCGGTCCCTCCGCATTAATCCTACCTTTCATGTGTCCCGTGTAAAACCTGTATCTCACTGTCCTTTGTCTCCTGTTCCCAGGCCTGCCCCTCCTCCTCGGGTTATTGACAACCAACCTGCATGGACGGTGCGTCGCCTCCTGAGAGTCCGTCCCCGGGGCCGGGGTTTCCAGTACCTGGTTGACTGGGAGGGCTACGGGCCGGAGGAGCGGTCTTGGGTCTCTACCAGGGACATCCTCGACCCGGAGCTCATCGCCGACTTTCATCGCCGGCATCCCGGTCAGCCAGGTATGCACCCGGGTCGGTCGCCAGGTGGCGCCCGTAGGGGGAGGGGTACTGTCATGTCCTGATATGTTTCACCTGTCTGTGTTTGTCCCCTCCCCACACCAGGTGCACCCTATCACCATCATTAATCAGTTTGTGTATTTAGCATCTTGGGTGCTGTTGGCATTTGCCAGATCGTCTTGCTTAGTCAGTCGTTTCCAGCACTCCCTTGTATTAGTAACTCTGCCAGTCTGTTTCCCGGTATTTGGACCTCTACCTGCCTGTTGGATTACGTTCCTGTCTAGCCCCCTCATGTGCCTTCGACCATCTGATCTGCTGCCAAACGAACTCTGCCTGCATTACGGATTACGAGCCTGTCTACTCCTCTGCACTGCCAGTCTTCTTATTCCCGGTACCGAACGCTGCCTGGACCACGACTACGAGCCTGACTCCCCTTATTGGACGACTGCCATTCAGACTCCCTGTTACGAACATTGCCTGTCCTTGACTACGAACCTGTCTCGCCCTATATTTTCTATTAAACAGTCAATCATATCTCTGCCTCCGTGTCCGCTTTTGGGTCCCCTATATCTGTCGTTGTGTCAACCGTACCACGGTAATATCACGGTACCAAAACCTATACTTATATTACCAACATTTTAGAATATCGTAGTAAATTAAGCAACAGCCACTAGTCACTTGTATGCACAGGTCCAATAATATCTACTTCACTTTCAAGCGCATATCACGTGTGGCAGCAGTGATCAGCCAGCCACATCCCCTTCCAGCCCTCACTCACCTGCTTCTCTCCGTTCCAGCCACATCCCCTTCTAACCCTCACTCACCTGCTTCTCTCCGTTTCAGCCACATCCCCTTCCAGCCCTCACTCACCTGCTTCTCTCCGTTCCAGCCACATCCCCTTCCAGCCCTCACTCACCTGCTTCTCTCCGTTCCAGCCACATTCCCTTCCAGCCCTCACTCACATGCTTCTCTCCGTTCCAGCCACATCCCCTTCCAGCCCTCACTCACCTGCTTCTCTCCGTTCCAGCCACATCCCCTTCCAGCCCTCACTCACCTGCTTCTCTCCGTTCCAGCCACATCCCCTTCAAGCCCTCACTCACCTGCTTCTCTCCGTTCCAGCCACATCCCCTTCCAGCCCTCACTCACCTGCTTCTCTCCGTTCCAGCCACATCCCCTTCCAGCCCTCATTCACCTGCTTCTCAGCGTCCGCTCTTCCTGCACATCTATTTCTCTGTATCTTCTCTCTGTCTCAGTGGTGGTTTACTGTCCTTTCTCTCTGTCTCAGTGGTGGTTTACTGTCCTTTCTCTCTGTCTCAGTGGTGGTTTACTGTCCTTTCTCTCTGTCTCAGTGGTGGTTTACTGTCCCTTCTCTCTGTCTCAGTGGTGGTTTACTGTCCTTTCTCTCTGTCTCAGTGGTGGTTTACTGTCCTTTCTCTCTGTCTCAGTGGTGGCACAGTGTTGGTCCAGACCTCTGGACATGCTTCTCTCTTCCCTTTGAAAGCCTCAGAATGGCAGTGACACACACACACACACACAGACACACAGACACACAGAGAGAGAGAGAGATTCCTCCTCTTGCCAAATGTAAACTGTGTCCCAAATTGCACCCTGTGTTTATTTTGTTTTTTTTGTGCACTAAATCAGGAATAGGGTGCCATTTGGAATGCAGACCTAATCTATCTCTGGCTCCAGTAGACACTTTTATAGAAGCCAGAACTCACAGCACTGTTTCCATGACAGATATGTTGATGTGAGATCAGGTCACCTTTGGTTTGTGGGAATGAGCTGCCTGAGAGGAAGATGTCTGTTATATTCTACAGACATGAAGCAGAACAAGCTGTCTAAAATGGCGTCTGCTAAGGGATGAATGGGCTAAAATATTAACATGTCTGTCACTGTGTATACATAGTAGGTGTGCTAAAATGCTAACATATGTTTACAGCAGATATGCTAACGAGTCTGCTTGTTCCCATCTCTACAGAGGAGTCCTCCATGTAGTACTGTAGGTTGCTAAAATGCTAGCCTATATGTTTTTACCATAGCGATGCTAATGTGCTAACCTGAGAGTGTGCTTGTTTCTCTCCACAGAAGAGTCCTCCACAGTGCTGAAGATAGCTTCCTACATCTTGATAGGTGTAGGTGGTCTATCCATGTTGATGGGCTTCCTGGGCTGCCTGGCGGCTATCTACGAGATTCGCTGTCTGCTGGGCCTGGTGAGGACACGCATGCACACACAGACACACACAGGCACACACACACAGGCACACACACACAGGCACACACACTATAAAAAAATAGCTGACATCTCCATAATCTACACTTAGTGGACAAGACATTAAGGACACCTGCTCTTTCCATGACAGACTGACCAGGTGAAAGCTTTGACCCCTTATTGATGTCACCTCTTCAATCAGTGTAGATGAAGGGGAGGAGACAGGTTAAAGAAGGATTTTTAAGAGTTGAGACAATAGAGACATGGATTGTGTGTGTGTGCCATTCAGAGGCTGAATGGGCAAGATAACATATTTAAGTATGGTAGGAGGTGCCAGGCGCACTAGTTTAAGTGTGTCAAGAACTTCAACGCTGCTCAACGGTTTCCTGTGTGTACCAAGAATGGTCCACCACCCATAGGACATTCAGCCAACTTGACACAACTGTGTGAAGCATTGGAGTCAACATGGGCCAGCATCCCTGTGGAATGCTTTCAACACCTTGTAGTCCATACCCCAACGAATTGAGGCTGTTCTGAGGGCAAAAGTGGGTACAACTCAATATTAAGGTGTTCCTAATGTTTTGTTGACTCAGTGTACGTTAGTGTGAATACATTACAAACTCGTGCCACCGTCCAGGGAGAAGTCTCTCACAAAGCCCCATGGCTGTTCCAGTGTATATTGTAGTACCATAAAGCTCCATGGCTGCTCCAGTGTATATTGTAGTACCATAAAGCTCCATGGCTGCTCCAGTGTATATTGTAGCAAGACAAACCCCATGGCTGTTCCAGTGTATATTGTAGTACCATAAAGGAGATAATGCAGATTCTGCCTCCAGGGTTACTACTGTAGTTTTTGATGTCTGGTCTGTGGTTTGCGGGATGGATAGATGTGGATGTGTTCATGCATTGTTATGATGGACTGTAGTCATAGTGATATTATCTCATATATCCCATGATCCTCTCTTCCTCCCCAGTACTTCACCTGCCTGCTGCTGATTCTGATTGGTCATGTGACAGCCGGTGTACTCATCTACTTCCAGAAGGACCTGGTGAGTGATGTCACTTCCTGTTTACACCTGTTGTAGGTCGCGTTCAGGAAAGAGCAACTTACTGAATGTTGCTGATATAAATACCATGTATAGGGTTGCCATTCTTACTGTACATGTCAGAAAAATATGTCATTTTGTATTTTATTTTGTAATTTAGCAGACGCTCTTATCCAGAGTGACCTCTCTTAACCACTAGGCTACCTGCCACCTCTCTTAACCACTAGGCTACCTGCCACCTCTCTTAACCACTAGGCTACCTGCCACCTCTCTTAACCACTAGGCTACCTGCCACCTCTCTTAACCACTAGGCTACCTGCCACCTCTCTTAACCACTAGGCTACCTGCCATCTCTCTTAACCACTAGGCTACCTGCCACCTCTCTTAACCACTAGGCTACCTGCCACCTCTCTTAACCACTAGGCTACCTGCCATCTCTCTTAACCACTAGGCTACCTGCCACCTCTCTTAACCTCTAGGCTTCCTGCCACCTCTCTTAACCTCTAGGCTTCTTGCCATCTCTCTTAACCACTAGGCTACCTGCCACCTCTCTTAACCTCTAGGCTTCCTGCCACCTCTCTTAACCACTAGGCTTCCTGCCACCTCTCTTAACCACTAGGCTACCTGCCACCTCTCTTAACCACTAGGCTACTTGCCATATCTCTTAACCACTAGGCTACCTGCCACCTCTCTTAACCTCTAGGCTACTTGCCATCTCTCTTAACCACTAGGCAACCTGCCACCTCACTTAACCACTAGGCTACCTGCCACCTCTCTTAAACTCTAGGCTACCTGCCACCTCTCTTAACCACTAGGCTACCTGCCACCGTCTGTTCTACAATATAAATGTACCTGAACATTCCATAATGTTGCACCCGCCTGAACACAACCTGTTCTGTAGAGAATGACTCAGGACACCTGTGAGACTACACCTTGTTTTGAGACTGATTATACATTTTACTTTCAGTCAGAATATGCTACCGAAAGCAAAAGCTGTATTTATCCATTCTATAGGACCAGAACAACATTTGCATCCTACCTAACTGTGTTGGAGCATAACTTCTAAGAAAAGACAATGATTTCCAAGGAATGAAGAATGTCCCCTGTTGGTTTCATTTAGCTAAGATGAGTTAGTGATAAAACACCCCTGACAAGCCAAAAGAGAGGAGCTGCTCCCCAAATGGCATTATTCCTTATCCCTACTGGCCCTGCTCAAAATAAATGAACAGGGTGCTGTTTGGGACATAGCCAGTATTATGTCAAGATGATTGAGCAGTGTTTGGTATCACAGCACCCCCTGTTGTTCACTATGAAATCTGCAGGGAACTCTTGTAGTTGTGGTTAATTTTGTTCAGGAGGCTTTGGCCCCAGAGGCCCCAGGAAGTAAAGAGGAAAGCCTGGCTAGGTGTGTGTCTGTCAGTGAGGGAGTGTGAGAGAGAGACCTCCCTCCGCTTGGAAGTCTGGATCCAGTGGCAGCAGCCTCTCTGCCAAATGGATTTTCAAGACTATAAGTTGCTTCAGCACTTTAAACTTGATCTGCTGTTTCAATAATACACACTCTGTTCACTATAACTAAGCATTTCAACACAATAGACATGTCACTATAACTAACCACGTTTAGCCCGTCACTGTAGCTAACCACGTTTAGCCCGTCACTGTAGCTAACCACGTTTAGCCCGTCACTGTAGCTAACCACGTTTAGCCCGTCACTGTAGCTAACCACGTTTAGCCCGTCACTGTAGCTAACCACGTTTAGCCCGTCACTGTAGCTAACAACGTTTAGCCCGTCACTGTAGCTAACCACGTTTAGCCCGTCACTGTAGCTAACAACGTTTAGCCCGTCACTGTAGCTAACCACGTTTAGCCCGTCACTGTAGCTAACCACGTTTAGCCCGTCACTGTAGCTAACCACGTTTAGCCCGTCACTGTAGCTAACCACGTTTAGCCCGTCACTGTAGCTAACAACGTTTAGCCCGTCACTGTAGCTAACCACGTTTAGCCCGTCACTGTAGCTAACAACGTTTAGCCCGTCACTGTAGCTAACAACGTTTAGCCCGTCACTGTAGCTAACCACGTTTAGCCCGTCACTGTAGCTAACCACGTTTAGCCCGTCACTGTAGCTAACCACGTTTAGCCCGTCACTGTAGCTAACCACGTTTAGCCCGTCACTGTAGCTAACCACGTTTAGCCCGTCACTGTAGCTAACAACGTTTAGCCCGTCACTGTAGCTAACCACGTTTAGCCCGTCACTGTAGCTAACAACGTTTAGCCCGTCACTGTAGCTAACCACGTTTAGCCCGTCACTGTAGCTAACAACGTTTAGCCCGTCACTGTAGCTAACCACGTTTAGCCCGTCACTGTAGCTAACAACGTTTATCCCGTCACTGTAGCTAACCACGTTTAGCCCGTCACTGTAGCTAACCACGTTTAGCCCGTCACTGTAGCTAACCACGTTTAGCCCGTCACTGTAGCTAACCACGTTTAGCCCGTCACTGTAGCTAACCACGTTTAGCCCGTCACTGTAGCTAACCACGTTTAGCCCGTCACTGTAGCTAACCACGTTTAGCCCGTCACTGTAGCTAACCACGTTTAGCCCGTCACTGTAGCTAACCACGTTTAGCCCGTCACTGTAGCTAACCACGTTTAGCCCGTCACTGTAGCTAACCACGTTTAGCCCGTCACTGTAGCTAACCACGTTTAGCCCGTCACTGTAGCTAACCACGTTTAGCCCGTCACTGTAGCTAACCACGTTTAGCCCGTCACTGTAGCTAACAACGTTTAGCCCGTCACTGTAGCTAACAACGTTTAGCCCGTCACTGTAGCTAACCACGTTTAGCCCGTCACTGTAGCTAACCACGTTTAGCCCGTCACTGTAGCTAACCACGTTTAGCCCGTCACTGTAGCTAAACACAGGAGGACATGCCAGGGCTCTTTCTCAATTTCTTCCCTCGTTTCCTCACTTCCCTCGATTCTTCACTTCCATCTCCCCATTTCCTTCTCAAAACACATTAGACAATAAGATCAGAAGGGAGGGACCTTGAACCTTCTCCAATACGGTTTAGAACATTAGACAATAAGATCAGAAGGGAGGGACCTTGAACCTTCTCCAATACGGTTTAGAACATTAGACAATAAGATCAGAAGGGAGGGACCTTGAACCTTCTCCAATACGGTTTAGAACATTAGACAATAAGATCAGAAGGGAGGGACCTTGAACCTTCTCCAATACGGTTTAGAACATTAGACAATAAGATCAGAAGGGAGGGACCTTGAACCTTCTCCAATACGGTTTAGAACATTAGACAATAAGATCAGAAGGAGGGACCTTGAACCTTCTCCAATACGGTTTAGAAGGAGGTGAGGATGTAGGAAGCGAGGAATGGTGGAAAGACTAATTGAGAGAGCCCATGTCTCACCATAGGAAGACATGCCAGGTCTCACCATAGGAAGACATGCCAGGTCTCACCATAGGAAGACATGCCAGGTCTCACCATAGGAAGACATGCCAGGTCTCACCATAGGAAGACATGCCAGGTCTCACCATAGGAAGACATGCCAGGTCTCACCATAGGAAGACATGCCAGGTCTCACCATAGGAAGACATGCCAGGTCTCACCATAGGAAGACATGCCAGGTCTCACCATAGGAAGACATGCCAGGTCTCACCATAGGAAGACATGCCAGGTCTCACCATAGGAAGACATGCCAGGTCTCACCATAGGAAGACATCACTTGATGAAAGAGGTCTTCTGACCTCAATAGGACTTCCTGGTTAAATAAAGGTTCAAAACAAAACGTGTTTCAACAACCATCAAACATTAACTTCCTGTGGTTCTGCTCTTGAATGCCACACACCTGAAAGCTTTTACGATGGCAGTAAAACTGTGTCTCAAATGGTGCCCTATTCCCTAGATAGTGTACTACTTTTGACTGGAGCCCTATGCGCCCTTGTCAAAAGTAGCGCACTATAAAGGGAATATGGCACCATTTGGGAAAAAGCCTCTGCACTCTATTGTACCTGATTCAACAGAGAAGGAATGGGGAGGGGTCAGAGTGGAGTTGGAGCCAGAAGACATAAGACATCATTACAAAACCATGCTAGTTTTCAATGATCAGGGACATTTTTCTCAAGGATGTATTCAGATTTATTAAAGTGATTGTCTCTCTTGTTCTGGGCTTTGTGTTTGTGTTGGAAACTTTAGAGTAGTTTAGAAACCAACCGTGTCTGTCTGACACTGGCTGACTGACTGACTGGTTTACTGACTGGCTGACTGGTTTACTGATTTAATGACTGGCTGACTGGTTGACTGACTGACTGGTTTACTGACTGGCTGACTGACTGACTGACTGGTTTACTGATTTAATGACTGGCTGACTGGTTTACTGATTTAATGACTGGTTTACTGACTGGCTGACTGGTTTACTGATTTGCTGACTGGTTTACTGATTTAATGACTGGCTGATTGGTTTACTGATTTAATGACTGGTTTACTGACTGACTGGTTTACTGACTTACTGGTTTACTGACTGACTGACTGACTGATTGACTCTGACTGGCTGACTAACTGGTTTTCCCCTTCTCTCTCTCTCTCAGCTAAATAATGAGATGTCCAACATCGTGACCCAGATCCTGAGCAACTAGCCTGGCCAGAACAGCCCCACCGGGCAGGCCTGGGACTACATCCAGAGGACGGTGAGAGGAGAGCACAGATCTAGCAGCAGCTTATCTTCACTTGACTCTTAACTGTTTTGAACTAAGAGGAAAGGGTGCAACAACCGAGGTCAATTCAAACCAGTTCAAAAGTCAACACACCTGTCGACTATAGGGATTTAACAGTTAAAACATAATGTACCTGCAGTTTTATGGTAAAACCCTGCTATGAAAATTCATAAAATACAGTGAATCTTGACCAATAATTTGCATAGGATTGTCAATTACCTGAAAGTGAAACAAGCTGTGTAATGTAAGTAGTGGAGTGATTGGTATAAGGTTCTCTGTACAGAAATGAGAATTTCATTTGTTTGGCACCATTCCTGGGTGTTCAGTGGAGCCAAACCATAGCTGTAAGAAATGGATTGACACGAAGGCCTTCCGCCAAGCTGTTAAATCTCCACCTGTCTGGAAGTGGAGAATACTTTCCCTTTCAGCTCCTTGTAAACCCCTTCAGCAGCTGGAACATTTCATTGTAAAGCAATACTTACAGTATAGGGTTAGTCAGCGTTAATTTAACTGAAAACCACTGAACAGCTTCTTCTTCTTGGGTTTCTCCTCCTGAAAACGACTGAACAGCTTCTTCTTCTTGGGTTTCTCCTCCTGAAAACGACTGAACAGCTTCTTCTTCTTGGGTTTCTCCTCCTGAAAACGACTGAACAGCTTCTTCTTCTTGGGTTTCTCCTCCTGAAAACGACTGAACAGCTTCTTCTTCTTGGGTTTCTCCTCCTGAAAACGACTGAACAGCTTCTTCTTCTTGGGTTTCTCCTCCTGAAAACGACTGAACAGCTTCTTCTTCTTGGGTTTCTCCTCCTGAAAACGACTGAACAGCTTCTTCTTCTTGGGTTTCTCCTCCTGAAAACGACTGAACAGCTTCTTCTTCTTGGGTTTCTCCTCCTGAAAACGACTGAACAGCTTCTTCTTCTTGGGTTTCTCCTCCTTTCATTCTCTTTCTGTACATTTAGCTCTCCTTATTTTTCTTTGACCCTTTTTCCATTTTATCACCTTTATCTCTCGCTCGCTCTCTCATCCCTGTCTCGCTCTCTCATCCCCCTCTCGCTCTCTCATCCCTCTCTCACTCTCTCATCCCCCTCTCTCGCTCTCTCATCCCCCTCTCTTGCTCTCTCATCCCCCTCTCTCTTGCTCTCTCATCCCCCTCTCTCGCTCTCTCATCTCACTCTCACCCCCCCTCGCTCTCTCACCCCCCTCTCTCTCTCTCATTCCACTCTCTCGCTCTCATTCCTCTCTCACTCTCTCATCCCCCTCTCTCACTCTCTCATCCCCCTCTCTCACTCTCTCATCCCCCTCTCTCACTCTCTCATCCCCCTTTCTTGCTCTCTCATCCCCCTCTCTCGCTCTGTCATCCCTCTCTCTCTCATCCCTCTCTCTCTCATCCCTCTCTCTCACCCCCCCTCTCTCATCCCCCTCTCTTTCTCTGTCTCATCCTCTCTCTCCTTCCCTCCCTCCATCCCCCTCTCTCTCCAGATGGAGTGCTGTGGATGGAGTGGTCTTATGGACTGGCATGGTAATGCTGTCATAGTGAACAGTTCCCAGCTGTTGTTCCCGTGTTCATGCCAGAACATGTCGCTGGTTGAGGGTAATTCCTCCTCCGACAGCGGCTTCTGCGAGGCACAGTCACTTGCCTGGACCGTCTACGACAGGGTAAGAACACTCAACTGATTGGCTGATTGATTAACACTCCTACAGAAGGCTACTCATAGTACTTGTGTTACACATGTATCAGTACTCCACGTAAGTCAGTGTCAACTTCAAATGGCATTGAAATATGGTCAGTGTTTGACTGCATCATTGAGTTACTTGCAACTTGACCACCACTCAACACCTCAATCACCTGTAACTATATTGGGTTGTGTTTAATATACATCTCTGTCTCTCTGTATCTCTCTGTCTCTGTCCCTCAGGGATGTAACTCCAGTGTAGAGAGCTGGCTGTTTGCCAATGCTGGAATGATCCTGGGTGTCTGCCTGGGAGTGGCCGTCATCGAGGTAAAGAACAACATATCCATTCTATAGGACCAGAACAACATATCCATTCTATAGGACCATGTGTTTCATCTTAATCCAATACAACCAAAAGCAGAGACTTGAGAGCTTCTGAAAGCAAGGGCTTTTTCTGTCAGGCAGGTCTCTCAGCTAGACAAATGTTTATCATGTCTGTGTTTGTGTATGTAAACGCTTCATGCTACAGGAGCATACATTGATCACAGTTATTGAGAGAACACTCATGAAAGGCTTTAGATATTGATGCTGTTAACTTGACCTCTAACCTCTGACCTCTAACCTCTGTGTTCTACAGCTCCTGGGTATGATCCTGTCCATGGGGCTGTGTAAGGCCATACACACTGAGGATTACACCAAAGTGCCACAGTATTGACGATGATGACAGGGGACGCTTGACACACACACATATGTTCTCTCTCTCTCTCCCTTTATCTGGAGAAACTCGTTCGGTGCAGATGTTTATTTGCTTTCATTTTTGTTTGTATTTTTTGGAGGCACTTGTGTCTTTTCTGTCAGTCCAGCGTCCATTGGAGCACTTTAGAGCCTGTAGTTATGAATGACAGAGGAAGACCGGACAAGAGCAGACCGGGTCACAGACAACAGAAAGAGAGATGTGGAGAAAGTAAGACAGGAATGGTGAAGAGAGGACAGAGAAGATGGGGATGTGAGCGAGATGGAGGGTAGTCCCTCGGCAGATGCAGTCTAACCTCCCTGACTTCAGCTCTCATAGGGTCCAATCCTAACTTCAGATATGCATGGGTAACTTTCATGTATTGAAAATGTACAATTTTAGATTTTCAATTGGAGAATTTCATTGGAGAATTTCAATGGGAGATGTGAGTTGCGTTCACAGATCTCAAGTTAGTTTTACAGCCATTATTGAGTTCACCTGACTAGAAGAGGAAGGTGTTAAAACTACATTCTGTTTTTATTTTCTGTACTTCAGTGGTTTGAGTTGTTGTGTGTTTTTGTTTGTTATAGTACCTTGTGTATCATTTTGGTTCAGTATTCCGTGAGCCTCTGAATCCATGTTTTTGTGAAGATGCAGTTTAATCTTTTTTTCATTGCATGTTTTCTTTTTAATGTATTTTGTTTTTTTGGTGCAATTTAGATTTTTATTGATAATTTTGTTGAAAATTATTGGCATAATGGGGGACCAAGATCCTGATACTTTAAAGTAGGGTTCCCCAAATGGTGGCCTGGGGGTGATTTTATTTGACCCCCCAAGTTTTCTGAGCTAGAAATTAATAAATCAGCTCCAAGTGATTTTCATTTTGGAAATCTGTTCCAAGAAATTCTCACGCATCATAATGTGACCGTATACAAATCTAAGCAAGGTTTAAAATGATGATGTTTTAGTCAAAAATGATCTGTTTGTGCTTCTTGCGGTCAATTTGCAGGCTTCAAATGATTTGTAATTATGTTCCGGACCCCTGACCATCCGCTCAAGAAAAGAAATCGTCCCTCGGCTGAATCTAGTTGATCCCTGCTTTAACGGGTCTGTGCTCTAATAATACCCCCAATAATACCCCTAATGGCAAAGAAAGTCTTAGTTTACAAATGTCTTTTGATGACAAACAGAATACGTTGTTATGAATGGTATGTTGATTGTGATCTTCTTGGTTGAGTTACTGTAAGTTTCCACCGTTTGTGATGACGACTTTCACGTAAATACCTAATTTTCCTTCAGAAGACAAACATACACGTTTAAGAAATGAACCATTTGTTTTAACAATATTTTTGAATCAAAGATATTTAACCTTGTTCTTTGAGTGAAGAGACCATTCAAACAACAGAAGCTGGGTTCTGTTGTAGTTGTTTAAGTGGAAAAACGTTTGTGTTGTTTTGAGAAAAGATCCATTGTGGACCAGAGATTCTGTAAATCATTCAGAATTAAGTCAATGTATATTTTTTTACTTTGAATGAAGGTTTTATTTCATATTTTGGCTTTTTATAATATAAAGAAATGTTTTTTTTTTATGTCTGATTGATAAACCTTCCTTGACCTTCAACCATACGACTATTAATTAAGAATGTCATGAACTTCTGTCTGCTAGCTGGATCAGTTAAAGTATACTCACCCCATTGATTCTGTTTTATTTTGTCAATAAACATTGAATAGACTGACTTGTGTGTCTGTTGATTTCAATGGCCGTGTTTGAGAGAATCAAATCTGTGATGGATTGTGGGTACATTTTGACTGATGCAGATAAATCACTCTGCAGTCGCCAACTGCAATGCAGTCGATGTCGAACAAGCCATTGTGTGTCTCATGTCATCAGCCATGTTTATACCTGGTTCTAACATGCATCCTCTGTCTCATTGTTTCCACATTTGTAGACGGGTGTAGACGATTAAAATACTAATTGTGAACTGATTTTGATCCGATTTTTTTAAGTGTAAACGGGCAAGATCAGGATGAAGGGCTCATGGTAGCGGAAGGTATAAACGGGGATATTGTGTGTATGTTGATCTGATGGTGTCTGATGTCACTAAAGGCATCAGCATAAATAAATAGGTGGAAAAAAAACAGCCAAACACCAAAACCAACTGTGCGCTGCCCTATGGGACTCCCAATCACTGCCGGATGTGATACAGAAGTCATAGTTTTTCTGGTCAAAGAAACACTAAATACCAGTCAGGGAGTCCAAATCCCCTGATGAAGAAGGCTTGTCCATGTGGAAAGGGTCCAGGTGTGAGTGGAGGTGGAGGACAGGAGTTTCTAGAGGTTGTCTCCAACCCCAGGCTAGGCCACTGATTGGCTGACCAGGTCAGCTGATTCTGTTTCCTGGCAACCTGGTCCCTAACACATAGGTGTGAAGTGGCCTTCTGCAGCAGGACAATAGACTCAGGCTGAGGTCAGGATTGGTAGCTCACCTCAGCTGCAAGAAGTCACTAAGTTTGTCTCTAAATCCCAGGGCCAGAGAGCGGGTTTGAGAGAGGGTTCTGAGAAGTACTCATGGGAAACTGTAAGGGTTTTCTACATGCCTGCTATTCGTTGGGGTTGGAGATCAAAGAAATGAAGGTGTGGCGGAGGTGTGTCTACAGATACACCTATTCTGACCCAGACTCAGTTCCCTCATAATTCCACCACCTTTACACGCAATGAAATTCTCCATGCACTGTAATTTACAACTTGATCAGAGCTATTGATAAGAGCTATTGATGAGATCTAGGTAAATGAATAAGCTGTTTGGATCAGGGGATTGTAAATATAAATTACAATAATTGTATATATATTTTACCTTATGTTCACTGGAGTCGTGAAACCAGCCATACTGCAGCAAACTGAGGTATCAACATCAACGTTTCCACTGTGACGTATATGAAATGCTGGCCTTATAACCTGCTGCAGGGATGACATTTGGAGACCCAAGCTATAGCTATCTACAATGTTTTAATTATATGCCCTCACATTATTTTTTTGAATTTGCTTCTTGCTAAATATTATCCACTATCAGTAGCCACTGTCCGTTATACCCACATACATGTATAAGTGTCACTGACTTTAGTGGTCGTGTCTTACATTCTGCATCATTCCATTCCATTGTTAGTTGACCTTTCTGTCCTCTGTGACGTTCGTCTGCTTGTTCCTGACTAACCTATTACAAGTTGTGTAATCATTTGGGACATGTAGCCTGTTTGAATCATTATGGAATGCAGACCTGGCAGTTTAAACCTGGAGCCTGGCGCCCGGTTCACAGCTAGACCGCTGTCATCGCAGTTCCATGATTAGTGAGGATTATCAGGGTAGATTTCAAGGATGTTCAACCCCTATTGGACACCTTTCTCAACTTCCAATATTTCATGGATTGAACAATTGAATATGTCAACTTTCAGGATGAATCAAACCACTGTATTCACCAATATATTTAGTGCGTAAAGACTCTCCAAACCTGTTTCTTATAAATACTTTCCTAACCCTGAAAAATATACAAGATCAGAGTATCTTTCAAATCTGCTGAAAAGGAGATGAATATGTATTTACGTGGCTTTCTGTCTGGAAAATTACAATAAAGGTACACCAGGTTTAAAGGTATGGCTTAAATAAATCTACTGAAAACCCTATTGAATGAAAACTCCCTGAGAAAATCTGTTGGCCAGCAAGTGTTTTCAGTGGTTGAATTAAATGTATTCGGTGTGCGCAAGGGAACAACACCTGCAAAGCCCATTACGCACCTGCATAAGTTACAATAAGTCTGAATACCAACTACTGAGAAGTACATAGGAAAGGTGTGTATGGGAAAGTCTGAATCAGGCCCTAACCACACCTCTTGACTGGGGAAGAGGTTCCAGAAGGCGAATTCCTTTTGCGTGACCTGGTTCCTTGGGTGGGCGGGGTTTGCTCATTTTCAACCATTTTGTTGGTCCTCCTAAGGAGATAAATAAAAGCTGACTTATATTGATGACACATAGGCCGTTTTCAAAGGGATTAGTTGGGTTTATGGGGCAGTTGCTCTTTGAGGGGGCAATCTGCTATTGCTATATAAAAAAAAAATACTTAGAAGTTCATGACATACAGTGAGCACCATAATTCATTGGACAGTGACCATTGTTTTGTTATTTTGGTTCTGTACTCTAGAACTTTGAGTTTGAGGTTACAATTGTTACACAGACTGTCAGCTTTAATTTGAAGGTATTTTCATACATATCGGATGAACCGTTTAGAAACTATAGAATCTTTTTTGTACCTGGTCCCCCCATTTTAAGGTACTACAAGTATTTGTTGAATTGGCTTCACAGATGTGTGTCGTTAGGCAGGTGTATTCATTTGTGTTGTTAGTGAATGCAGGAGAGCTGTTGATGAATAGTATTGATTCTAGACTTTGCTATTGCCTTTGGAGGTTGTTGTTGGGGAGTGACAACATGAGGAAGACAGCAGTGTCGATGTAAATGAAGCTGGCCGTCATAAGGCTCAGAAATGAAAATCAATCAATCAGGAACATTGCAAAAACTCAGGGCATGCCCAAGTCAACAGTTTGGTTCATCATTAACAAGAAAAAAACGACCAGTGAACTCAATTATGTCAAAAGACCCGGTAGGCCGAGGAAGACCACTGTAGTGGATGACCGGAGAATACTCTCTATGGTGAAGAAAACCCCCCTGACAACAGCCCAACAGATCAAAAACACTCTACTGGATGCAGGTGTAGATGTGTCAAAGTCTACCATACGTAGAAGACTCCACCAGCAGGACTACAGACGGTTCACTACAAGATGCAAACCACTGATAAGCCTGAAGAACAGAAAGGCCAGCTTACAGTTTGCTAAAAAGCACCTAAAAGATCCCCAAGAGTTCTGGAATAAAGTTTTGTGGACAGATAAGACAAAGATGAACATGTACCAGAGTGATGGACAGAGGAAAGTGTGGAGAAAAAAAAGAAATGCCCATGATCCAAAGCATACCACCTCATCCGTGAAACATGGTGGAGGGGGTGTTATGACTTGGGCCTGTATGGCTGCCAGTGGAACAGGCTCACTGGTCTTCATCGATGATGTGACTGCAGACAGAAGTAGAACAATGAATTCTGAAGTCTACAGAAATACCTTATCTGCTCAGATAAAATCAAATTCCTCCAAACTCATTGGATGGCACTTCATCAAGCAACAAGACAATGACCCTAGACATACTGCTAGAGCAACAAAGGGGTTTTTGATGGCCAAAAAGTGGAAAACCCTTGACTGGCCGAGTAAATCACCGGATCTGAATCCAATTGAACATGCATTTTACGTGCTGAAGGACTGAAGGCAATAAGTCCCCGAAACAAGCAGGAAGTGAAGATGGCTGCAGTACAGACCTGACAGAGCATCATCAGGGAAGATACTCAGCGTCTGGTGATGTCGATGCATCGCAGACTTCAACCAGTCATTGCATGTAAAGGATATGAGACCAAATATTAACAATGATTACTTTATTCTACATGATGTTAAACTGTCTAATGTACAAAAGGTTCTACAGTTTCTAAACGGTTCATCCGATATGTATGAAGATACCCTCAAATTAAAGCTGACAGTCTGCACTTCAATCTCATTGTCATTGTATCCTTAAAAAGTTAAGTTCTAGAGTACAGAACCAAAATAACAAAACAATGGTCACTGTCCAATGAATTATGGTGCTCATTGATTCTTGAAGAAAATAACTTAGAAATGCCTCATGAGCGTAGTTCAATTGCCTTACCCCATCAGAACCCAAAATGATTTACTCCTTTGTTTGTAAACAATAGAGTTGTAAGCAAACACGGTATAGCCTCAAAACATGGACTAGAGTTGTGATCCCATAGATGGTCAGTCCTTGCAGAGTGGTTAGATTTCTCCAGACCCATTCCTCAGCTATTTACCAAATCAGTGGTGGGGGTGGCCGCTTTGTTATTGTTTGATTTGCAGATTGTCCCTTTAAGATGTAGTGTAGCCCTTGTGCCAGCTCATGGTGATGGTGATCACCTCCCCAGCTGTCAGTGTTAATTCACTAGGGGGAGCTTTAGGACTCTGATCACAAACTCAAGTGGCTGAGTCTTGATTCCAGCGTTCCTCAATGGTCTATGGTCAGGTGGAGGACGTTGTCTCTCGACAATGGTCTATGGTCAGGTGGAGGACGTTGCCTCTTGACAATGGTCTATGGTCAGGTGGAGGACGTTGCCTCTTGACAATAGTCTATGGTCAGGTGGAGGACATTGCCTCTTGACAATGGTCTATGGTCAGGTGGAGGACGTTGCCTCTTGACAATGGTCTATGGTCAGGTGGAGGACATTGCCTCTTGACAATGGTCTATGGTCAGGTGGAGGACGTTGCCTCTTGACAATGGACTATGGTCAGGCGTGTGTGTGGAGGGAGAAATGACAGGGCTGTCACTACTGACAGAGGAGCAGTATGTGAGTTAATTGACAGAGACAGGCCATCCACCCCTAGTCTCTGGTTTTGTCTCAAATGGCACCCTATTCCCTAGACAGTGCATTCGGAAAGTATTCAGACCCCTTGACTTTTTTCCACATTTTGTTATGTTACAGCCTTATTGTAAAAATGGATTCAATCGTTTTTCCCCCTCATCAATCTACACACAATACCCCATAATGACAAAGCAAAAACTGAAGTATTACATTTACATACAGTAAGTATTCAGACCCTTTACTCAGTACTTTGTTGAAGCATCTTTGGCAGCGATTACAGCCTTGAGTCTTCTTGGTTAAGACGCTACAAGCCTGGCACACACACACAGAGAGTTTCTCCCATTCTTCTCTGCAGATCCTCTCAAGTTCTGTCAGGTTGGATGTGGAGCGTTGCTGCACAGCTATTTTCAGGTCTCTTCAGAGATGTTTGATCCGGTTCAAGTCCGGGCTCTGGCTGGACCACTCAAGGACATTCAGAGAATTGTCCCGAAGCCACTCCTGCGTTGTCTTGGCTGTGTGATTAGGGTTGTTGTCCTGTTGGAAGGTGAACTTTCGCCCCAGTCTGAGAACCTGCTCCAGAGTGCTCAGGACTTCATCAAGGATCTCTCTGTACTTTTCTCCGTTCATCTTTCCTAAGCTCCCGAGTGGCACAGCGGTCTAAGGCACTGCATCTCAGTGCTAGAGGCATCACCAGTGGAAAGCGGCGGGCCCTGATGGCATCAGCCCAAGGGTGCTTAGGGTCTGTGCTGACCAACTGTGTGGAATACTCCAGCGTCTTTTCAACCTTAGCCTGAGCCTGTAAAGGGTCCCTGTGCTGTGGAAAACATCCTGCCTCTTCCCAGTGCCCAAGAAGGCTCACCCCACTGTCCTGAATGACTTCAGACCTGTAGCGCTAACATCCCACATCATGAAGACCCTGGAAAGGTTAGTTCTCACTCACCTCAGACCCCTGGTGTGTTCATCAATGGACCCCCTGCAGTTTGCATACCAGCGCAACATCGGGGTGGATGATGCAATCATCTACCTTCTGCAGAGGGCCTACTCTCACCTGGACAACGCAGGTTGCACTGTGAGGGTCATGTTTTTTGACTTCTCCAGTGCCTTCAATACCATTCAGCCCCTGCTACTGGGTGAGAAGATGAGGAGGATGAAAGTGGAAGCACCCTTAGTCTCCTGGGTCACGGACTACCTGACCGGTAGGCCACAATTTGTGCGACTACAGAGCTGTGTGTCAGAACGGGCTGTTAGCAACACAGGGGCCCCCCAGGGTACGGTCCTGTCCCCCTTCCTGTTCACCCTCTACACCTCAGACTTCAGATATAACTCTGAGACATGCCACCTACAGAAGTTCTCGGATGACTCTGCTATTGTAGGGTGCATCAGGGGTGGGCAGGAGGAGGAGTACAGGAGCACAATCAGTGACTTTGTGTTGTGGTGTGAGCAGAACCACCTTCAGCTCAACATCAGCAAAACTAAGGAGATGGTGGTGGACTTCAGGAGAACCAAGGCACAACTGACTGCAGTCCCTATAAAGGGGACGGATGTGGAAATGGTTGAGTCATACAAGTTCCTGGGTGTCCATATGGACAACAGACTGGAATGGGCTGGTAACACCGGGGCCCTGTACAAAAAGGGCCAGAGCCGACTCTACTTTCTGAGGAGGCTCAGGTCCTTCAACGTGTGCAGTAAACTACTGCATACCTTCTACCAGTCTGTGGTGGCCAGTGCCATCTTTTTTGCAGTGGTGTGCTGGGGAGCAAACATCAAAGCCGGTGATGCTTCTCGGGTAAATAAGCTGATCAGGAAGGCTAGCTTCCTGTCCTGGGGATGAGCCTTGACACTCTAGAGGAGGTGGCGGAGAGACGGATCCTGGCCAAACTGCTGGCCATCATGGACAACGTCACCCACCCTCTGCACGCTATGGTTATGACGTAGAGGAGCACTTTCAGTCACAGACTGATCCCACCACGGTGTGCCAGAGAGCGCTACAGGAGGTCCTTCCTGCCGGCGGCTATGAGACTATATAATGCCTCACCGGGGTGCCGTGCCGTCGGCAACATAGATCTGGAACTGTTGGGGTGCTAGGACCTAGTTTAACAATTATGCATCCATCCGTGAGTAACTCTGGTCCGTCAGCACTCATCCACTCAGGACCTATTTATTCATACAGGTCTGTATATACATACTCATGTACAGTTGTTATATTATATCACATGCAATATTGTAAGTAATTATTGGACGTAGGCATTCACTCAGGAATGCATATTAGTATCCTGCCAGTTGCACCTTTTCTCATTGCTTTTAGTATATCGAATGTGCAATAAGTGCAGTTGTCTGTAATTAAACCCTGCGCACTAAGGACTGTATTTTAAGGGAATTACTATTATTACCCCAAATGATATCATACACACATTTAGCTATTAAAGTATCTCTTCCTGTCATTTACCTGTACAGTTTGTGTAAACATGCAAGTATTCACTTATCTGTAAATATAACTGTATACCTAACTGTACAGCTAATTTAACCATGCAAAATTTTCACTTACCTGTTAATTTACCCAGTCTGTCTATTAAGTAAAATATTATTACCCTCGCTCATATCATACGCATTTTTAGCTACTGAAGTATTTCTCTGCCATCGACCTGTATAGTATAGTTAACCATCCAACATCCACCAATGTATAGTGTACATATTCAGCCAACCACTCATACTATGCAATGTCCTTTTATAGCTTTTTTTTTGCACTCCAGATATCTTGTATTTCTATACTTTTTCATACTGCCGCTCTATGTATCATGTACCGTGTATCTGTCTTTTGTGTACTTTCGTTGTGGCATTTTGCACCTGCCCTGTGTTTTGTTGTAGCTGCTTGACAATGAAATTTCCCCCCCGGGGGATCAATAAAGTACCTATCTATCTATCTATCTATCTATCTATCTATCTATCTATCTATCTATCTATCTATCTATCTATCTATCTATCTATCTATCTATCTATCTATCTATCTATCTATCTATCTATCTATCTATCTATCTATCTATCTATCTATCTATCTATCTATCTATCTATCTATCTATCTATCTATCTATCTATCTATCTATCTATCTATCTATCTATCTATCTATCTATCTATCTATCTATCTATCTATCTATCTATCTATCTATCTATCTATCTATCTATCTATCTATCTATCTACTACAGACACCCTGGTTCGATTCCAGGCTGTATCACAAGTGGCTGTGATTGGGAGTCTCATAGAGAGGTGCACAACTGACCCAGCATCGTCCGGTGTAGGCCGTCATTGTAAATAAGATTTTGTTCTTAACAGACTTGCCTAGTTAAATAAAGGTTAAATATAGATTTTTTTATTAAAAATGTAATTCCCTCAATCCTGACTAGTCTCCCAGTCCCTGCTGCTTAAAAAAATCCCCACAGTACCATGATTCACCGTAGGGATGGTGCCAGGTTTCCTGTTCTGTACCATCAGATTTAGTCTGGTGGACTGTTATATGTTACTGTTCTGTACCATCAGATTTAGTCTGGTGGACTGTTATATTGTTACTGTTCTGTACCATCAGATTTAGTCTGGTGGACTGTTATATTGTTACTGTTCTGTACCATCAGATTTAGTCTGGTGGACTGTTATATTGTTACTGTTCTGTACCATCAGATTTAGTCTGGTGGACTGTTATATTGTTACTGTTCTGTACCATCAGATTTAGTCTGGTGGACTGTTATATTGTTACTGTTCTGTACCATCAGATTTAGTCTGGTGGACTGTTATATTGTTACTGTTCTGTACCATCAGATTTAGTCTGGTGGACTGTTATATGTTACTGTTCTGTACCATCAGATTTAGTCTGGTGGACTGTTATATGTTACTGTTCTGTACCATCAGATTTAGTCTGGTGGACTGTTATATGTTACTGTTCTGTACCATCAGATTTAGTCTGGTGGACTGTTATATGTTACTGTTCTGTACCATCAGATTTAGTCTGGTGGACTGTTAGATTGTTACTGTTCTGTACCATCAGATTTAGTCTGGTGGACTGTTATATGTTACTGTTCTGTACCATCAGATTTAGTCTGGTGGACTGTTATATTGTTACTGTTCTGTGCCATCAGATTTAGTCTGGTGGACTGTTATATTGTTACTGTTCTGTACCATCAGATTTAGTCTGGTGGACTGTTATATGTTACTGTTCTGTACCATCAGATTTAGTCTGGTGGACTGTTATATTGTTACTGTTCTGTACCATCAGATTTAGTCTGGTGGACTGTGTAGCCTCCAGATGATTGACCAATGAGAGCATCTGGAACAATGCAGGTCTATCAGGTGAGCACCTAGGATCAGTTAACTTCCATTCATATGGACACACAGTCTGCCTCCCGAAAGGCACCCTATTCGCTGTGTAGTGCACTACTTTTGACCATAGGGCTCTAGTCAGAAGTAGTGCACTTTGTAAGGAATAGGATGCCATTTGGGACAAAGCCACAGTCACATTTGGAGGAGCCACTGGATTAAGAGTAGATGATGAGGACTTTCAGACCTTAACTCGTTATTTATGCAACCATCTCCTCTGGCGGGGTCACAGCTGCTGGAAACCATAATGAGCTGTGTTACCTGCTCTGCTCTGGCAGGGTCACAGCTGCTGGAAACCATAATGAGCTGTGTTACCTGCTCTGCTCTGGCAGGGTCACAGCTGCTGGAAACCATAATGAGCTGTGTTACCTGCTCTGCTCTGGCGGGGTCACAGATAAGAGACGTGATGCGAGATTGCTGCTGCCGCTAGTCCCACTCTGAGATAATTTATTTGTGCTTGATAAGCATATGATTTGACAAATGAGCTAGTTGTAAGTTCTGCTCGGCATCAGACTAATTTTGCACTTCTCCACTCGGATGAGAATTCACAAACTGGCATTCTATCAGCAGACAGAGCTCGGATGAGAGAGAGAGGAGAGTGGGGGGCTGAGAGAGGGAGAGTGGAGGGGAACAGGGAGAGGGAGAGTGGAGGGGAACAGGGAGAGGGAGAGTGGAGGGGAACAGGGAGAGGGAGAGTGGAGGGGGACAGGGAGAGGGAGAGTGGAGGGGAACAGGGAGAGGGAGAGTGGAGGGGAACAGGGAGAGGGAGAGTGGAGGGGAACAGGGAGAGGGAGAGTGGAGGGGGACAGGGAGAGGGAGAGTGGAGGGGGACAGGGAGAGGGAGAGTGGGAGAGTGGAGGGGGACAGGGAGAGGGAGAGTGGAGGGGGGCTGAGAGAGGGAGAGTGGAGGGGAACAGGGAGAGGGAGAGTGGAGGGGGGCTGAGAGAGGGAGAGTGGAGGGGGGCTGAGAGAGGGAGAGTGGAGGGGAACAGGGAGAGGGAGAGTGGAGGGGAACAGGGAGAGGGAGAGTGGAGGGGAACAGGGAGAGGGAGAGTGGAGGGGAACAGGGAGAGGGAGAGTGGAGGGGGACAGGGAGAGGGAGAGTGGGAGAGTGGAGGGGGACAGGGAGAAGAGAGAGGAGAGAGGGACAGAGAGGGGGACAGAGAGGGGGACAGAGAGAGGGATGAGAGAGAGAGGAGAGGAGGACAGAGAGGGGGACAGAGAGAGGGATAGAGAGGGAGGAGAGGGGGACAGAGAGGGGGACAGAGAGGGGGACAGAGAGAGGGATGAGAGAGAGAGAGGAGAGGGGGTCGGAGAGAGGGATGAGAGAGGGAGGAGAGAGGGGGATGAGAGAGGGATGAGAGAGGGAGGGCGGAGAGAGGGATGAGAGAGGGAGAGGAGAGAGGGGGACAGAGAGAGGGATGAGAGAGGGAGGAGAGAGGGGGACAGAGAGAGGGTTGAGAGAGAGAGAGAGAGGAGAGAGGGGGATGAGAGAGGGAGGAGAGAGGGAGGAGAGAGGGGGATGAGAGAGGGATGAGAGAGGGAGGGCGGAGAGAGGGATGAGAGAGGGAGGAGAGAGGGGACAGAGAGAGGGATGAGAGAGAGAGAGGAGAGAGGGGGATGAGAGAGGGATGAGAGAGGGAGGAGAGAGGGGACAGAGAGAGGGATGAGAGAGGGAGGGCGGAGAGAGGGATGAGAGAGAGGAAGAGTTTAAAATACAGAAAGATGTGTAGCTGTAGCCCTCCTGTCTGTCAATAAATAACAGAGCATGTAATGATCCCACCTGCAGGGCCACCTTGCTGCTCTGCTCGCCTACAACCATTATGGGTGCAGCTCTCCTCTCTTTCCCTCATCCCTCCCTCCCTCTCTCTCTCTCTCTCTCTAGTCACTATCACTTCTCCACCTCTATTTATTTCCTTCTACTCTCCTTTCATCCTCTCTACCTTTATCTCTGTTTCTCTCCTATCCTCTCTTCTCTCACCCCCCCTCGCTCTGTCTGTCTCTCTCTCTCTGTCTGCTCCCTATCTCTCTCTCTGTCTGTCTCTCTCTCTCTGTCTGTCTCTCGCTCTCTCTACTCCCTATCTCTCTCTCTGTCTGCCTCTCTCTCTCTGTCTGTCTTTCTCTGTCTGTCTGTCTCTCTCGCTCTCTCTGCTCCCTATCTCTCTCTCTATCTGTTTCTCTCTCTCTCTCTCTCTCTCTCTCTCTTGTGCGCATGTGTGAGCGTTTGTTGAGTGAGCGTGGAGAGCGTGTGGTAAGTTTGAGTGAGTTTTCTGCCCGCTGTGGCAATTTTTTCTTGGTTGAATATCGCTATTTTTGACATTTAATCTGTATTGAGTAGATAAAACAAAATAGTGTTTTTTGGCCGTTGGTTACCAGTGTATCGCCGAGGGCATGGCGGCCCAAGGTGTTGACTCGCTCAGTTCATTAACGCGGCGCCACGGGGTTAAAGTAGTGGCCGCTGCAAGTGTGGAAGATTGTATCTCAGCTGTCGGAGAGGTTGTTGGACATAAGAGCATTCTAGCAGCGTCAAGGATGAGCAACGCGGTTGTTTGTTTTTTGAACACTGTAGAAAATGCCAATAATGTTGTGGAAAGAGGAGTTGTAATTGGTGGCCTTTTTACACCTGTGCTTTCTCTTTCAACTCCTGCGAGAAAAGTTATCCTGTCAAACATCCCACCTTTTATCAAAGATGAAGCTTTGGTTAAAGAATTGTCACGTTTCGGAAAGTTAGTTGCTCCTGTGAAAAAGATCGCGTTCGGGAGTAAATTGGAATCGATCAAACATGTGGTGTCTTTTAGGAGATTCACTTATATGATTTTGAGTGAGAACAGAACAGAACTGAATTTAAATCTGAAATTCAGAGTTGATGATTTTGACTATACTGTCTATGTATCCACTGATATAATGAAGTGTTTCGGATGTGGAAAAATCGGGCATTTGGCTCGTGCTTGTCCCGAAAATGGGGGTACACGCACAAGACAAGACACGATAGATGAGAGGGTGGTGCAAGACGTGGAAAGCGCTGCTGGAACATCTGTGCCAATACCTGTGAATTCAGCACAGAGTGTCAAGGGCACAACTAACAAAGTGCCTTGTGAACAAACAGTTGAAACTGTTCAAACCATGATTGAAATCATGGAAGATAATGTATTGACTGATAAAGATCAAACAGAGTCAAATGTGAGCTTGCTAAAAGAATCTGCTGTGATAGAGGAATTGATGGACACACAGAACAGTTCAATGACCTGTTTGGCTGATATAGAGTCTTTATCAGACAATGTTAATTTGTGTGAAGTAGACATGGATCAAGCTGTCTTCAAAACTCCTCTAAAAAGGAAATAGAAAGACAGAGAAGAAGAATCAAAACAAGCAAGAAACGAACAGAAGAATGATACAGATAATATTGAAAGTGAAAGTGAATTGTCTGATTCTAGTGTTTCAAGTTGCTCACAAAGTGAATGGATATGTAATGATTACAGTGCTGAAGAAATTAAGAAGTTTTTAAAAGTGACAAAAAATCAGAGAGGAGTTCAGGTTGCTGATTTTTTCCCAGACCTGAAACGGTTTGCAGAAAGCACTAAGAATCTAATGAGTGAAGGTTGCTTTCTGGATAAAGAAGTATATCGACTGAAAAAATGTGTTTAAAAAATCCCAAATCAGCTGAATAAGAATGATGACAAAGTGGCATAACTCTTTTATCTTGAGTGGCAAATTTTTTCTGTTTCCTTTTTTTCTTTACACATGGCAGATATCCGTATAGCATCTTTAAATGTGAACGGAGCCAGAGATGATGTAAAGAGAATGCAAGTGTATGAAACAATGAGACAAAAACAAGTTGATGTTCTTTTTTTACAAGAAACACACAGTGATGATACAAATGTTACAGATTGGACAAAAGAATGGAATGGTCATATATTTCTAAGTCATAAAACTTCACGTAGTGGAGGAGTTGCCATCTTGTTTGCAAAGAATTTTACTCGATGCTCTTTTAAGATGGAGGAAATAGTGAAGGGTAGACTTCAAGCCCTTTTTGAAAAATATGTTATGGTTTTTATTTGTGTATATGCCCCCACTTTACCAATAGAGAGAGTGGTTTTTTTAACTCTAGACAAATGCAATAGCGAAGAATATTTTTTTATTGGTGGAGATTTTAATTGTGTTGAGCAATATATTGATCGCAACCACATAGAACCACATATGCCTTCTCGCAAGCGGCTGTCTCGAGTCGGGACGGTGAGAGACCAAGGCGCAGCGCAGTTGAAGTTCGACATTTGTTTTAATAGATAAATACAAAAATGACGAACTATACAAAGTAAACCCGATATCAGAACACGGAAACACACTTACTTTGCACCGACACTAAATATACAAAGTAAACCCGATATCAGAACACGGAAACACACTTACTTTGCACCGACACTAAATATACAAAGTAAACCCGATATCAGAAAACGCACCTACGTTATCACTGTGACATAGATACAGTGGGGAGAACAAGTATTTGATACACTGCCGATATTGCAGGTTTCCCTACTTACAAAGCATGTAGAGGTCTATAATTTTTATCATAGGTACTCTTCAACTGGAACTGGAAGAAGATAAAGACCTAGAGAAGGTTTTTTTTTGGAAATTTACCAAAAATGTTGAAAAAATATAACACTTTCAAAGCCTATTGGCTTGGAAGAATTGTTTAAAGCTCTTCAAGGCATGGATAATGGTAAAGTTCCTGGGATGGATGGAATCCCGGTTGAGTTTTACAAAAGTTTTTGGTCTGTTATCGGAGAAGATTTGTTAGTAGTTCTTAATGACAGTTTAACCAAAGGATTATTGCCAATAAGTTGTAGAAGAGCGGTGTTGACCCTTTTGCCTAAGAAAGGTAATTTAAGTGATATAAAAAATTGGAGACCCGTGTCCTTATTGTGTTGTGATTATAAACTGTTATCTAAAGTACTAGCTACCCGTTTGGGTGAAGTTTTAGATGAAGTCATTCATCCTGACCAGTCGTATTGTGTGCCTGGTAGGTCAATTTTTGATAACATTCATTTCATTAGAGATTTGTTTGACGTATCTAAAATGTT